>CAJQUN010000007.1:14948943-15323342 GCA_907163345.1 Haberlea rhodopensis | reverse complement strand
GCGGCGACGCTAAAGCAGCTCGGGTTTCGATTTCGATTTTTCGAAATAAAATGTATTATTTATTTTTTAAAAAAAAAAATTTTCCTAGGAGCAGAAAAATCGTATTCACGTGATCAATCAGATTGAACTTCTGATTATCGTAATTATCGTGAATCGATCTTTCCCAGCGGGATTATGGAACCTGGCTAGCTCTGATACCACTAAAATGTCACGCCCCGAGACCGGGGGTCAATCCACCGGCTTGATTTCCAAAACAACTTGAAATCAATAAGCCTCGTAATATCGTAATAACCAAAAACCAGTCTATTTCCATAAATAAAGAAATCTTGTCTTTACAACTGAATTAAAAACGCGAAATTAAAACTTACATCTTAAATAGTAAAATCGTACTTAAATAAAGTCTTGGGATCTTAATTCTTAGAAATACGCAGCGGATATATCACCACCCCAAAATTGGTGATCTTCTTCGGCTTCAACTTCTTTCTCAGCTTTATCTCGGGGATGTAGAGTAAAGGGTGAGTGTGTTGGAAAACACTCAGCAAGTGGGGGGACAATCGATATGATATGCATCATAAATACTTCATAATTTTCATAACATGAATCAAAACGTGACATAAACCGATATGAATGTATCTTGAAATAATTGCTTCCAACGAGCCATAACATGACATCTCATATCGTTCATAATTTTTCATATACTTAAGCACAGTAAAGCATCTAATCTCCTCTTGGTACTGATATCAGTCTCTAGACTTATCCCTCCTAGAGATGAGGTCATGACATCGGCTTACCCACGAATAAAGGGTATGGATACTCCATAAGACAACGGATTACCACCGTATAAGGTTCTTTTAGCGGTTACACCCACCGCATCAGGGTCATGGGGAATTCCAATCCAATTAGATTTCGAGTTAAAGGTGCTTACAAATATACTTTTCATAGTTTCAACATAGTTCATATCGATTGGGGAACTTAAAAACATGCATAATGTTTTCAAAAACGAAACGAATAAATAGCAAAAGCCCACTTACAGTGTTGGTATACGTGCTTGATCGGTCTAGGTATTACACGAATGGATTCCAATCTTCCTTGGCTCGCTAACAGCACGAGCAGAATGCTAAAACTCAAACAAATTCTGGAAACTTTCGAACGAATTACTACGGTATCCGGGTGGGTTTAAGTTGTGAATAGAGGCTATGAACCACACAGTCTCTAGTTCACCGATTTGTTGAAGATAAGGTGCTGAAACTTTCTGTAAAACTGGGACAGAATCACGGCTCGATTCCTCGGTTATGGTTGCTGTCCAATATTCGACAGATTCCTGAAATACTCGAATATATTGGTGATGCAACTATCGGCTTTGGTGGACAATTTTCGATGGAATAGGTGCCGTTAAGTGGCTAAGATTTCTGGAAACTTTGTGCAGCACCTTTGGCTTGATCCTTCGGTGATGGTTGCCGGATTTATTTCGAAGGTGAAGGCTGAATGTTTCTGGAAAAAGAAAGGGCAGAATCAGGCTGGAGAGTGGTTTATCTTTGCGAATTAAAGGCTGGAAAAATATCGAGAATTCTGAACAAAAGTTATGGCTTGATGACTGCTGGAAAATCGATGAACAAGTCTGGAAATATTCTGGAAAAATTTTCAGAACTCTATCAGCTTATGAGGGAGGATAGTTCGATGACTACAAGTTGGTGAAGGAGAGAATTTGTGATATAGGACCTCTCATGGTTGGTGCATATTTATAGGTGATGGTTAGGCCAAACTTAGGAGTTTGAGTTGGACTCTAACTCGAAAATGTAGGGAGAAGAATCCGAGCAGCTTGTGACTCTATCAAGCAGATTCTGTGGAGAGTTTTGAGGCTGGAGGTGATCGAATTTAACAATCCTAATTTTATGATAATCTTGCCAAGGTTTATCAATAACTTAAAAGGGAACATATGAGGAGTTTTAGAGCAAAAATCCTTCGAGAATGTAGGAATAAATCGAAGCAATTTGTTGTGGTGAAGATCAGAATCTGATCGATCCTAAGTTGCTGTAATTCGATGGTTTAAAGGATGAGTTTGAGATGGATAAGGACTTCTTGATGTAATGAAACTCTAGGCTAGAGTTTAGGAAATTTCAGACTCTTTTAATCATGTTTTAGTTAACCCATAACTAAAAAATCCGGGTCTTTTCAGAAACCAACAAGTTTAAGAATATTTCTGTTGTGAAAGATGGCATCCACATCCACTAACGTTCCTACAACACTGGAAGAAAAGTTGCAAAAATTCAACGGCGTAGACTTGAAGAGATGGCAGCAGAAAATGATTTCTATCTTACTAATTTGCACTTGGCAAAGGTTTTGCAAGATAATCCGCCTATCATTGGCGAAGAAGAGATGGAGCATCGTAGGAGGGCCGCTGTAGACACATGGAATCAAAGTGATTTCCTATGCAAGAACTACATCTTGAATGGCCTTGATGATGCACTATACAATGTGTATTGTCAAATCCGAACCACAAAAGAATTGTGGAATATGCTTGAAACGAAATACAAGGCAGAAGATGCCGGCCTTAAGAAATTTATCGACGCTTCTTGAATTAAAAATGGTACTCTCGAAATCTGTAGTGAGTCAAGTGCAAGAACTTCAAGTACTCTTGCATGAGATTCATGCTGAATGAATGATTCTAAGCGAGTCCTTCCTAGTTGCTGCAATTATTAAGAACTTCCTCGTTGTGGAAAGAATACAAGAACGATCTGAAACACAATAGGAATGAAATGGGACTCGAGGACTTGATTGTTTGATTAAGGATTGAAGAGGATAATTGCAAGTTGGGAATCAACATGAACAAAATGAGTACAAGAGCCAATGTTGTGGGAATCAAGCATTAATGGAAGAAAATGAAAAACCAATGATGGCCAACAACCGAGGAACTCTAAAAGATTCAAGGGGAATTGATTTAATTGATGGAAACCGATCATTAAGCAAATGATTGTAGGCGACCAAAGAAAAACCAATTGAATTTGAATCAAGACAAGTCAATATCCATTGATATGTCCAAACTTGATTTGACTACAGTGATCTTTGAATCAAACTTGATGGATAACCTTAATGAATGGTGTATTGATACCGGCACGACAAGACATATACGCTCCGACAAAGAAATGTTCTTAGCCTACACTCCAATTTCAGAAAGAAACTGTACATGGAAAAGTCATCTACGTCTGAAATTGTGGGACTTGGCAAGGTTGTGTTGAAGATGATTTCGGGCAAGAAAGTGACTCTAATTAATGTACTTCAGGTGACGGACATCCGAAAGAACTTAGTGTCGGGGTTGTTGTTGGTCAAAAGTGGTTTTAAACTAGTTTTTTATTTCAATAAATTTGTACTCACTAATAGTGGTCATTTATAGTGAAGGGGTCTCTAGAAAAGAGCCTCTTCAAATGAATGTAATGACGGTTCACCCTCAACTTTGAAAGCAATAAAGTGAATAATTCTATTTACTTGGTTGAATGTTATAATATTTGGCATGTTTGTTTAAGACATGTAAATTGTAATACTCTTCGACATTTAAAGAAATTAAATTTGATACTTACATTCACTGTTGAATCAACACAAAAATATGAAGAGTGAAAATGACCAAGGCACTGTTTCATTCAGTGTAAAGAAATACGACTCATCTAGAATTAATTTATATGGATTATGTGATCTAAAGTTTGTGCAAACTAGAGGATGGAAAAAAATACTTTGTTACGTTTATCGATTATTGCACAAGATATTGCAATATATTTTGAGAAAAAATGAAGCACTTGAGGCTTTCATGAACTATATGAATGAGGTTGAAAATCAACTTGGCAATCGAATAAAGAATATTTGAAGTGATAGAGGAGGAGAATATGGTGCACCATTTGATGAATTTTGTTCACAATTTGACATTATACATCAAACAACTACCCAATACTCGCCTCAGTAACATGGAGTCCTGAAAGGAGAAATAGGACTCTAAAGGAATTGATGAACGCCTTATTGATAAATTCAAGCTTACCCGACAATTTGGGGGGGGTGGGGGTGGGGGGTGGGGGTGTGTGGGGGGGGGGGGGGAGCTGTATTATCTGCGTACCACATTCTTAATAAAACACCCCACAAGAAAAGTGACAAAACGCCTTATGAGATGTGGAAAGGGCATAAGCCTTCCTACAAATATCTCAAAGTGTGGGGGTGTTGGGCTAAAGTAAAAATACCAAAGCCAAAGTAAGTGAAGATAGGACCGAAAATGGGTGATTGCATTTTCGTAGGATATGCACACAATAGTGTGCTTATCGATTTATAGTGCACAAATCGGATATTCCTGATATGAATGGGGAATATATGAGATAATATATTTCCTAGAAAAGAAAGGAAAAGAAGTAAGTTCAAATAAAAGAACCAGACTGCAAATTAAGGTCCGGAAGAAACTGAGAAACCAAGACACAATGAAATTGAAAATGAAGGTTCAAAACAAAACGAGGAACCGAGAGGCATTCAAAGGGCAAGAAAATCAAAGTCGTTTGGTCCAGATTAACTTACATGTTGGAAAATGAGCAAAAGACATTCAAAGATACTTTGACTAGTCTTGAATCTCCTTATTGGAAAGAGACCATTAATTTGGAAATGGATTCCATTATGCAAACTAATACTTGAGAATTAGTTGATGCTCTTCCGGGTACCAAACTGTTGGGGTGTAAATGAATTCTAAAACGAAAGTATAATGCAACTGGAACAATAAAAATACAAGTCTCGATTGGTGGCAAATGGATTCAAACTTTATTGAAGGTCTTGAGTTCTTCAATACTTACTCACCAGTTACAAAGATAAAATCTATACGTGTTCTCATTGCTATTGCCTTGTTGCATAACCTTAAGATACATCAAATTGATGGTAAAACAATATTTTTTTGAATGGTGAATTGGAAGAAGAAATTTACATGGAAACAACCTAAGGCGAGGAGAGGGTTGATCAACAAAGACGGACCACAAAATTGTTCAAGGAAAAATGTTAAGGGGAAGAAGATGAACATTTATAAAATTAAGGATATAATGTCATTTATTAATTAATTAAATAAGAGGAGAGAAGTATATTGTGTTGTTTAATAATATGGAGGTTATATATCTAAACTGTGTTGAATGGAGGTTTTTTTTTTTTTTTTTTCCCAAAATATATACAAAAATAGTATCATTTCTAAATGAACAAAAACTAAATAGAGAACACAAAGTTGCTAAAATTTCGAGAGATTCAAGATTATATTTATGAACAAGCGTACGACAAAATGTGGAAATGAGTTTCAGGTTTATAGACTCAATTCTCAGTGATTAACAGCCACAATTACATATTATTTTTATTGGCATTTATAGTTTACTTTTTCTTTACTGGTCATTAAATATTCACTTCTTCATTACCATTAACATATAGAAGGATTGATGGATTTAACCGTAAATATCAAAATAAGCTCCATCACAAAATTTAATAGTTTAAATCAGTGTTATTAAAAACGAACCGGACCGGCCGATTGAACCGTTTGTATCTACTTTGTTGAATATTTGCTCTTCTTCTTGGGTTGACGCATTAGTTCTTGGATTTTGACTTTTCTACACGACTCAATAGGGAATAATGAAAGTTGAAAAGTACAAAGTTTTTTAAAAATAAAAATATATTATGCATAAGTGCTTTTTAAGACATTTTATTGTTGGATATTTAGTTTGTTTCCATTATTTTAAGTTTGACGTGTGTTCTGTCACGTGAATAACTTGAAATTATGGTAAATACATGGCGTATATTTTACAAAAAATTAAAAATTGATATTACATTATGCTGGCATTATACACAGGTTGAAGATTATTGGTTTTATATCAAGTCTGATTTTGAAAAAAAACTAGTTTTAAATCAAACAAAAGTTTCATTACCTCATTCAATTTCAACTCTTTTCAATTTTTGTAAATTTCAAAACACAATTCCAATCATTCATTGTATGGTTGCAAATGTTTATTCAAGACACTTCGATGTTATTTTTGCTTAAAGTTAGAAAAAAATATTTTTTAAACAAAACATTGGGTTTTTTATATTAAAATAAAAGAAAAAATCATCTTAATGAACTTCAACTTTATTACAAAATTGTCACCACTCAATTTAAAGCAGCCACAAATATATTAGTACTTGTTTCTCTATTCCTGACGGTTAGCTGTATTTTCATAGAAACGGAAAAAAACCCCATATATATTTTATATCTGAAAAGCATATACACATTTCAGAAGCATTTCCAAACACTGCCTATTTATAAGTTCATCGCTCTCGATCCATACAATTGACAATTGTAAAAATAAAATTCTAAAATTTCATTGGTAAGTATACATATCATTGAGTCCTTGCGACCACTCAAAACCATGGTATCCAAAAAAAAAAAACGAGAATAATATATAAAATTTACTAACAAACCATATATATCAACAATCCTCCTCAGTAGTGGGGTTGGATAGGCAAACCTAATATAATTTCCTCTTCCCCGTCCCGCAGTGCCTGCACCTCCTGCACCATCTGCACTCCCCTATCCTCCCGTCCTTCATCACCGCCCCTTCGGGATCTTTTCACCTCTAACCTCACAGTTTCTGCGTAGCATTTCTTGGATGAGGGCTGGTCTCCCCTAACTTCCCCCACTCTTTTTCCTACAGGGAACTTTATCTTTTGGTGGAAGGTGGAGGCCACAGCCCTGAACTCGTTCATAGCTGGTCTTCCCAGAATGATGTTGTACGAAGACGAGGCCGCCACAATGGTGAATGTGATCAACCTTGTTTTCCGATCTTCGTTACATCCCAGGGAAAGGGGCAGGGAAATCTGACCGAGGGGGTACACGTTGTGCCCAGCGAAGCCAAATAGGGGGGGTGTTGATTGGCTCGAGGTGATACCCTCCTAAGTCCATCTGCCGAAAAGCTTCATCAAACAACACGTTCACGGAACTCCCTGTGTCTACAAACACCCTCCCGACTTCATAATTGGCAACAGTGGCTCGTATGACCAAGGCATCATTATGGGGTGTGCAAATGTTTTCCAGATCTCGCGGCCCAAAACTGATAACCACCTCCTCCTCGGCACCACCAATCCCTCCTACACTCAGGGTCTCTCTCCTGCTGACAGCCTTCCTAGCCCTGTTGGAGTCCCCATCCGTTGTCCCGCCCGAGATCATGTTGATGACTCCCCGTGTTGGTGAGTCAGCACAGGTAGGGTTGACGTCATTTAAACTCCTTGGGGGTCCTCGAGCACGTCCTCTACCACGGAACGGAGGACGGAAGTTGGTCCATCCCCCTCTCCCTCTTGTCCACGATGGTCCTCGACCCCTTCCCCGAGGAAGATTATCCCCTGGTGGGACGGGTCGGGACAACAACTGCTTGAACTGGGAACTGTTCTGTATTGCCTTCTCAAGCTCCTCATCCAAACGATGGCAATCTTGTGTGGTGTGCCCAGTCGCTTGGTGGAAGATGCAGTATTTCTCCGGGGCCTCCTTGCTCGGCTTTACACTAGCTGGTGCTGGCTTTTGCAACACATGTTTGTCTTCACATATGCGGACGGCCTCCTCCTTGGAGACTTTCAACGGCGTATACTGGGAAAATCGACCGAGCTGTGCCCCTTCCACTGGCCTCTTCTCGCCCTGGCTGATCCGTTTTTCCCCAGTCCTCCGCACTTCCTTCCTCCTCAGTTGCTGGGCCTCCTCCACGTTGATGTACTTCTCCGCTCGGGTGAGCAGATCATCATAGGTAACAGGAGGCTTCTTTACTAAGGATCGGAAGAAGTCTCCTCCTCTCAGGCCTTGGGTGAAGGCGCTGATCAGAATTTCCGCCGGGCAGGCAGGTATTTCGAGTATCACAGTGTTGAAGTTTTTGATATACCCCCGCAATGACTCATCCTCGGCTTGCCTCATCTCGAACAAGCTCAGAGAGGTCTTCTTATATCGCTTGCTGCTGGCGTACTGGTGCAAGAATGCGGAGCTAAATCCGGCGAAGGAAGTAATGGAACCCGGCTCCAACTGATTGAACCATTTCTGGGCCGACCTCACCAAAGTGGTCAGGAACACTTTGCACTTAAGGCGATCCGAGTAACAATGTAGCATGGCAGCATTTTCGAACCTGCCCAGGTGTTCTTCCGGGTCCGCGCTCCCATCGTATTCCCCAGCATTGGGGGGTCGGAAGTTATTTGGGAGTTCCTCGCTTACTATTTCGCCCGAGAAAGGGGTTCCTCTCCTGACAGAGGTACCCCCCATCCCCTTCTTCATCCTCTGGACCTCGTCCTTCAGCTCCTCCACCTGGCCCTCCAGATCCGGAATAGCAGTCACCTTAGGACGGGAAGTTGCTCCTTGTTCGGGATCCTTCATCTGCTGGGAGCTTTCCCCGTGCACGCCCTCGGACGGACCTTCCTTTTTCCTCATAGTCTGTTCCACCGTAACTGCAATCAGTCTTGTGAGCTGCTCCAGTGTTAAAGCTCCCACTGTCATGTTTACCCCGGGCGGTGGCTGCTCCTCGCCATTGGTGGAGGCGTGGTGCTCTCGATTTTCCTCTGCTTCCGTTCTCCTCGTTCTCACCATTGTATCAACGTCTTTTGCTCAGATCTTCCCACAGACGGCGCCAATTTGTTACCTCTACTTTTGGTTCGCGTTGATAACAAATGAATTTATAGGGGAAGGTATGCGCTGTTTTGCGAAGTCGCAGTTTAGGCCGGAGTCCGGGAGGATCCTCTGGTTTTTTTTGGATCTCCGACGATCAATATTGGTTTTTTTCTTTTTTGAGGAGGGCTCCGGGGTTTTTCTCTTTTTCTCTTGTTAACTTACTCTCCCTTTTATAGGGGGAGGGATGCCAATGGTTCCGCTCTGCCGGGGATTCTGGGGACAATGTCTGAAACTGGGGGGGGGGGGGGGGGGGGGGCACAGATGGGGGACCATCTACATCTGCTACCTACCTCGTACGATCCTTTTGTTCTGGTGATTCTCTGCGTCCGGGAATATGCTTTTCTTACCACAGTGCTTGACCACCATTTGATTGGTTAGCAGGCCTAGCTTTTGCTTTAATAGGTGTCCGATTCCTGCAAACCTAGTCCCGGTACAAGGGACCACCCTAGGTGGCCTCAGCTCGACTGTCCTGTCCCATGACTGCCCGTCCTGACCTATTGAGGAAACCGCGCCTCAGTCCGGCTATCTTGGTAAATATAGCCCGTCCTGATCTGTTGAGGAAACCGCGCCTCAGCTTGGATGGCATGCCCCATGGCGGACCGCCCCGACCTATTGATGTGCTCCCTCGCCGCCCCGGCTCGAAAACGATAGTGGCAGCTAGACAAGGGTGATCGTGCCCGCGATAAACTCGGGTCGGGCTGCGAGCTCGAGGAGGACAGCCCGGGATCGGCCCTAACGACTTCCCTTGTTGGCTAAATGGGCCCCTCACTGACCGGGCCCAAATAAAGTTCGGACCCTCAAGACCTACTGGGCCTCCAGAACTAGGGATATCATTATTGTTGGATATTTAGTTTGTTTCCATTATTTTAAGTTTGACGTGTGTTATGTTACATGAATAACTTGAAATTATGGTAAATACATGACGTATAGTTTACAAAAAATTAAAAAAAGATATTACATCATATGCTGACATTATACACATGTTGATGATTATTGGTTTTTATATCAAGTCCGATTTTGAAAAAAAAACTAGTTTAAATCAAACAAAAGTTTCATGAACTCATTCAATTTCAACTCTTCTCAATTTTTGTAAATTTCAAACCACAATTCCAATCATTCATTGTATGGTTGCAAATGTTTATTCAAGACACTTCGATGTTATGTTTGCTTAAAGTTAGGAAAAAAATATTTTTAAACAAAACATTGGGTTTTTTATATTAAAATAAAAGAAAAAAACATCTTAATGAACTTCAACTTTATTACAAAATTGTCACCACTCAATTAAAAGCAGCCACAAACATATTATTACGTGTTTCTCTATTTCTGACGGTTAGCTGTATTTTCGTAGAAACGGAAAAAAAAACCCATATATATTTTATATCTGAAAAGCAGATACACATTTCAGAAGCATTTTCAAACACTACCTATTTATAAGTTCATTGCTCTCGATCCAGACAATTGAAAATTTTAAAAATAAAATTCTAAAATTTCATTCATAAGTATACATATCATTGAGTCCTTGCGACCACTCAAAACCATGGTATCCAAAAAAAAAAAAAACGAGAATAATATATAAAATTTACTAACAAACCATATATATCAACAATCCTCCTCTGTAGTGGGGTTGGATAGGCAAACCTAGCTACAGTAAAGTAAAATAAAATAAAATAAAATCGATTATATACTATAAGGAACAAACGTTATCGTCGGATCGATTATTTTGCTAATCCAACGGTTGATATTTACAGTTTGGTAGGAGGAAGGAGCCAGTTAGAGCCTTCAATAAAACCAAGACTGATGAATTGTTTAGCCTCTGCATCATTTAGTTTCTTGGTGAATCCTACTCGTTTATCTTGAGCTGATCCTGGCCCTTTATTGTTATATTCTCCAAAATACACAGTCCTGCATAAAATTTATTTTATTTTAAATATAGTATAAAAATTAATAATCGCCTTGAGAAATGAAAATAAAAGAAAAAATGTTGTGATTTTAGACTAAATGATGAGTATAAGATATTTTGAGGGGCAAAATTTAAATTCTGAAATTAATTATACATAATAGTTTAAGATTTCTATTTTTCGAATTGAGGGGAGCGACAATTATGGCTTCCTCCCTCACTCTAGGTTGAATAGTTGCTACCCCATGAGCAGTGCTGGATAAGATATTCTGATCCAATAATTGGTCTACCCCTAAATGCAGCATCAATTAATGAGGAAGTTATTATTCGAAATTTAGATTTACGAGGAACCACCTACCAATTTTTTCCTAATTTAAGTAACATGAAATTAAGACTTACGTGGCCGATCCCAGTTAATTTAAGATCAAGATTTTGACAACACAGGCAAAGGAATATTGAAAACACACACTTTTTGGCATATATGCATGTAAATATACACAAACAAAACTAGAAAAAACGTATACTCACTTGTTAGTTTGTGCATTAAGGTTGTTGGACCATCCTTCGGGGTTGACAGCATCACTAAATTCGGAGTAAGCATACACAACCCTAGCATAAGGCATCCATGCTCTGCCGAGGTATGCATGATTGCCCGTGCCCGTCACCTTGCAATGCGCGAATACATACCCGTTGCTCTCATTTTCTTTGGTTCTCGCCTGCGCCGTGATCATCGCCATTCCGTCCCCGGGAATCACATATGTCTCAGTATTCTGTATAAGGAAAACATTTAAAACCCTATAATTGGTACTGAATATCACAAATGGTTGTCTATATATAGCCATAGGGACATTTGAGTGTGTTAGTGTCCATGTCGAACAAATTTAGTTGAGATAAATTGAGTTCTATTTTATAATAGAATGTAGGTTTTTCTCTCTCCTTTTTTCTGAAAAATAATAAAAATATACTAAATCCACCGGTTCGCCCGACGGATTACTGTGGATTGTTGAATACCATGGATTTGCTATTCCATGATATCTAAAAAAGAGCCTAAAAATTACATCGTTTTTTTTAAGCTCTAAAAATTACATCATTTTAAGCTTGTTTTTATTTGATATAATTGAAGAAGATATATACCAAATATAGGGATCTTCCACCGCCAAAAATGAAATCAACAGTGCCTTCAATATAGCAATCCTTGAAGAAATGTTTGCCCTTGTCATCACAAAGAGTATCTTGAAACCCATATATCTTGCAATTATAGAACGAAGCTTTGTCTCCGCCGATCCTCAGAGCCACCGCCTGCGCTCCCTTCCTGACCCCGTCCGGCCTCGGCGCAGTGTTCTAACAAGAAAATCAAGAAACTAGAATAATACCAGTCAAAAAAATCATATATATATAATGTTTCATTCAAGAATAGATATAAAGTTATAAAGCCCAAAAATCTTGATCGAAAAATGGATTCAAGAACAGATACAAACCACAATTTTCACATTAACTGCGCTGAAATAATCTGATTCAACGATCAAAGTTGCACTATCCACAGTTCCATACTCCGCTGCGGTTCCGTCATATATCAAACTCGGCATATTTTTCGAGTCCCCATAGAACGTAATAAACGGCTTATTCCTCTCGATCCTGATCTTTTCTGTGTAATTTCCAGGTCCAATCCACAAAATAACACGATCTTTATTGCCTTCCGATATGCTCTTTATTGCATCATTTACAGTCTTGAAATCTCCACTGCCGTCGGTTCTAATTTTGACCACCTTGGCTCCGGCCTGCGCGGCTTGGAGGGCGGGGTCTAGAGACCCTTTACGGGTGGAGATGGGGCTGACATTGTTATCGAACCAGCTGGTTAACTGTGACCTGTCAGCTGGGATGAGTGTTGTGTCATCGGAACGAACAAAGGGTAGGAAGAGTAGGAGGATTATAAGTTGCATGCATGCCATTTTTCCAGCCATTTGACTTGAAATTTTGTTTTGAATTATTTTTGAGTCAATGAAATGATGCATAATATTGGTCCTTTATATACAGATTTCATACAAAAAAAATCCTGAGATGAAGCGAAATTCAAGTGGGAATTCTCGTTTTCGGGTTGTTTTTGGCTACGGTAAGCTTTACTATTATTAGAGTTGTCTTTCCATTTCTGAGGGGGAAATTAGGAGATTCAAGAGAGAAGATAGGATAAATAGCAACACAAGTATATAGATATTGTACGGAGCTAGTGGAATTTACCCTCTATAGTTTTGTAGTGGAATTTACCATCTATAGTTTTGCTAAAAGACATTTTACTCCTTATGATTTTTAAATAAGCATAACACATCCTACGGTTTTCTTATCTTAGATACAAATTACTCCCGATGATATTTTTAGGTGCGTATTACCCTATCTATTATTCTTTATGCGAATTTTACCCCTCAAGTGTATAATTGATCTTTTAATATTTATTTTCAAAGTTCATATGTATAAGAAGACATATTATATAATTCGTACGCGCATTGAGTCTTTTGTGCAGTGGCGAATCATTGAGTGGATGTGATGACCAAAATTAAGTTGATGGAATTAATTGTACTGAATATGATATTTTATCGAACTGGGTTTGAGAGTTGAGAATTAATTTGAGATTTGAGATTTATTGAAGAGAGAAGGAGTAGAAAGCTGTGAACTTTTAATTGGAATTGATTATGTGCAAATATTTGAGACCGGGGTGACTTTGGTATTATATATATACCAAGTGGCTTAATATTCACTCATTTTCTTTTTCCTCCTCTCTCTTCGCTCTCCTCCCTAGCCATTTTTCCCCTCCCCTCGCTTCTCCTCCTTTTTTCCACCATCCTTGGCAAGAGGATTCGGTTTTTACCTCAACCAAGAAGTGAATTATTGTGAAGTTGTATAAGGATAAGTGTATATTACACCTAATTCTTGCTTATCTATGTGTTGGGATTCGATTTTGTTAAAGGTGGGTTTGTGTTTGAGCTAGGGTTGGGGGAAAGCTTTTGATTTTGTTTTTTTTGGAGTTAAAAGTGTGTTGAGATCCTTGTAGAGTGTACATGGATGTTTATTTGTGGCATAATTCAAGTTTGATGTAATTTGGGTAGTTAATTGTATAGAAAATTCTGGTATTACTGAGCGATAGGTTGATCGATGAAGAAGGGTTAATTTTTCTAGGTTTATCGATCGATCGGTCACTAAGCACCGATCGATCGGTAATGTTCAAAGCCTAGGTACAGATCGACCGGTAGAGGCAAAATTTTGAATATTTATTGTGTATTGCGATGCCAACGAATTCATTGTTCGATGATCTTAAATGGTATTTTATCATAAATTGATATTATATCCTGATCATGAGCATGTGTTTGTGTGTGAGGCTATGTGCATATAAATGTTAATATTGATTAGTTGAATTATTTAGAGCCTGCTCAACTCTAAGGATACAGAGGAAGGCTTATCAACATCTCGGACATCAAGGTACATATATACGTATGATGTTATGTTTTGCTTAACATTGTTAATTAAGCATTGTGATTATTGTGAATATCATGGGTTCATATGAGATGATTGTAAGTGTCACGGGTTGACATGATGTTATTGTGAATGTCACGAGTTGACATGAGATGATTGTGAATATCATGGGTTGATATGAGATGATTGTGAATGTCACATGTTGACATGTAGTTATTGTGAATGTCACAGGTTGACATGTGGTTATCGTGAAATGTCACATATTGACATAGGAATATCAAATTTATTATACAGAATTATATTTTTGCAAGTGAAATGAATTATGGATATCAATATTTGTTTTGTTATTGGTATCTGTTGTATTTATTGAACAAGTATTGTCTTGAGTATAGAGTCCTTATTGCAAAGTTCGACTTATGATAAAGGTATTGAATCGCTATTGTGATGCATGATGTGGATATGAGTTTATATGCAATCGTATATGTACTATTAACTAACAATGAGATTATGTTATTGCTATAACGAATAATGGTAAATTAGGATATATGGAATGTTGCTTGATTAAATGATGTGATCATTGAGATAAGAGATAGGTAAATATATATGGTTGTCTTGGTTGAATCAATACTTTTGTGTTATTGGTTCATTGCTGGTAAGCATGTGATGTACAAGACTATCGCTAAAGAGCGAGCAATGTGATTATGTTATGGGATTGTCGCTGATGAACGTGCGAGATTAGTGATTGCCGCTAGAGAGCGAATGTTGTGGCATTGCTAAAGAGCGAATGATGTTATTACGAAAACAGAAACAATTTGTTTATTTGGTGACATACATATGGAGTATCTCTTTATTATACATAACTGTTGTTTTATAAGTTATGCTTTGTGTTTTAGATATAACTGTATATAGTGTGCTCACCCTGTGTGGGGATAGTTTCTATAAAACAGGTATCAAGTTTAGCTTACGGGGAGCTTATGGTGATAGAGTTGATACATCCAGAAGAGTGAACTGATCGAGTTGAGGTAGACAACTTTAGTGGGTTGGTTTAGAAATATTACTCATTTGTATGAGATTGTAATATTTTAGTCTAGTACTAGTCGAATGTTGCACATTGGTTGATTTTATTTATTGATTTACTATTGGTTTTGAGCAATTATAATTGATGTAATCATTGAAGTTATGAAATTGTGTTGTATATTTTAGTTAGTCCAAAATTATAGGGAATCTATGCTAATATTTTTGAGAAATCCACAACTAGTACATTTTGTTGATTTGGGTCTTATAGTGGACTAGCCTAGGCTCTAGCACATGCTAGCCCATTAGAGCCCATGCTAACCCACTAATTCTTTAAATAATATTAGGGATGCTACCCTATTATTGTTTTTCTAGTAGTATTAGGCCATGATTTATACCCCAATTCTTCACAACCATGCGGCCTTTTGCTCCTGACTTCCACTTTTTTTTAGGTAGCACAACAACACTTTTACATTTACACTATATATATATATATATATATATATATATATATATATATATATATATATATCCACTCAATTAGTTAATTTAATCCTACGAAAAAAAAATAAATGCCAACAATTACCTCTATCATTTATAACTCATCATACTATTAACCCCCCAAACATCGGGTCACATTGTTGATAGTTGTGGTTTGGGTACCAAATATTGAAAACATGGCGTTAAACTTAGCAACATTGTATCCTGTCTCTTCCGATGCCTCTTCTCTTCAATGAGTTTGTGGTGTATGAATGATGGTAGTTGACGGAGGGGGTGTGGAGGCTTTGTTGTAGGGTTAAAATCCCATCCAAAGTTCTTATTTTCGTCCAAGACATGCTATATATATTAGTGGAGGAGTTTGGTAGAGTTTGGACACAAAATAACCAAGAATGAAACAAAATCTCAAAATTTTCGGGTTCAGCAATTGATCGGCAATAAGTGGCGATCAATCGCCATAACATTCTGCCTCTTATTTTTCAAAATTTGGACATCCGCGACCGGTCGGTGAGATATGACGATCGATAGCCAAAAATTTCTGGACGGGCCGCGATCGATCGGCGAGATATGGCGATCGGTCGCAAAAACTGAAATTTTGTTGCTTATTTTTTCTCATCCGCGATCGATCGGCATGAACTCCAACATCGATCGGCGGCTTTAATTTTCTTCAAACTCGAGATTTCGGTCCTTTCTTCCACGTGTTAGCTCGGTTTGGTCATTTTTGCATCAATTATAGCTTATTCCTTCAACTTTTATGCATTTGGACTTAGATTCCTGACATTTACAAATATATACAACAACGCTTAATATTTTTCAGGAATCACTACAAAAGCCACTATAAAATCATAGTAAAATAAGTGTAAAAATCGCACTTATCACATAACACTAATGTGTCCAATATCACATAAATACTCATATACAGTAGCAGACACCGAATTTTTGACAGGGGGGTCAAAAATTATTAGAAATGAAATAAAATAAATAAAATCAACAGCAAAAAGTAACTTACAATTAATCTAAAAATGTAAATTACAAATGGCCCGACGGTTCGCCATTTTTTTTAAATTTATGAATGATAGTTTCATTTTATACACGATTGAATATATATTTTTCAATATAAACCACCAAATTATCATTCGTCCATTCATCACTGATTCGGCCGCGAAGCCGATTCTTCACGATATTCATAGCAGATAATGTTATTTCCACCTAACCGTTGCGACCGACAAAACCAAGGCTAAACTCATAAGCTTACAAACCAATCGGTATGCTACATCTCTCCTAACTCTCTCCTTCCCCTCAAAACTTCCTCCCCATCTTCCTTCAAGAATTTTGGGAAACTTTGATCAAATGTGGAACATGTTGAAAGTAGCTTGTTCTGTTGTGAAGAGGGGTAAGTTTTGAAGCTTTGTAAGTATGATTAATGTTGTATTGTTAGAGACTGAATCTATGGCTTGATTTGGGGAAATTATTTGATATGAAATGGGTTTATTGTTATAGTTGAGATGTATGTTGTTCTATGAAACAATATGGTGTTTAATGTGTATATTTATGAATTGTTGAAGGAAAATGAGGTGTTGTGGGTGCTGGGTTTGATTTGTGCTTGAAAATGGAGAATTTTCGCAAAAACATGGCCACACGATCGATAACGAGACATAGCCCGTTCGATCGCACATTGAAAATGAAACCATGGTGACGATGAATAGTACTCACGATCGATCGCGAGTCATAAAAGTTTGGCATGTAATTTTATGTGGCACGCGATCGATCGCGTGGATGGAGCGATCGACCGCGGGTGCCGAATTTTCAAAGAAAAAAATGTTGATCTTGGGAATTTTGAGAGGTAGTGCCTTAGTTGCTTTTGATGATGTTATGACATTCTAAGGGAATCTTGGACAATGAAATAATATTGCAAGAAATGAACCTTAGAATGATAACTCGAATTAATAAAGGATACATGAGACATTTGAGTAGTATACGGGGTACGGTAGTGACTGATTATGATAGGAGACGTGTCGAATCTATAAGATTAACGATGATGTCGTTGAGGGTCATTGATGAAATATTAATAATGAATTGATATTCAATATAGATACGGTACGAGCTTCCCGGCTGTCGATGATGTCTAAATCATGTTGTCGACATTAAGGTACATGTAACGTACGCGAATAGGTAAATGTATTATGGTTACGTGCATTGAATGCTATATTCTTGTTGTGTTGAACTAGTACGTAGAGACATATAAATATTGAATGTGGCATTAATCAACATGATTGTTGCGTATTGTATTGACAAGTATTGAAAACACCACTGAATTATGCTATGGATTATGATGACGTTGCTATCAAGCGTCCGATGGGTTGTGATGCCGCTATCGAGCGTGCGATGGATTGTGATGCCGCCGTTGTTGAGCGTCTGAGGTCATATGTTGAATTCTGACTAATGAATTTATAACTGAGGTGTATTTGATTTTTCAGTAGTGTATGTTTATTCCGAATTTGTTCTTGTTGACTATGGAACTGACGATTTTGAGCATGTGTATAATAATGATTGTGGTAATGATATAAATGACTTTGGAATTGATAATTGTGGATAATACGAGCTATTAACTTGAGATTTGTAGGCATTCATGAGGGCAACTCTTTTGACATCCTCATTATGATTTGCAAGGAATTTCAAAAGTTCTAGAAAATTTCCTTGATTGCTAGACTCCCCAGATTCATTATGACCACGAAAAGCAAGCCCTTGCTTCAAAAACCATTGAAGACAATCAATTGAAACATTTAGTCGAGCTCTATAATCCACTTTTGCTTCATACTTCATTTTAACAAAAGTTGTCTCAATATATTGCTTCTCATTGAGTAAATCTTCACATTTATTAAAAGCTTTGATTATGAGCACTATTGGTAGTTCCATCATGCTTACGAAACTTATCTTTGTTCTTCCAATATTTAAAATCTTCACTTACAAAAGTATCATCACCTCCTTGATGACCCAATTCATTTTTTAAAAGAGAACAATAAATACAAAAAACCAACATCCTTGTTTATAATATATTCCAACCAACTATATTCCTTGAACAATGAACGGTGAAACCTTCACAATTTCCCATCGAAATCTGTTTGAGGGAACTTCTCAAGGTAGGTTGGCAAGCACCATCTAAATAGTATTTTCTCCGAACTTTTTCACCACTATTATGATGATAATCTGTAATTCTAGTTCATTCTCCTGGATCTGAAGAAAGTTCTGGCAAGTCAGAATTTTCATGAATTATTTTTTGTTACTCTTTAAGACTCCGAGATTAAGCAAAATCTATTGTAGTTTCAAGCAATTGCACAATGTTTTCCGGACTCACATCATGGAAAGACTGTTTTTTATAAACTTTTTATAATACTTCAAGATAGCTCTACATTAAATAAAATTCATTGCACCAAACATGTTCTACATGAAATAAGAGCCTCTGGGAGCACTAATCAGTGTGTAAGACTGTGAAATCTTCAAGAGGCATTTTTCAAGATTTTAAAGTCTAGTTAAGCCAGTTTCTTTGCTCATCTTATCTTCATAAATCATAAGTTGCTTCACAGATTTTCTTTTCTGCACTTACTAATACATTACACAGTGAATTTTATTTTTAAATAGAACAAATCAACAAACATTTTCTTTTAATCCATTATAAACAGAATAAAACTAAAGCTCAGATGATTTTTTTCTTACATCTGAAAAGTCAAAAGTAGTCCATATGGAAAAATTGTTGGATTAAATTATATGTTGAGATGATTGGCCCAAATTTAATTTGTGAATAATCTCACTCCCTAAATTAAATTTAAACCATTCGTATGTCGCATAGAACAGTATGGGTAGCATAGAAAGCCCCTCGAAGGATCAAAAGGGCAATTATCGAATTGCTTAAGGTCAGGTTTCTTTTTTCTTTATTATAATGCACGTACTACGTTATATTAATGTAGTACACAAGTACACAAACAATACAATTTTGTCTTTATTTTTTGATTTTTTTCAAATGTAATGAATTCTCGTGCCCCACCAAAGTATTGACGTCATTCCTATGAATCAAATCCTATATTTACTTTATCAATTTATTTATTAATTATTTTTTTGATATTATTTTTATTACAATTACATAATATGAACTTTTTTATTACAATTACATAATATGAACTTTGTTAATCGAATATAACATATTGAGATAGACATTAATTAAGAATTGAGTGAATTTTTATAATTTTTTAGGAAAAATGACAACATTGATTCTATATATTTAATTTTTTACGGTTTTGGTCTTCTATAATGTTAGAAAGTCTACTGAGTATTTAATAAGTTCATTAACTTTATAAGAATCTAATAGCTTATATAAATAAAACATTGGAAAATTACACAAATATCATATAGTTTGTTATAAGTTTCACTTTGCAATCGTTGATTGAAAAATTACAGTTTGTATACTCAACTTACATGAATTGTAACACTTTGCATGATATTGACTCGATTTTGTATTTTTATCAAAGATTTATCGTTGAATTCAATCATCACCTATCATACTCAAACTTATATACATTTAAGATAGTTATTCCAAATGTTTAAAAAAACAAAAATAATATTTTTAGTATCGAAATTCTCTAGTTGACGATTACAAAAATTGAAATTTTGACATCCCCAATATTAATTTTGATTGTTTAAAAATTTGCAATAACTTGTTTAAGTTGATCTAAGTTTGAATATGCAAGGCGGTGATGAAATGCAGTGATAAATTTCAATTAAAACATAAAATCGAGTCAAAAGAATGCAAAGTGTTACAATTCATAAAAATTTAGGATGTAAACTGTAATTGGACCAAGTTTTGGTAATTTTTCCTAAAAACATTTCTATTATCGAAGCTCAACCACTTAGCATCTTGAGTAAACTGATAATTGGACCAAATTTATTAAAAAAATTAATCAAAATAATTATTTTTCGAATCCAAAATTTTATTTAAAAAAATTAAATCTCTAACTACTCAAATAAATAATTAAGTAATTCATTAAAATTAAATGAATGTACTACCCATCTGCTATGAGATTTACAATATATGGTCGTACTTGGTACTTGCCCACACCACACTCCCAGGCGTAACCGCAGCCTCGAGCAGCCACCTGTTACGCTCGCGCCTTCTGTTATCGAAGATTATTCGAAACTTTTATTGAGAAGAAGGGAGATCAGTCAGCAGATAATATCATGGCTACTACTGCGGCAGCAGCGACTAATATTCCACTGAATTGCGGGTTATTTTCCTCCCAAGGTTCAATTTGTACTGTTTTAACACAATTGGCACTTGACCCTTTATCGCTGTTGTTGATTTGTGATTGCCTGTGGGTTTTGTTGGTTCCTAAATTTGTGGCGCAGGATTTTTTGGGTCGACTCGCGGATTCCAAACGAGGAAGAGTGAGGTATGCATAGTATGTTTTGCGTATTTTGAATGTGGGGTTAGGATAAGTTTCATGGTAGTGGTTTTCGTTCGATCATATGAAGCAAATGCGTATGAATTTTGTTTGACAAAATGCCGAAGTGAAAATCTGAGTGGCGTCGTGGTTTTGAGTTTCCCATCTCATTGAATGAAATGTTGGATAGTCAATAGTGTTTCTAAATAAATGAAATCTCATCTTACTAATTATTTAATTAGGATTAGGATTAGAATTCTGTAGATACATTAGAATTTGACGTCTATTCTTTTGAGTCCTACTAAGAATAGATCCTAATCACTATAAATATTGGCTTATGCAAGTCATTTGATTTTGAAATTGCTTAATTCGAAGAAGTGAGTTTAAAATGTTCTACTTAGCCTGAGAAAGTAATTGGTTAAGTTTTAGCTTAAAATTATTTATGAAGCTAGAATTTGTGAAGTGCTATTTTTTTAGGTGAAGCATAGGCATTATAAGCTACATTTTTTGGATCAGTGATTTCACCTTATTTAAGTGTTTCTAGAGTTTGCAAAGGCTCAAATACATTAGATCACAAAAACATTTTTTGTAGAAAAGAAAAACACTTTCTTCAATATAGCTTCTGCGAACAAATGCACACCCCTAGCTAATTATTGTCTTGAGTCAATAATTCAATATCTATGTTTTTTATCTTCCCGAAGCCTTTGGGAAATGTGTGACCATGATGGATGGAGTAAACTGTTAACAGCCTTAAGACAAGAGTGATATCACAAGTTTTTAGTCCAGAGGCTTAATGATTTAGAAAAAAACTGTTTACAAAAAAATTCATTTGTCGGGCAATCACCTTAAGCTCCCTAATTTGTCCCCGAAGTGCAAGACTCGAACGCCCTGCTCTGATACCGTATCAAGATATTTGATATGATCTGCCAAGAATGCTAATACAATGTTGTTTGAATGTGTTTGATGCAGAAAATGAATGTAAGAAGGGTTGCTGGCGGTGTAATAAAGGCCATAATTGAACTTAAGCCACCACCTTACCCATTGGTATGACATGAAAGCCTGTTGAACCTCTAGTTGTGTTATTACTTTGCTTTATTTTGATGCAACTATTTGTTATGGGGTGGTCGATTTTGGCCTGCTTACGTGTGACCGAGGTAGTTGTTATTAACTTATTTTTTTCTATAAAAATAACTAGATTCCTTTGGAAAAAATATGTCTCTGTTCTTTATGATTTATGTAGGAACAAACTTTGAAGGAATTTACACTACCCAATTGCGCCCAGTTTACTTTCCTTCAATTTTTTATTTAATGCATTCCAAACCACTTTAATGCGATCGAGTTTCATTGATTCTGATTTAGGATGCTTTGCAACCTCATATGAGCCGTGAAACATTTGAATACCATTGGGGAAAGCATCACAGGGCTTATGTGGATAACCTCAATAAGCAAATAGTTGGTACCGAACTTGATGGCAAGCCATTAGAAGAAATAATAATTGATACATACAACAAGGGTGACTTCCTCCCACCCTTCAATAATGCTGCACAGGTATAATATTAGAATTTAATCTCCTCAATGTGTGCCTTTCCATTTGCACTTTTAGCACATTTAGTCTATATCTCCAAATGTGTATATGTTCAACGAATTCTTAGATAAAACTAGATTTTCTGAAGGAAAATCAGCGTTAACTTTATCAAACGTTCTCATCCATAGTGTATTACTTATTATAGAATTTGAAGAAAAATGATTATTGTAAATATTTTGTGAAATACAATACAGCTATAGACACAAAAGGCCCAAAAGATTAGGAACTAATAAGACTCTCTTATGAATCTTAAAAGATTTGGCTCCCAATAAAAAAATTCTATAATTTACAACAGATTTGATACTATCTACACTTATATTCACTAGAGTCCAGTATTTAGTCTCTTTATATCAATTGGCAGGCGTGGAATCATGAATTTTTCTGGGGGTCGATGAAACCAGGTGGTGGAGGTGAGCCATCTGGAGAACTTCTGGATTTGATTAATAGAGACTTCGGTTCTTTTGAAGCATTTGTCAAAGAATTCAAGGCAGCCGCAGCAACTCAATTTGGTTCTGGTTGGGCTTGGCTCGTATGTAAGCACCTTCTTGTAACTCCCTGTTCGATTTTAGAGGTCAAGATAATTTTCTCCTCTAACAAAATGAAGATAATGCTTAGTTGATAGCTCATCCCTTTTGTTTTTACACGTAGACAAAGCAAATAGACTTGATGTAGGAAATGCGGTGAATCCCAGGCCATCAGATGATGACAAAAAGCTTGCGGTGGTAAAGAGTCCAAATGCTGTAAATCCTCTAGTCTGGGATTACTTTGTGAGTGCTTCTTTGTTTTTTGTGTTTTATTCCAAATTCTGTTTTTTGTTAATCTCATGCAATTTCTCCGTTATGTTGTTGCAGCCGCTGCTTACTCTAGATGTTTGGGAGGTAAGAGAATTTTTTAAACGTACCTCACCAAATAATTACATTGGGGAATGACTTTTAACCATTCCTAACTATCTTTATGTTCCCTCTATTCTCTTTACACAGCACGCCTACTACCTCGACTTTCAGGTAAGCAACATCCAAGTGCTATGGACTTCAATGATTTATTTAGATTTCTTTGTGTTTGCTTCCAAGAAATGTAACCCGTGAAATTGCCATTATACAGAACCGCCGTCCGGATTATATATCCATCTTTATGGAAAAGCTCGTCTCTTGGGAAGCCGTTAGTTTGAGGCTTGAATCAGCGAAAGCTCAAGCTGCTGAGCGGGAAAGAGAGGAGTTGAAGAAAAGGGAAAATGAAGAGAATGGCGGACCGATTTCGGAGGCAAAAGAAGTGTACTTGGAAAGTGATGCTGATGATGCTGAGGCTGTGTGATTACTCTATTTTACAATGAAGATTTTGCAGTGAATTTTTGGCTTTATTTTTGGCTTAAGAGAAGAAGATAGAATCATTTTGGTGCATTCCTGCTGAATCTCCTGAGATATATTGTCCCACTCTCTGTTTTCATTGCTCATTTTGAATAATGTAAATTTAAAAATAAATAAAAACTGAAAGTTGTACTTGTGTTTTCTCATCGTTCATATTTACTTCAATTTTGTCCATCCAAACAGCTTGAAATCTATGATTTCAAGCACAATCTAATTGATTGGGTTCATAGCCATCCCTCTAGTCTAGATGTGCAAGCAAGCAAAACTATTTTGCAAACATCTTTTGAAATTCCACTAAGCACAATGAATGGTGTCATAATTTTTAAGTGAATATAATTTTGAAATTAAACCTGACCACGGCTTGAAACCATAAATAGAAACCATCTTTCAAGTTTAATGGGAACTGAAACCAATGTCTTACGGTTTAGGTTTTGATTTTTAAAAATAAGAAATTGGAATTGAACCATAAAGAAACTTGTGAGGAACTATAACAGAACTTGGTTTTCCAAGTGGAATTACAACATGTAATATGGATATGTTAAAATCATGTCATGCTCAGCAAGTACATTTTGTTGGGTGCTGCAGTTGTTGCAAACCAAGTATGAACTGAATTAAAGGAAAAGAAAGGGGACATGAGATAAGAGAAGAAAGGGGGATCTCTGGTTCGACTAACCGACAAGCTTATAGGAGTAATCCTGACGAGACAAAAGAGTTGCAGGGACAAGTGAATGTGTTCATGGAAAAATGGTATATCCGAGAAAGTTTGAGCCATTGTGTTGTACATGTGCTTCTTGTACTGAAAAAAGGATGGGGCGTGGAGGATGTTCATGGATTGTAGGGCGGTCAACAAAATCACTGTAAAGCCCTAGCCCTTGTTTAGATGATATGCTTGATGAATTGCATGGTGCATGTGTGTTTCTAAGAAATTTAAAAAGTTATTACCATCATATGCGCACGTGTGAGGAAGATGAGGGGAACATGACATTTAAAACTAAACATGAGTTTTTTTTTTTTTTTGGGAAACTCAAAAAAAATCTCATAGTCAAACTTAATTATGGAATCAGTCCCCATGTCAGAAAACTTAATTCAAACTCCCTACCGCAACTTAAAATTTTGTTCTAACTCCCTATCTTATTAAAATGACTATGATACCCCTCTATTAAAAGTTGAACTTTAATTTTGAGAAATCATTACAGACGGTACAAAACCTATACAAATTTGGTACACGTTACACATAAAATCGAAATGAAATCTATATAATTTTCGTACAAGTAACACCTGAATTGGCATGAAACCTATAACTATTTTCGGTACTTATTACACGTGAAGTTGGTATGAAACATATACAATTTTGGTACTAGTTACACATGAAGTTGGTATGAAACCAATACAATTTTGGTACTAGTTACACATGAAATTGGTATAAAACATATACTATATTCGGTACTTATTACACGTGAATTTGATATGAAACCAATACAATTCGGTACTAAATATACATAAATTGATATGAAACCTATACAATTTTGGTACTAATTACGAATAAAATTGGTACGAAACTTATACTAATTTCGGTACTTATTACATATGAAATTGGTATGAAATCTTTACAATTTTGGTACTAGTTACACATGAAATTGGTATGAAACATATACAATTTTGGTACAGTTATTAATGAAACTGGTAAGAAACCTATACTTTTTTTGGTACTTATTACACATGAAGTTTGTATGAAACATATACAAATTTGGTAATTATTACACTCGAAGTTTGTACGAACATATACAATTTTGGTACTAGTTACATGTGAAGTTGGTATGAAACATATACTATATTCGAAACTTATTACACGTAAAGTTGGTATGAAACCTATACAATTCAGTACCAACTATGCATAAAATTGGTATGAAACCCATATAATTTTGGTATTAATTACGACAAAAATTGGTACGAAACATATTCTATTTTCGGTACTTAATACAAATGAAATTGGTATGAAATCTTTACAATTTTGGTACTAGTTACACATGAAATTGGTATGAAACTTATACAATTTTGGTATAAGTTACACATGAAATTGTTATAAAACAAATACTTTTTCGGTACTTATTACACATGAAGTTGGTATGAAACATATACTTTTTCGGTACTTATTACACATGAAGTTGGTATGAAACATATACAATTTTTTGGTATTTATTACACTTGAAGTTGGTATGAAACATATACAATTTTGGTACTAGTTACACTTGAAGTTGGTATGAAACTTATACTATATTCGAAACTTATTACACGTAAAGTTGGTGTGAAAACCTATACAATTTGGGACCAACTATGCATAAAATTGGTATGAAACCCCTATAGTTTTGGTACTAATTACGAATAAAATTGGTACGAAACATATTCTATTTTCGGTACTTAATACAAATGAAATTGGTATGAAATCTTTACAATTTTAGTATCACTTACACATGAAATTGATATGAAACATATACAATTTTGGTATAGTTATACATGAAATTGGTATGAAACCTATAATTTTTTGGTACTTATTACACATGAAGTTGGTATGAAACATATACAATTTTGGTACTTATTACACTTGAAGTTGGTATGAAACATATACAATTTTGTAGAGTTACACGTGAAGTTGGTATGCAACCTATATTATATTCGAAACTTATTAAACGTAAAGTTGGTAAGAAACCTATACAATTTCAGTACTAAGTATACATAAAATTGTTATGAAATCTATATAATTTTGGTATTAATTACACGTGAAGTTGGTATGAAACCTATACTATATTCGAAACTTATTACACGTAAAGTTGGTATGAAACCTATACAATTTCGGTACTAATTATACTTAAAATTGGTATGAAACCTATAGATTTTGGTACTAATTATGATTGAAATTGGTACGAAACCTATGCTATTTTTGGTACTTAATACTTACTAAATTAGTATGAAATTTTTACAATTCTGGTACTAATTACACATGAAAGTCGTATGAAACCTAAACAATTTTGGTATAAGTTACACCTGAAATTGGTATAAAACCTATACTAGTTTCGATATTTATTATATGTGAAGTTAGTAAGAAACATATATAATTTCGGTACTAGTTACACATGAAGTTTGTATGAAACCTATACAATTTTGGTACTAGTTACACATGAAGTTGGTATAAAACTTATACTATATTTGATACTTATTACACGTGAAGTTGGTGTGAAACCTATACAATTTACGTACTAAGTGTACATAAAATTGGTATGAATTATGAAACATATATAATATGCGTACTATTAAACCTATAAAATTGAAAGTTGTACTAAACTTATATAATTTGGTCCTAGTTACACATGATACAAACTAATACAAATTATATGCTCGCTTGTGAGCATAGAGATATGTTATATATGAGTTGTATAAATGTCCTTGGCATTACGCCTTTCAATTGGGCATTGCATGCAATGGGTTTAAAAGCAAAAGTGCTTGATGAATCGAATTAAGTGGAGAATTAATTAAATAACTAAAATGAACTTACAAGATGATGAAGATTTAAGTGGAGAAAATAAATGAGAACGGATTCTAGAGATTCGACTTCACCCAACTATCAACTATTTATGTTCTTCAGTTTATTAGCCAAAGAATCATATGTTATTATATTACCTCTTCCGAGTGTTATGTATAAATAATCATTCAACAATCATCTTGATGTGCCCACCTAAGATAAACTATTAAACAATTTAAATAGCACAATGATTCTTTGGAGTTATACGCATGCCGACTATATAAATTCCCAACGATGTAAATTCTTACGGTCCTATTCCCCCTCTCCCGAGTGATAGATTATAAAAATACGACGATTCAACTATCATACAGGTAATTGAAACGCATTCAAATCAGGAATCATAAATCATGCATGATTCGCATAATCCATTACAATGCACTAATCATATTCTCGATTTATCATGCACGTTTACTCTTAAACCCATTGCATGCAATGCCAAATTGAAAAGAGTAATGTCAATGACATTTATACAACTCATATACACATATCTCATGTGTAACTAGTATAGGTTTCAGACCAATTTCACGTGTAATAAGTACTGAAAAAGTATATGTTTCAAACAAATTTCATGTGTAACTAGTACCATAACAAACAAATATTGTTTGTGAAGTTTGAAATTGATGTTATTTGAAATTGATATTTTTATTTGTTCGATATAGAAGATTAACATTAATATAGAAAATTCTATAGAAATGTTGGTATTGTTGTTTGAAATTGATATTGTTTGTTTATTCGATATATAAGTTTAACATCAACATTAATGTGTAATTAGTACCGGAATTGTATACGTTTAATACCAATTTCATGTA
Organism: Haberlea rhodopensis; assembly: GCA_907163345.1. Classification (NCBI taxonomy): domain Eukaryota; kingdom Viridiplantae; phylum Streptophyta; class Magnoliopsida; order Lamiales; family Gesneriaceae; genus Haberlea; species Haberlea rhodopensis. The sequence goes on along the minus strand of CAJQUN010000007.1, from coordinate 15,295,039 downwards.
CAACTAGTACCAAAATTGTATATGTTTAATACCAATTTCATGTGTAACTAGTACCAAAATTGTATATGTTTCATACTAACTTCACGTGTAATAAATACCGAAACTAGTATAGGTTTCATACCAATTTCACGTGTAACTTATACCAAAATTGTATAGGCTTCATACCAATTTCATGTATAATTAGTACCAGAATTGTAAAAATTTCATACTAATTTAATAAGTATTAAATACTGAAAATAGTTTAGATTTCGTACCAATTTCATTCATAATTAGTACCAAAATTTATAGGTTTCATACAAATTTTAAGTATACTTAGTACCGAAATTATATAGGTTTCATACCGACTTTACGTGTAATAAGTTTCGAATATAGTATAGGTTTCATACCAACTTCACTTGTAATTAATACCAAAATTATATAGATTTCATAACAATTTTATGTATACTTAGTACTGAAATTGTATAGGTTTCTTACCAACTTTACGTGTAATAAGTTTCGAATGTAATATAGGTTTCATACCAACTTCATGTGTAACTAGTACAAAAATTGTATATGTTTCATACCAACTTCAAGTGTAATAAGTACCAAAATTGTATATGTTTCATAACAACTTCATGTGTAATAAGTACCGAAAAAGTATAGGTTTCATACCAATTTCATGTATAACTGTACTAAAATTGTATATGTTTCATATCAATTTCATGTGTGAGTGGTACTAAAATTGTAAAGATTTCATACCAATTTCATTTGTAATAAATACCGAAAATAGAATATGTTTTGTACCAATTTTATAGTACCAAAATTATATGGGTTTCATACCAATTTTATGCCTAGTTGGTCCAAAATTGTATAGGTTTTATACCAACTTTACGTGTAATAAGTTTCGAATATAATATAGGTTTCATACCAACTTCACGTCGTACCAAAATTGTATATGTTTCATATCAACTTCAAGTGTAATAAGTACCAAAATTGTATATGTTTCATACTTCATGTGTAATAAGTACCAAAAAAAGTGTAGGTTTCATACCAATTTCATGTGTAACTTGTACCAAAATTGTAAAGATTTATTACCAATTTCATTTGTAATAAGTACTGAAAATAGAATATGTTTCGTACCAATTTTATTCGTAATTAGTACCAATTCATACCAATTTATGCATAGTTGGTACCGAAGTTGTATAGGTTTCATACAAACTTTATGTAAGGCCTCTCTACCTTAACAGTGTAATAAACAAGTAAATAGGGCCAACATGCATTAAAAGATAAGTTATGGTTCCGGTTGTAGCCTTGAGCTAACAGAATTACAGGCCAAAAATAAACTTCTAAAGTTAATTAATTACATTCCCAATAATGAATGTTAATACTATAGATTTACACTACTATTGTAGTAGAGACTATCCAAAATCATGTATCCTAATTCAACAGTGCCCCTCGATGCTCACTGCCTCAACCCGGTCCATAGCCCTTTAAGTCCAAATGTAGGGTCTTCCTACCTTAACATCATAAGCAAGAAATAATTAGGGCTAAACATGCATCACAGACAGCTTAGGGCTCCGATTATTACGTGAGTTATTAGAATTTCAGGCCAAAATAAAACTTCAAGCAAATTAATTACATTCTCAAATGAATGGCACTATAGAATTATACTACTCCTGGAGTAGAGACTATACCAATTCCTGAATCCTAATTCATAAGGCATCTCGAAGCTCACTTCTTCAACCCTGCCCTTAGCCCTTCAAATCCAAATGTGTACCTACAGGAACAACCCATCGTGAGCATATTCGTCATTACTCAACATCATAGGGTAGTGGCATATAAATAAATGCATGAAGTAAATGGGTAACGTATACTTCCTGGTTAATCGCATTAACCCTCTTTGGTTGTCCCTGTTTCATGGTCATGCATATAATCGTTAGTTCTTGACATAAATGATTAAAATCATACTTCACATATATGCTCACAACAAACTATGTTAATTAGAAATGGGACTGTCCGGGTTCCATTATGACAGCGGTATAATTGGCCCCCCTCGCTCGACATAACACATCATATGATACCCATCGCTACGCTTGTTCAGCGGATGATACCCCTCGCTACGCCTTGATAGCGGATGTACCCCCTCGCTTAGCGGATGATACCCATCGCTACACCTTGATAGCGGATGTACCCCATCGCTCAGCGGATGATACCCCTCGCTACACCTTGATAGCGGATGTACCCCATCGCTCAGTTATGTGAGCGGCAAGACCTTCCTCGCTTGCCCATAATAACCACCGGACATTCAACCATTCTTAATAACATAGTTTCATATTCATCATAAACATCATAGCATCTTATAGACATCATTATCTTGTAAACATCATTATCATATAAGCATTATCATCTTATGGACATCATCGTCTCATCATAATCGTTATAATAACATCATATCATCTTCATTTATCATAACATCATCGTAAGCATCTTGTCATCTTTATTCATCATAAAATCATCTTTATTCATCATAACATCATCGTAAGTATCTTTATCATCTTTATTCATCATAATCATCTTCGTTTATCGTAACATCATCTTAAACATCTTATCGTCTTTATTCATTATCAAATCATCTTCATCGTGAACTTACTTATCATAACATCATCTTAAACATCTTATCATCTTTATTCATTATACACATCATCATGGCATCGTAAATTCTTATGCAATCATAGTATGATCATAATATAGGAGTATGGCCTCTTACCATATGGGCATCTTACCCTGTGGCATCTTACCACATAATCAAATCGTATGGCCTCTTACCATATGGGCATCTTACCCCGTGGCCTCTTACCACATAATCAAATCGTATGGCCTCTTACCATATGGGCATCTTACCCCATGGCATCTTACCACATAATAAACATCGTATCACATCATCATAAACTTACTTATCATAAACATCATCATCATAACATCATCATCATAAACTTACTTATCATAAACATCATCATCATAACATCATCATCATAAACTTACTTATCATAAACTTCATCATCATAAACTTACTTATCATAAACATCATCATCATAACATCATCATTATAAACATCATATGTAAGAGCATGGTTTACCGTCCGATGCCCGTACGTTTCTTACGTACCTTAATTCCAAAAATGGAGAAGTTGTAGGACTTTATCTCCTTGAAGTTGTGGGTACCTGGGATGGTTCTACATAACCATACAAATCGATATTAGAAGCTAATTATAGTCCAATATCCAAAAATCCCACAAAAACATCAAAATTATACATTTTGGTGTCTCGCGATCGATCTCCATGAAGCCCCGATCGATCGCGAGATCACACTGCCTCATCCAACAAAATTTTCCAATTCGCGATCATCGCCGAGTTTGCGCCGATCGATCGCCGAGTTCTGCACACGCGATATTCGGGCACTATTCACCCTTCTTCTTCCCAAACTCAAACAAACTCAATTATTCAAACATCAACCATACCAAATCACTACAAATCTTCAATAAACATCCTCATATAACCATAAATCATACCCCAACCATAAACAACATATACCCAAAACAAACCCACATAAATCATCAAAAATTAACCCATTTCAACACCAAACATCATAAAACTTTTAGGAATGGTTCCATACCTCTTGTAGGCTCCAAATCCTAACAAAGATCACACAAACAAAGTTTTTGTGAAGCTTTCTTCTTCCTTCCTTGGTGAATTTCGAAAATGGGAGATGGGTTAGGGTTGAGGAATGAATTGGGGATTTTAAAAGTGATTGGTAAAGTAAGTGGGCATAGAGGGAAAAGGGGGTTATAAGGTTAATATTAAAATTATACCCCAAAGTTAACATGATGTATAAAACACCCCAACATGGTATTTTAAAAGCATTTACAAAAATGCAAATAAACATCCACTAAATCATGCTTTCCTCATAATTAACCATCAACATAATTAAATCATGTTAACACCTCATTTTCTAACATGCATAACATGTACCCTGAAATGCAACCCTCAGGTCACGCCTATCATGTGACTAAGTAATTCATCGTGATAATTAATTTCAGCATATAAATCAATTATCCACATAATTCGTCATATAAACATAATTAATGCCTTAATTGCAATTAATCATTTCGGGACATCACATTACTCCCCTACTTATAAGATTTCGTCCTCGAAATCGCATGCACTTACCCCAAAAGAAACTGAACATAAATCACATACCAGAATAGTTCCGGGTAGTGCTGTACCATATGCCGCTCCGTCTCCCACATAGCCTCCTCGACGCCCCGACGATCCCACTGAACTTTAATCATCGTGTAACTTTACTTCGTGATCTGCGATCCTCACGATCCAGAATCCTGACCGGTCGTTCAACGTAGGATACATCTGAATCCAACTGCACTTCAGTAGGCTGTAAGACATGAGATGGATCTGACTCATATTCTTCGGGATAACTTCCCCCGCATACCAAACGAACTACACCCCTGAAGGGTGAGATTTTCAAGGAGACTCTGTCTCCTACTTGGAATTCCAGCGGTCGTCGCCGCTTATTGGCATAGGTTGCTTGCCTATTCTGGGTCGCTTTCATCTTTTGACGTATCAACTTTATCTTGTCTTACATATCCTTAATCATATCCGGTCCTCCGATCGCTTTACGAGTTAAGTCCTCCCAATACAGCGGTGACTTACATCGTTGTCCATAAAGAGCTTCAAAGGGCCATTTGAATGCTCGCCTGATAGCTGTTATTAAAGGAGAACTCTACCAGTGGTATAGAATCTTGTCACGGAGTATCAAACTCCAATACACATGTCCTCATCATATCCTCGAGTGTGAAGTAAACCTTGGGTCTCTGTCAGACACCATCAAGACTGGAACACCATGTAATCTCACCACATCCCGCACATATAATTGGGTCATCTTTAGGTAAGTCATACAGTAGGGGATGAAGTGAGCTACCTTCGTTAGCCTATCCACGATCACCCAGATCGCATCAAATCCAGAGGCCGTCCTTGGTAAGTGGGTCACAAAGTCCATAACGATATGCCTCCACTTCCACTTAGGTACCTCCAAGCTCTTCAGCTCGCCACCAGGCCTCTGCCTTTCTGTCTTTACCTGTTGGCAGATCAAACATCTTTTAACGAAAGCGATCACATCGTGCTTCATGCGTCTCCACCAGAACTGACCACTTAGGTCCTTATACATTTTCCTTCCTCCTGGGTGGATATTGAACCGACTACTATGAGCCCGTTCCGATGTTCCTTTAAGCAACTTCGGCGTATCTGGGACTACCCATCGGTTGTCCAATCTCAAGGAATCGTCCTCAGTCACTCTAACTTTGATGGCTGACCCCGAAGTACCAATAATGACCACCTCGGAACCTCATTCTCTGACCTCTAGGCTTTCCTGGTAATCTTGAATATGTCTGGCTCAGTCAACAAGGTTGACACTCGCACTGGCGACGCGTCCACATCAAAGTCATAGCCTAGATGGCAACAAGAGGTCATCATCGCTGATAACACATAGCGTCCTCAGCAGTACACTTCACTTCCAACTTAAGGCGTCTGCTGTCAAATTGCCTATTCAACTCAGCCTGTGTGAACAAAACTTCAGGCTCTTATAGTCCGTGTAGACGGAAAACGACGTACCATGCAAGTAATGCCTCCAAATCTTCAAGGCAAAAATAATGGCTGCCAACTCCAAATCATGGACTGGGTACCTAGCCTCATGTGGTTCAACCACCTCGATGCATAAGCCACCACATGCTTATCTTGCATCAACACACAGTCCAAACCCTGCAGTGATGCAGTCGTGTACATAGCAAACTTCTTATCCTCAGAAGGAATTACCAATATAGGTGTCGTAGTCAAACGACGCTTCAATTCTTGGAAGCTTTCCTCACAAGCTTCGGACCAATAGAACGGCACTCCTTTCTGAGTCAGCTGTGTCAGGGGTCTGACAATCCCTAAGGATCTGGAGTACTGTTCTCAAGTGTTCCACGTGTTCCTCTTTAGTTCGAGAGCAAGTAAGTATATCGTCAATGAAAACTTATGACGAACTGATCCAAATATGGTTGGAGCACCCTGTTCATCAGGCTCATAAAACAGCTGGGGCATTTGTCACCCTAAAAGGCATGACTAAGAATCCGTAGTGCCCATATCTAATCCTGGAAGCTGTCTTCTGTACGTCATCCTCTCGAACTCGAATCTGATGATACTCTGACCTCAGATCGATCTTACTGTAGAGCCTCGTACTCTGCAACTGATCAAACAACTCATCAATCCCCGGAAGCGGATACTTATTCTTCATCATGACTTTGTTCAGTTGTCTGAAATCGATGCACAGCCGCATTGAACCATCTTTCTTCTTAACAAATAAAACTGGTGCACCCCAGGGCGATACGCTAGGGCGTATATACCCTTGTCAAGGAGCTCCTGCAACTGAACATTTAACTCCCTTAGCTCCGCTGGTGCCATCCTATACGGGGCACGAGAAATGGCAGACGTCCCCGGTAATAATTCAATCCCAAACTCGACCTCTCTTGTCGGTGGGAATCCGGGAATCTCCTCCGGAAAGACATTAGGGAACTCCGCCACTACGGGCACATCTTCAACCTTTAACCCCTCCCTCTTTTGTGTAATAACAACAGCATAGATGAGATATCATTTGTGGTCTCATTCCAATAACTGTGCCATCTTGACAGCAGATATTAACGGAATCCTTGAATGGGAACCATCCCCATAGCATGTCCATTGGACTCTCATATCAGACCTGGATCGGACAGTCCTTGTCTGCAGTCCACAACTGCCTGATACTTGTTCAGCACATCGATGCCCACAGTGCATTCGAAATCTGACATTCCCAGAACGATCAAGTCTGTCCTTAGTTCGTTATCCTCAAAACAAATGAGGCCATCATAGACAATCCGGTCAGCAACCAAACTTCTTCCAGCGGGTGTCGAGACTACAAGAGGCATGGGCGACGGAGAAGTGCATATGAAATCACATCATTTACTTCAACATTTGCTGCTATGCTGCAATACAAGGGTTAACAACAATACCCAAAAGCAGTTCATATAATACATCGTTAGAGAAACAAAACGTGTTAGTATAATATCATATACTTCATATGCAACATATGCATAAAACATGTTTAAAAGTAAGCACCTAGCCAACTTATTGCTAAGGCTACCCTTCACTCGTTCCCGGGTCATCTAACCACTGCTCTGATACCACTAATGTAGGGTCTTCCTACCTTAACATCATAAGCAAGAAATAATTAGGGCTAAACATGTATCACAGACAGCTTAGGGCTCCGGTTATTACGTGAGTTATTAGAATTTCAGGCCAAAATAAAACTTCAAGCAAATTAATTACATTCTCAAATGAATGGCACTATAGAATTATACTACTCCTGGAGTAGAGACTATACCAATTCCTGAATCCTAATTCATAAGGCATCTCGAAGCTCACTTCTTCAACCCTGCCCTTAGCCCTTCAAATCCAAATGTGTACCTACAGGAACAACCCATCGTGAGCATATTCGTCATTACTCAACATCATAGGGTAGTGGCATATAAATAAATGCATGAAGTAAATGGGTAACGTATACTTCCTGGTTAATCGCATTAACCCTCTTTGGTTGTCCCTGTTTCATGGTCATGCATATAATCGTTAGTTCTTGACATAAATGATTAAAATCATACTTCACATATATGCTCACAACAAACTATGTTAATTAGAAATGGGACTGTCCGGGTTCCATTATGACAGCGGTATAATTGGCCCCCCTCGCTCGACATAACACATCATATGATACCCATCGTTACGCCTTGATAGCGGATGTATCTCTTTGTTCAGCGGATGATACCCCTCGCTACGCCTTGATAGCGGATGTACCCCCCTCGCTTAGCGGATGATACCCATCGCTACACCTTGATAGCGGATGTACCCCATCGCTCAGCGGATGATACCCCTCGCTACACCTTGATAGCGGATGTACCCCCATCGCTCAGTTATGTGAGCGGCAAGACCTTCCTCGCTTGCCCATAATAACCACCGGACATTCAACCATTCTTAATAACATAGTTTCATATTCATCATAAACATCATAGCATCTTATAGACATCATTATCTTGTAAACATCATTATCATATAAGCATTATCATCTTATGGACATCATCGTCTCATCATAATCGTTATAATAACGTCATATCATCTTCATTTATCATAACATCATCGTAAGCATCTTGTCATCTTTATTCATCATAAAATCATCTTTATTCATCATAACATCATCGTAAGTATCTTTATCATCTTTATTCATCATAAAATCATCTTCGTTTATCGTAACATCATCTTAAACATCTTATCGTCTTTATTCATTATCAAATCATCTTCATCGTGAACTTACTTATCATAACATCATCTTAAACATCTTATCATCTTTATTCATTATACACATCATCATGGCATCGTAAATTCTTATGCAATCATAGTATGATCATAATATAGGAGTATGACCTCTTACCATATGGGCATCTTACCCTGTGGCATCTTACCACATAATCAAATCGTATGACCTCTTACCATATGGGCATCTTACCACCCCGTGGCATCTTACCACATAATTAAATCGTATGGCCTCTTACCATATGTGCATCTTACCCATGGCATCTTACCACATAATAAACATCGTATCACATCATCATAAACTTACTTATCATAAACATCATCATCATAACATCATCATCATAAACTTACTTATCATAAACATCATCATCATAACATCATCATCATAAACTTACTTATCATAAACTTCATCATCATAAACTTACTTATCATAAACATCATCATCATAACATCATCAGTATAAACATCATATGTAAGAGCATGGTTTACCGTCCGATGCCCGTACGTTTCTTACGTACCTTAATTCCAAAAATGGAGAAGTTGTAGGACTTTATCTCCTTGAAGTTGTGGGTACCTGGGATGGTTCTACATAACCATACAAATCGATATTAGAAGCTAATTATAGTCCAATATCCAAAAATCCCACAAAAACATCAAAATTATACATTTTGGTGTCTCGCGATTGATCTCCATGAAGCCCCGATCGATCGCGAGATCACACTGCCTCATCCAACAAAATTTTCCAATTTGCGATCGATCGCCGAGTTTGCGCCGATCGATCGCGACCTCGCCGATCGATCGCGCCAAACTCGCGATCGATCGCTGAAGGCTACTGCCTTCAGCCCTTGCAGCTCGCGATCGATCGCTGAAGGCGCCGATCGATCGCCGATTTCTGCACACGCGATATTCGGGCACTATTCACCCTTCTTCTTCCCAAACTCAAACAAACTCAATTATTCAAACATCAACCATACCAAATCACTACAAATCTTCAATAAACATCCTCATATAACCATAAATCATACCCCAACCATAAACAACATATACCCAAAACAAACCCACATAAATCATCAAAAATTAACCCATTACAACACCAAACATCATAAAACTTTTAGGAATGGTTCCATACCTCTTGTAGGCTCCAAATCCTAACAAAGATCACACAAACAAAGTTTTTGTGAAGCTTTCTTCTTCCTTCCTTGGTGAATTTCGAAAATGGGAGATGGGTTAGGGTTGAGGAATGAATTGGGGATTTTAAAAGTGATTGGTAAAGTAAGTGGGCATAGAGGGAAAAGGGGGTTATAAGGTTAATATTAAAATTATACCCCAAAGTTAACATGATGTATAAAACACCCCAACATGGTATTTTAAAAGCATTTACAAAAATGCAATAAACTTCCACTAAATCATGCTTTCCTCATAATTAACCATCAACATAATTAAATCATGTTAACACCTCATTTTCTAACATGCATAACATGTACCCTGAAATGCAACCCTAAGGTCACGCCTATCATGTGACTAAGTAATTCATCGTGATAATTAATTTCAGCATATAAATCAATTATCCACATAATTCGTCATATAAACATAATTAATGCCTTAATTGCAATTAATCATTTCGGGGACATCACACCAAAAGTGTACCTACAGGAACAACTTACCATGAGCATATACATCACCATTCAACAAAATCCAATCACAGTAAACATAATCAATTGCATGAGATACGTATGTATGTATGCTCCCTGATTTACCACATTAGCACATTTTCATTGTTGTTCCTGTTTCATAAACTCATGCACAAATCATTAGTTCACAAATAATGATCGATACCACGTTCCAGTCATAACCACACTAATCCACATTAATCACTAGAAATGTGACTGTTCCAGTCCTGTTACAACATCGGAATTTTAGGACCCCTCGCTTCGACATATAGCGGCATCATATGATATCCCTCGCTTCGACATGACAGCGGCATGTACATCGCTTCGACATGACAGCGGCAAATATCATATTACCATCGCTTCATATGACAGCGGCAAGTACCTCCCTCGCTCGTATATAACAATCACCGGAACAATCAAGCATTTCTAACCATATGTACAACATAACACTTGAGTCCACAATCATAAGGCATCACCAGTATTTCAACATATCAACACATTTCATAATCCACACTTTACACAATATATATGTAGCCAAAAGCATAAGAACACATTTGTAAGGACCCCCGTGCCCTTAACCCGTTATTCGTGTTTTAATCCATACCATTAGTGCATATAATCATAAATTCATGGGGAAAAGCCATGTGCAAGTGCTACACCATATTGGTGATCCATAAAATTTCTTGCATTCAACCCACATAATATGCAAATCCCCCCAACCAAGATTACATATATGACATGCACCTTCATAATACACTAATATGCTCTCAGTTCATTTAGTAATTCCACATTTAATGCATGCAAACCATAAATGAACAGAGAGAAGCCGTAGCCCATTTATACATTCCATATACACGTAAAATTGTACTCGCATAAGAGCACCCAATGAATAAGCGTGTATCTGATGTATAAAACACTCTATCGGATACCGTTACTGGTACTTCAACCCTGGAAGCACCTCCCAAGCACAGCTCGATCTCAACACTGGATCTGTGTACTTATTCAACCAGCTCTGGTACCTCGATCCTGGAAGTACCTCTATCAACAGCCCGAGATCAACTCCAAAGCTACTGCTGCACCTGCGTTACCTGCCCCAACAGAGACAGCCCCCACACGGGGTGAGCATACCGATACCACCAATCCAATAAGCATAACATTGCAATTCAAATACAGAATGTAAATGCTATAATTTAAATGATACTCCCTGGATGGTAACACCCTCATCCGGGATCCCCTGTATTGTCCTTGTTCTCAAAATAACCAAACTCATCAAATTCCCAAAGCCAGTTAATCGTTACATAGATTAACTAATACCGTTCTATCATGCCAGATCATGTAAAGGACCATATATATCACATATATCTAACCAATAATTCCATATTCCTGTTTCATTGCTCGCTCCACAATGGCGGCATACTACACCTCGCGCACGCTCAACAATAGCGGCGTCATAACCGATGGTCGCTCAACGGCGATCGCATCCCAAATCATTGCTCGCTCAATAGCGGCACCGTATGGTTCCCAATGTATAACTATTTGACGCAAATATTATTTACCATGCATATTGTTATCCTTTCATAACAAGTATCATGCACCATGCATTTCAATACCTATTCAATGCAATTACCACATGCCACATATGTCAATATCCATATAATACGATTATCACACACCATGTGTTCCAATGCCCATTTCATACAATTATCATATACCGTGCATTTTATAGTTGCAACACTATAATTGGCTATGCTCGTACGTCATACGTACCTTAAGTCCCCGTAGTCCAAGCCAAACCTTGCTTGAATTCCATGCCTTGAGAAATATGTGCTAAAACACATAAACAACTCACAATCAAGAATAAGCATGCGATCACGTGCCCACGCACGTTTGCAACCTCAAAACCTATCGTCAATCCATGACGATTACCAAAATAAAAGCCCCCCGGCTAAACATGCATAATACCCCGAAATATACCATTTAACAAGTTTAAAAGATAACCAAGAATTCAACCGGGAATTCCGTTTTATTAAACTTTGGCCTCAACTAATCCATTTTAAAAGCATAGCATTCCCATTGGAATGTAGACATTGCCCAGGAAACGGCCCCTTTAAACCTCGGTTCGAAAATTCCGACATTTTCCAAAAATTCCAAAAAAACCAATTCCTTCGGGTGGCGATCGATCGCCACCTTTATCGCGATCGATCGCCACACTCCAGTGGCCAACCAGTGCCCTCTCGCGATCGATCGCCCATCCACGCGATTCATCGCCAACACGCTCGCGATCGATCGCCGAGACGTCGCGATCGATCGCCAGCACTGTTCATCGCCTTCAAAAATTGGACTGGTCGTCGCGATCGATCGCCCCACCTAGGCGATCGATCGCCACCTGCGATTTTCCGAAAAATTTTAGCTTCCATGGTGTTGTTCACACCCAAACTCAAAACCAACACCCCATACACCACTAACACATCAAATACATTATTTAAAGTCAATAAAAACTTTAAAAACTCAACATAGGATTTTAGCCAAAAATTCCCAAAACCCATAGCCAACCAAAACCTCAACCAAAAGCTATCACACTACTATCAAATCGAAGCCAACGACGAGGGGAAGATTAATACCTGATTATCATCGAGAAAACCGGCCCCCGAGCCAATCTACCATCAAATTTCCCATTAAGGGAGAAGAGGGAAATGGGGGGAGAGGGTTTGGATCGATAGAGAGAGAGAGAGAGAAATGGATTCCGAATGACGGAATCCCGAGTCCAACGGGTATATATAGCAAAAATACCCCAAAATACCAATACCCCCCACAAATACATCATGATTCATTAAAAATCATCTGTTTACAAAAACTCTCTCTCCAACATCAAATCCCCAGACTGGCCCAATCATAAGGCACTCCGGACCCCAAGTCCCACTAAAAACCCAACTCACAGGTTTTCCACCAAAATGAGAATACAATCTCAACCTTTGGATCCAACGGTCCCAAATGCCCGATTTAACAACCTCAGGAGACCCAAAACCGCAATTAGTTCCTAATTGCCACGATAAAAAAATCCATCAAGGATTATTACCATACCGGGATTAACACCAGTAATTCTCGGACATCACAATTATCGCCCACTAAAAAATTTCGTCCTCGAAATAGCACCGGTGTACCACGTAACACCAGGACTACACCAACAAAACAAAGCAACAACCCTGATTCTGGACCATATTAGAATCGAATTAACAATCGCGAGAACACCCATCTCACACCAAGCTCTAAAATAGAGCAAACGCTAAAACCAATACAAATCCGAAAGATAGCAACATACCTCGACGTGAAACGTCCCAGAATCACACCACGACTGCGAACCAACCAAATCTCCATTGGTTCTGATATAGATATCATCCCCTGACATCCATCACTTGCCCACGATGCTTGACACGCATCGTCATGATGGGGACCACTAGTATACAACAGTATACTCACAGAAAATCCGGTTTCGCTTCCCTGCCCATCTCCTCCAAAGGAGTAGTTGCACCACTTGCAACCCGGACCGGGTTACCCACGGTCACTGATCCACACAAAACACATCAGCGAGGATGTTTACACCGGTGTGTTCCAAGAAATCATATCTTGGTCCCGACACACCATCAAGACTCCACAAAGTCTCAAGTTCCACAGAGGTCATGCAAAACAGACAGTTGCATTCCTGCCACACGTGTCAATCCACGACACTAAACAAATCCAAGTCCTGACCATCCCTTGTTTATCCTGGGATTTGCCAATCCTAAAACAGGAAGGCTATCGAATTATCCAACAAGAATTACCATGGTCTCAAAACACGACAATCCCTCCTCAGAGGGAGTCAACCGTACCTCACGATCATTCCTCAGAATACATCGTGCCATCGAGATTACCGCTCTCGAGGTTCTACAATCTCACACCGGAGATTTACCAAACCAAGCATACAAACTCGACGTTCAACAAGGAACAAAATAAAGTTGGCATTCGTATACTCACACGGCATACATGCCCATACACCAACACAACATGCATACTCAATGCCATAGACTCGGGTATCTCCAATCATACCCAAATCCCAAAACCGACTGTCAAACCTCGATCATTCTCACCCCACGGAGAATGATGGTTGACAAACCAAAACCAAAGGGTGTGATCTCAACATCAACACCACACGAATTAAAACAACGAATCTCCCCAAAAGATTCAACCGGTAGGTATAATAATACCACCTTCCTCTCAAGGAAAAATGTCATGAATCCATGATCCTCCAATCATCGAACCACCGTTCGGAAACCTGGATATATCTACCAAAATATATCGCGAGACTAAAAGTACGCAATTGGTTTAAATAGTGCATCAAAGCAACTATTGCCAAAACGAAACCCGTATACGCCATGTATACCCAACCTAGTAATGCTCTGTACTAATACCATAGTACTACACGATCTCGAGCATTACCCCCAGAGACGTCTCCTCGAACGTCTCACCGGAAGTACGAAGCCATCACATAGTCCAACACTAGTAGGGCTTACCCCGGTTGATTCACCATCAACCCTCAACCAATGCCAGCTGTCTCCATGACAGTGCAACCCGAAGCTCCCCAAGAGATAGAATCAATATAGTAGTGTCACCCCCACTAACTATATCTCACAAACCATTGTGACTCCCGTTGCATTCCACATGCCAGGATGCTCAACCAGAGCTAACCACGACTTGTTGACACTCACGTTGGTATTCCCAACAAAATCGAGTTGTCCCGGTACAAGTCACTCAAAACATTTGACGTATAAACGTCCCCGTGAGGTACTCCATGCCTCAATCACCATGCCACATAAAGACTACAAGAGTCTATCATAACCCTCATCGTATTACCATACGATTCACCCCGCTCGAATCCCACGAGCAACATAAAGGCTAACACAAGCACACCAAAGTACTGCAACAATACCTGGCTAACGGTTCATTGGCCCCATAGGCTCATACCAACCTATCAACGTGACACACGTTCCTTTCCGGTATACCATACCGTACAACCCATTAGAGTTGTGGGTCATCGCCCAACACATCTCTAAAATACCAAGCATAATGGACAACCCGGTGTCCTTGCTCCACTACAACACAATCCTAATTCCGTAGGATTTATTCCACACCCTCAGGGGTGGGTGTGACCAAGTCTACCACATATCACAACAATAAGCGAGTAGTTTCCTCAATGACTACTCTTACCACCACTCACTTGGCCTTAGCCATCCCAGCGAGCATACCCAAGGGTATCACTACTCGACAAATAGTTACCTCTATAACATGATGCGGTACACTCACCGGTACAATGCATCCAATGCTCCATCGAGCAAACCTGCTCGGAAAAGGTCTCGTCAACTAGTGACCCAGACTCTACCATGTGCCCACCATCGGCACTCAAACCATACAACCAAATACATAATCACGAATGTATTATTCGCCAAGACGACGCCACGCGTCCACATAGACATCCCAAATAACATCGTCAAACATATGACGGTACCTGTCGATATACGACACTCATAATCTCATCGTCAAACACATGACGGCACATGTCGATATACGACATCCATAATCTCATCGTCAAACACATGACGGTATAAAACAACACATGGAATTCACAACAATGATATCAAAAGTAATTTGACATACCTCATCGCTATCATGATAGCGGAAGACCTGTATCCATCGTCCACCAGCGGTGCATAAGCAGCATCCATCGCTCGTAGGTGGCATAATCCAGTGCTACACACATAGCGGTATAATCCATCGCTATAGAATCGGCGGCATGATCCCTCGCCATAAGGTCAGCGGCATAAAACATCGCTATAAATACCTGGCGGTATGAACCATCGCCAATATAATACCTGGTGGCATAAACCATCGCCAATAGAACACCCGGCGGAATGTACCATCGCCAAAAGAATACCCGACGGCATGAACCATCGCCAATAGAATACCTGGCGGCATGAACCATCGCCAATAGAATACCTGGCGGCATGAACCATCGCCAATAGAATACCCGGCGGCATGAACCATCGCCAATAGAATACCCGGCGGCATGAACCATCACCAATAGAATAGCGGAATAATCGCGGACTCAAGAGGTACTCACACCCATGTAGTACTTTGTTCCCGATCGCATCGCTACGTCATGACAGCGGCATCATCGCTTCGACGTGACAGCGGCATGTATCATCGCTTCGACACGACAGCGGCATCATCGCTTGGACATGATGGTGGTATCATCGTTCCGACATGACAGCGGAAATACCCCTCGCTTTACATGACAGCGGAAATACCCCTCGCTTCGACAATACCAGCGGAAAATAATATCCCTCGCTATTAATATGACAGCGGCCGTGTTCTTCGCTTCATATTAGCGGCAAATATTCTCTCATCGCTACGGTATGACAGCGGCAAGTATTCACATCGCTACGCCATAAAGCGGCAAGTATTCACATCGCTACGCCACGCATGCAACCGTAATGCATATCCCGTGTCCCAATAATTGTTTCGGCACGACAGCGCTTCGACGTGACAGCGGCATTTACCATTGCTTCGACACGACAGCGACATCATCGCTTCGACGTGCATGCAACCGTAATGCATAACCCATATTCCCATAAACATCGACATGAGTGTATTTTAATGCACCTCGCTCCAACATTTAGCGGCAAAGCATTAGAATCATCACTCCGATGTATATCTATGCAACCGTAATGCATAGTCCATGTCTCATAAGACCCTGCAACCACCATGGTTAGCAATAACATATTCCAATTATGAACACATATCATAAACGCACATAAGCAATATAATTGTACCACGCAACACTAACTACCATCATGCATAAGTATGTGCTTCTCATTTCCATTATCAGTTTCCTAGGCCCTCAACAGCCCCAAAGAGCTAACCACTGCTCTGATACCACTAATGTAAGGACCCCCGTGCCCTTAACCCGTTATTAGTGTATTAATCCATACCATTAGTGCATATAATCATAAATTCATGGGGAAAAGCCATGTGCAAGTGCTACAACCATATTGGTGATCCATAAAATTTCTTGCATTCAACCCACATAATATGCAAATCCCCCCAACCAAGATTACATATATGACATGCACCTTCATAATACACTAACATGCTCTCAGTTCATTTAGTAATTCCACATTTAATGCATGCAAACCATAAATGAACAGAGAGAAGCCGTAGCCCATTTATACATTCCATATACACGTAAAATTGTACTCACATAAGAGCACCCAATGAATAAGCTTGTATCTGATGTATAAAACACTCTACCGGATACCGTTACTGGTACTTCAACCCTGGAAGCACCTCCCAAGCACAGCTCGATCTCAACACTGGATCTGTGTACTTATTCAACCAGCTCTGGTACCTACCTCGATCCTGGAAGTACCTCTATCAACAGCCCGAGCTCAACTCCAAAGCTACTGCTGCACCTGCGTTACCTGCCCCAACAGAGACAGCCCCCACACGGGGTGAGCATACCGATACCACCAATCCAATAAGCATAACATTGCAATTCAAATACAGAATGTAAATGCTATAATTTAAATGATACTCCCTGGATGGTAACACCCTCATCCGGGATCCCCTGTATTGTCCCTGTTCTCAAAATAACCAAACTCATCAAATTCCCAAAGCCAGTTAATCGTCACATTGATTAACTAATACCGTTCTATCATGCCAGATCCATGATCAATATGGTAAAAACATAATGTAAAGGACCATAGATATCACATATATCTAACCAATAATTTCATATTCCTGTTTCATTGCTCGCTCCACAATGGCGGCATACTAAACCTCGCGCACGCTCAACAATAGCGGCGTCATAACCGATGGTCGCTCAACGGCGATCGCATCCCAAATCATTGCTCGCTCAATAGCGGCACCGTATGGTTCCCAATGTATAACCATTTGACACAAATATTATTTACCATGCATATTGTTATCCTTTCATAACAAGTATCATGCACCATGCATTTCAATACCTATTCAATGCAATTACCACATGCCACATATTTCAATATCCATATAATACGATTATCACACACCATGTGTTCCAATGCCCATTTCATACAATTATCATATACCGTGCATTTTATAGTTGCAACACTATAATAGGCTATGCTCGTACGTCATATGTACCTTAAGTCCCCGTAGTCCAAGCCAAACCTTGCTTGAGTTCCAGCCTCGAGAAATATGTGCTAAAACACATAAACAACTCACAATCAAGAATAAGCATGCGATCACGTGCCCACGCACGTTTGCAACCTCAAAACCTATCGTCAATCCATGACGATTACCAAAATAAAAGCCCCCCGGCTAAACATGCATAATACCCGAAATATACCATTTAACAAGTTTAAAAGATAACCAAGAATTCAACCGGGAATTCCGTTTTATTAAACTTTGGCCTCAACTAATCCATTTTAAAAGCATAGCATTCCCATTGGAATGTAGACATTGCCCCGGAAACGGCCCCTTTAAACCTCGGTTACAAAATCCCGACATTTTCCAAAAATTCCAAAAAACCAAATCCTTCGGGTGGCGATCGATCGCCACCTTTATCGCGATCGATCGCCACACTCCAGTGGCCAACCAGTGCCCTCTTGCGATCGATCGCCCATCCACGCGATCGATCGCCAACAAGCTCGCGATCGATCGCCGACACTGTTCATCGCCTTCAAAAATTGGACTGCTCGTCGCGATCGATCGCTCCACCTCGGCGATCGATCGCCACCTGCAATTTTCCGAAAAATTCGAGCTTCCATGGTGTTTTTCACACCCAAACTCAAAACCAACACCCCATACACCACTAACACCTCAAATACAACATTTAAAGTCAATAAAAACTTTAAAAACTCAACATAGGATTTTAGCCAAAAATTCCCAAAACCCATAGCCAACCACAAGCTATCACACTACTATCAAATCGAAGCCAACGACGAGGGGAAGATTAATACCTGATTATCATCGAGAAAACCGGCCCCCGAGCCAAGCTACCATCAAATTTCCCATTAAGGGAGAAAAGGGAAATGGGGGGAGAGGGTTTGGATAGAGAGAGAGAGAGAGAGAGAGAGAGAGAGAGAGAGAGAGAGAGAGAGAGAGAGAGAGAGAGAGAGAAATGGATTCCGAATGACGGAATCCCGAGTCCAACGGGAAATGGATTCCGAATGACGGAATCCCGAGTCCAACGGGTATAAATAGCAAAAATACCCCAAAATACCAATACCCCACAAATACATCATGATTCATTAAAAATCATCTGTTTACAAAAACTCTCTCTCCAACATCAAATCCCCAGACTGGCCCAATCATAAGGCACTCCGAACCCCAAGTCCCACTAAAAACCCAACTCATAGGTTTCCACCAAAATGAGAATACAATCTCAACCTTTGGATCCAACGGTTCCAAATGCTCGATTTAACAACCTCGGGAGACCCAAAACCGCAATTAGTTCCTAATTGCCACGATAAAAAAATCCATCAAGGATTATTACCATACCGAGATTAACACCAGTAATTCCCGGACATCACAACATTTTACCATCCGATGCCCGTACGTCTCACTACGTACCTTAGTCTCAAAAGTGGAGAAGTTGAATAACTTTATCTCCTTGACGTTGTTGGTACCTGGGATGGTTCTACACAACCATACAAATTAATATTAGAAGCCAATTATAGTCCAATATCCAAAAATTCCACAAAATATTCAAAATTACACTTTTATGTGTCTCGCGATCGATCGTGAGATCACACTGCCCGTTGCTGATTTTTTTTTTGTCTTCGGCGATCGATCGCCACATTTGGCTCGATCGATCGCCAGCCTCACCGATCGATCGCCCAAAAGTGGCGATCGATCGCAAAGGTTTCTGGAGCCTACTGTTGGCTCGCGATCGATCGCCAGAAACGGGCGATCGATCGCCAACCCCTGCACATCGAAAATCACCATTTTTTGCACATTAAATCCTTCACCAACCTCAACAACAACACTTATACCAACAACTCAAAAACATAAAAACACTTTAAACCTTCAATTCACATCATTAAACAACCCCAAAATCCTACACCCAACCAAAAATCATACCAACCCAAAACAAACCCATTTTCAAACTTAAACATCAACCCAAAACCAAAATAAACCACACAAAAACAACAAGGAATGATATATATCCTTCCTAGGCCTCAAATATTACCAAAAATCACAAGAATAAAGCTTTTGCAAGGACTTCTCTTCCACCTTGATGCCCAACTCGAAAATGGAGGAAAATGGTAGGGTTTGGAGAGTGTGTTGGGGATTTAATAAAGTGAGGGTTAAATTGAAATAAAAAGGGGTTAGTGGGGTTATAAGAGTTGTTAATTAAATTTGCACCCCACTAATTATCATGATGTATAAAATACCCCAACATGGTATTTTAAAAGCATTTTACAAAAATGCACCAACTTCCACTAAATCCATATTTCCACATAATTAACAACCAATACAATTTAATCATGCTAACACCCCAATTCTCAGCATGCATAACATGCACCCTGAAATGCAACCCCCTGGTCACGCCCACTAGGTGATTAAGCATATCATCAAGATAATTAACCCCAACGCATAAATCAATAACACCATAATTAATCACGTAAACATAATTAATGCCCAAATTGCATTTAATCATTTCGGGGATATCACAATACTCCCCCACTTATAAGATTTCGACCTCGAAATCGCATGCACTTACCCAAAACCCAACTAAACATAAATCACATACCAGAAAATAGTTCCGGGTAATGCTGCACCATATGCTGCTCCGTCTCCCACGTGGCCTCCTCGACACCCCTACGATCCCACTGAACCTTTACCATCGGTATAACCTTGCTCCGAAGTCTGCGATCCTCTCGATCCAGAATTCTGACCGGTCGTTCCACATAGGATACATCTGAACCCAACTGAACCTCTGAGGGCTGTAAAACATGAGACGGATCTGGCTCATACTTCCGCAATATAGAGACATGAAAGACGTCATGTATACCGGACAATGACGGCGGTAGCGCCAAACAGTAAGCCAAAGTACCGATGCGCTGCAGTATCTCATATGGCCCAACATACCTCGGAGACAACTTCTCGCGCATACCAAAACGAACCACACCTCTGAAAGGTGAGATCTTCAAAAAGACTTTATCTCCCACTTGGAATTCCAACGGTCGTCGCCGTTTATTAGCGTAGGCTGTTTGCCTATCCTGAGCCGCTTTCATTTTCTGACGGATCACTTTGATTTTCTCTTCCATTTCTCGAATCAAATCCGGTCCTCCGACCGTCTTACTAGTCAAGTCCTCCCAGTACAACGATGATCTACAACGTCGACCGTAAAGAGCCTCAAATGGAGCAATCTGAATGCTCGCCTGGTAGTTGTTATTATAAGAGAACTCTACCAGTGGCACTGAATCTTGCCATGGAGTATCAAACTCCAATACACATGCCCTCAACATATCCTCGAGCGTTTGTATGGTAGGCTCTGTCTGACCATCTGTCTGAGGGTGATAAGTTATACTCAGTCTCACCTCCGTACCCAAAGTTGACTGAAGACCTTCCCAAAAATATGATGTGAACCGTGGGTCTCTGTCAGACACAATCGAGACTGGAATCCCATGTAACCTTACCACGTCCCGTACATACAATTGGGCCATCTTTAAGTATGTGTACGACATACAATAAGGGATGAAGTGAGCCACTTTTGTCAATCTATCCACGATCACCCAGATCGCATCAAATCCCGAGGCAGTCCTTGGCAAGTGGGTCACGAAGTCCATAGATATGTGTTCCCACTTCCACTCCGGTGTCTCTAAACTCTTCAACTCGCCACCGGGCCTCTGCCTCTCCGCTTTTACTTGCTGACAAATCAGGCACTTCTTGACAAATGTGATGACGTCTCTTTTCATCCGCCTCCACCAAAACTGGTCACACAAGTCCTTGTAAATCTTTCTCCCACCTGGATGTATGCTAAACCTGCTGCTATGAGCACGATGCAAGATCCCTTTACGCAACTCCGGTGCCCTCGGCACTACCCAACGGTTACCAAGCCTCAAGGAACCATCTTCTGCCACTCTGAACTTTGATGACTGACCCAGACGTAAATATGATAACCATCTCTGCACCTCAACGTTTGTCATCTGAGCTTTCCTGATAGATTCAAAGATGTCCGGCTCTGCCAACAGGGTCGATACATGTACCGGTGATGTATCTACATCAAAGTCATATCCCAGATGACAACAGGAAGTCATCATGGCTGATAACTGAATAACATCCTCCGCTGTATACTTCACCTTTCTACTCAAGGCGTCAGCTGTCAGGTTTGCCTTCCCTGGGTGGTACTCTATCTCACAGTCATAGTCCTTGAGCAAGTCCATCCACCTCCTCTGCCTCATATTCAGCTCCGCTTGGGTGAATAGAAACTTCAAGCTCTTATGGTCCGTGTAAATGGTAAAAGAAGTACCATATAGGTAATGCCGCCAAATTTTCAAGGCGAAAATGATAGCCGCCAGTTCCAAATCATGAACCGGGTACCTGGTCTCATGAGGCTTCAACTGCCTTGAAGCAAAAGCCACCACGTGCTTATCCTGCATCAGTGCACAGCTCAAACCCTGCAGTGATGCATCCGTGTACAAAGCAAACCTCTCGTTCTCCGAAGGAATCACAATATAGGTGTTGTAGTCAACCGGTGCTTCAACTCTTGGAAGCTCTGCTCACATGCCTCAGACCATAAAAACGGAACCCCTTTCTGAGTCAACTGCGTCAACGGCTTAGCGATCTTAGAGAAACCCTCGACGAAACGTTGGTAATAACCCGCTAAACCAAGGAAGCTCCGGATCTCGGGCACAGATGTAGGCGCAGACCAATCCATCACTGCCTCCACCTTCCTGGCATCCACAGATATCCCATCACTAGAGATCACATGCCCCAAAAATACCACGCTGCTCAACCAAAATTCACACTTGCTCAGCTTGGCGTACAACTGATTGTCCCTAAGAATCTGGAGCACTGTCCTCAAATGATTCTTGTGTTCTTCCTCACTCCGAGAATAGATAAGTATATCGTCAATAAATACTATGACGAACCGATCAAGGTACGGTTGGAATACTCGGTTCATCAAGCTCATAAAAACAGCCGGGGCGTTTGTCACTCCAAACGGCATGACCAAAAACTGATAATGACCATAACGGGTCCGGAATGCTGTCTTCTGCACATCTTCCTCCCTTACTCGAAGCTGATGGTACCCCGACCTCAAGCCAATTTTACTATACAACCTCGTGCCCTGCAACTGATCAAACAAATCATCGATCCTCGAAAGAGGGTACTTATTCTTCACTGTGGCCTTGTTCAATTGTCTGTAATCGATAAACAGACGCATCGATCCATATTTCTTCTTCACAAATAATACAGGCGCACCCCAAGGCGATACGCTGGGGCGTATGTAACCTTTATCAAGGAGTTACTGAAGCTGCTCTTTCAACTCCCTTAACTCTGTCGGTGCCATCCTGTATGGGGCACGAGAAATAGAGGATGTTCCCGGTAGTAATTCAATCCCAAACTCGACTTCCCTAACCTGTGGGAATCGGGAATCTCCTCCGGGAATACATCGGCAAACTCGGTGACTACGGGTATATCCTTGACTCTTAACTCTTCCTTCTTTCCAGCAATGTCAATGGCATAAATAAGGTAACCCATATGCCCACGTTCCAATAACTGAGCCATCTTGATAGCCAATATCAATGTGGTTCTCGAGCGGGAACCATCCCCATAAAAAGTCCACTGAACCCCCAAATCAGATCTGAACCGAACTGTTCTCTGTCTACAGTCCACCACTGCCTGATACCTGTTCAGTACATCAATACCCACAATGCAGTCAAAGTCTGACATTCCCAGAACAATCAAATCTGACTTCAGCTCATTGCCCTCAAAATAAATGAGGCCGTCAACAACAAACCGATCAGCAATCATACTCTTTCCAGCGGGTGTCGAGACCATAAGAGGCGTGGGCGACGGAGACGTGCATATGCGGTGCCTCTCCACAAATCTTGTCGACACAAAGGAGTGTGACGCACCTGTGTCTATCAAAATAAAAGCAGGGTGCGTAAATAAATGACAGTACCCACTATCACTTCCTCTGGAGCCAATGTAGCCTGCTCCCTGGTCAGAGCGTACACTTGCCCTTGAGGTGGCCCCAATGGCTGACCTCCCAATGGTCTCGGTGCAAACGGTGGTCTTTGTTGCACTGCCCGGTCTGAAGGTCTCCCCATTGTGTTCTGTGGTCCTCCCCGATTAGGACATTCTCGAGCAAAGTGGCAATGTTTCCCGCATTCAAAACAAGCAGAACATTCTTTTACCGAGTGGGGTCCTCCGCAAAGGAAACATCTAATTCTCCCATGATTACTTGCTTGAGACTGTCCTCTATTTGACGGGCCGTTATTCCCACGGTTTCCCTTCCACGCACATCAGGCCGTCTACCACTGAATCGGGAAGCTGATGAGTTCCCCCTTGGCTTAAAATTGTCGCCCCTTGGTTTCAAGTTTTCCGGGGTCGATCTCTGTCGTGGTGCTGGAGGTGGTGCTACAGTCGGATATGCACCCACTCCCAATTCTGCCATCTCGGCTAGTGCAAGGGTGTCATCAAAACAAGTAGGGCCATAAGTGATCACCCTATCATACAACTCCGGCCTCAAGCCCTTCATGAAGTGCCTCATCTTTGCTTGAGTGTTTGTGGCGACATGGGGTACATATCGGAGCAAAGAACAGTAGTGAAGAGCATAGTCTGACACCGGCATAGTACCCTGCTTCAGGTTAGTAAATTCATCCCCTTTAGCTTCCCGTGCAGCAGCCGAAAAATACCGGGTCAGAAATCGAGTCCTAAACAGCTTCCAGTTTATTTCATGACCTTGAGCCTCCTGTTCTATCACCGTGGTCTTCCACCACATTAGTGCCTTCTTGGATAGCTGGAATTCTGCTAATCTTATCCAGGCCGACTTTGCACAAGGAGCCGCCACAAAGATTTGCTCTATCCTTTCTAACCACTCTTCTGCATGTTCCCCTGTTTCAGTTCCTTCAAACATCGGAGGTCGGTATGCAAGGAATTGAGTCAAGCTCAGTTCTCCGGGCAACAATTGCTGTTCAGACGGTTCTTCGCCCAAAGCTGGCGGTGGTAGAGGATTTGTACGCCCGGCACTTGCATTAACACTCACTGTGTCTCCTATATCGATATTCGATGTCATGCTGTAACACAAGGGTTAACAATGACACCAAAAGTAGTTCATATAATACATCGTTAGAAAATATGAGTAACAATAACCACAGCATGTTAGTATAACATTTATATACTCAAAATGCACTAAACATGTATAAAAGAGTACCTAGCCAACCTATTGCTAAGGCTACCCTTCACTCATTCCCGGGTTCTCTAACCACTGCTCTGATACCACTAATGTAAGGCCTCTCTACCTTAACAGTGTAATAAACAAGTAAATAGGGCCAACATGCATTAAAAGATAAGTTATGGTTCCGGTTGTAGCCTTGAGCTAACAGGATTACAGGCCAAAAATAAACTTCTAAAGTTAATTAATTACATTCCCAATAATGAATGTTAATACTATAGATTTACACTACTATTGTAGTAGAGACTATCCAAAATCCTGTATCCTAATTCAACAGTGCCCCTCGATGCTCACTGCCTCAACCCGGTCCATAGCCCTTTAAATCCAAAAGTGTACCTACAGGAACAACTTACCATGAGCATATACATCACCATTCAACAAAATCCAATCACAATAACATAATCAATTGCATGAGATACGTATGTATGTATGCTCCCTGATTTACCACATTAGCACATTTTCATTGTTGTTCCTGTTTCATAAACTCATGCACAAATCATTAGTTCACAATATAATGATCGATACCACGTTCCAGTCATAACCATACTAATCCACATTAATCACTAGAAATGTGATTGTTCCGACCCTGTTACAACAGCGGAATTTTAGGACCCCTCGCTTCGACATATAGCAGCATCATATGATATCCATCGCTTCGACAATGACATTGGCATGTACATCGCTTCGACATGACAGCGGCAAATATCATATTACCATCGCTTCATATGACAGTGGCAAGTACCTCCCTCGCTCGTATATAACAATCACCGGAACAATCAAGCATTTCTAACCATATGTACAACATAACACTTGAGTCCACAATCATAAGGCATCACCAGTATTTCAACATATCAACACATTTCATAATCCACACTTGTCCACAATATATATGTAGCCAAAAGCATATGAACATATTTTACCGTCCGATGCCCGTACGTCTCACTACGTACCTTAGTCTCAAAAGTGGAGAAGTTGAATAACTTTATCTCCTTGACGTTGTTGGTACCTGGGATGGTTCTACACAACCATACAAATCAATATTAGAAGCCAATTATAGTCCAAGATCCAAAAATTCCACAAAATATTCAAAATTACACTTTTATGTGTCTCGCGATCGATCGCCAAGATGTTCCCGATCGATCGCGAAATCACACTGCCCGTTGCTGATTTTTTTTTTTGTCTTCGGCGATCGATTGCCACATTTGGCGCGATCGATCGCCAAAGGTTTCTGGAGCCTACTGTTGGCTCGCGATCGATCGCCCGTTTCCCTGCACATCAAAAATCACCATTTTTGCTCATTAAATCCTTCACCAACCTCAACAACACTTATACCAACAACTCAAAAACATTAAAACACTTTAAACCTTCAATTCACATCATTAAACAACCCCAAAATCCTACACCCAACCAAAAATCATACCAACCCAAAACAAACCCATTTTCAAACTTAAACATCAACCCTAAACCAAAATAAACCACACAAAAACAACAAGGAATGATATATATCCTTCCTAGGCCTCAAATCTTACCAAAAATCACAAGAATAAAGCTTTTGCAAGGACTTCTCTTCCACCTTGATGCCCAACTCGAAAATGGAGGAAAATGGTAGGGTTTGGAGAGTGTGTTGGGGATTTAATACAGTGAGGGTTAAAGTGCAATAAAAAGGGGTATAGTGGGGTTATAAGAGTTGTTAATTAAATTTGCACCCCACTAATTATCATGATGTATAAAATACCCCAACATGGTATTTTAAAAGCATTTTACAAAAATGCACCAACTTCCACTAAATCCATATTTCCACATAATTAACAACCAATACAATTTAATCATGCTAACACCCCAATTCTCAACATGCATAACATGCACCCTGAAATGCAACCCCCGGGTCACGCACATTTAGGTGATTAAGCATATCATCAAGATAATTAACCCCAACGCATAAATCAATAACACCATAATTAATCACGTAAACATAATTAATGCCCAAATTGCATTAATCATTTCGGGGATATCACACTTTATGTGTAATAAGTTTCGAATGTAGTATAGGTTTCATACCAACATCACGTGTAACTAGTACCAAAATTGTATATGTTTCATACAAACTTCAAGTGTAATAAGTACCAAAATTGTATATGTTTCATACCAACTTCATGTGTATTAAGTACAAAAAAAATAGGTTTCATACCAATTTCATGTGTAATTTGTACCAAAATTTTATAGGTTTCATACCAATTTCATGTTTAACTAGTACCAAAATTGTAAAGATTTCATACCAATTTCATATGTAATAAGTACCGAAAATAGTATAAGTTTCGTACCAATTTATTCATAATTAGTACCAAATTTTATAGGTTTCATACCAATTTTATGTATTTTTAATACCGAAATTGTATAGGTTTTATACAAATTTCATGTGTAATTAGTAACAAAATTGTATTGGTTTCATATCAACTTCATGTGTAACTAGTACCAAAATTGTATGTGTTTCATACCAACTTCAAGTGTAATAAATACAAAAATAGTATAGGTTTCATACCAATTTCATTTTTAACTTGTATCAAAATTGTATAGATTTCATACCGATTTTATGTGTAACGTGTACCGAAATTGTATAGCTTTCGTACCGACTGTAATGATTTCTCAAAATTAAATTTTCAACTTTTAATAGAGGGGTATCATAGTCCATTTAATAAGATAGGGGTTAGAACAAAATTTTAAGTTGCAGTTTGGAAGTTGGGAGTTTGAATTAAGTTTTTCTGACTTGGGATTGATTCCATAATTAAGTTTTACTATGAGTATTTTTTTTGAGTTTCTCTATTTTTTTTTTGTTATGGAATTGATTACAATTGTTTACATGTGGGAAAGGAAAAGATAAAAAAGCATTGAACACAAATCAAGAATCACCTGAACAACAATCTGATATAAAAAAAAAAAAACATTTTAGTTAGTTGAAGACAAACGTTCGGAATATAAAACAGATTTAGCATAAAACGTGAATATAAAGAACTGATTGTATCCCTTTGCAAGGATAGAAAGTTCATGGACACATGTAAATTACTCGTGTTTAGCTTGAAAAATGACCAGAGTCTTGATATAGCTATATACAATTGTTTTAACTGGTCTTTCTAAACGCCACAGTCTATCAGAATTCAACCTGTAATATGAATTGTTAGAGAAGTAGAACAATCTTCAAGAAGCCTCGAAGACTTGAAATTGGATCCCGAAGCTGAAGGAAAATTAATGGAAGCTGACTTTGTTCCTCAAAGATTACTGATGTAAGAAAAGTGCTGAGATATTCTAAGTTTTGAAACCAATCCAGTTGAATTATTCAAGACCGACGAGCTTACAACTGTTGTATTAGAGGCTTCAGAGCGGCCTAAGCCCAAAGCTGCTGAAACATTTGCCTAACCATAGGGAATATGCCCAATATTTTTAAGTTAAACTAATTATAAAGTTTTAAAAAAATTTACAACCCTTGTCTCACTACTTCCCCCTCTTCTCTCGGTCATTTGATTTAAGATTTTGGTTGTATTAATCTCGGTAGCCTTAGGATTTTGTCAATTATTTTGATTGAAAATAAGTTTATGGATAGGAGGAATGGGATTTGGTAAAGGGAATTTTAATCAAAGAATGTAGAATGAATCCAATAATTCAAAAAATCGCTTAAAATGATTGAGACTTGTAATATTTGGACAAAGGATTTTTACAAAAAAGCAGAAATATATCCTTATTTTTTAAATAAAAAACTTTTTGCCACCCCAAAATAATTTTTACCCTTAGGTATTATAAAATAAAATAATATGCTTGATGATTAATTTGATACAACATTTTCACCTTGGTTAATAAAAGCCTATTTTTATAACTTGTTTAAGACATTCAAAAAGTTTGAGCCACCCCCGAGAGGCTTCGCTTTATAATTACCAAAATGGGAAAAATGTTAGGATACAATTTTTTACTATGACAAAGCAGAACAACTGAAGTCCAGAGCCGTTAATGAAATAGTCGAGTTCAAAAAGGATCAATTCAGCAGTTCAGAGTATATAACATCTCAACAGTCTCATTGAAGTTTTCAGAACTAGCGGTCCAAAACAGATGAAAGATATATTACATGGTAGAACATTTGAGGTGACAATTAACTATTGCTACCTAGCCATTAGAAAGTTGTAACCATTTCTAATGTAAAGTCAAAACTGGTTGTATCGTGTTCCCATCATAAAGAGTGACCTCAATTGGTTGGGTATGCTACTAGGAGTTTCATTTAACAGTTTACCCTTGTGGAACCAGTCATTAGTTGATTTGCATTTATTGTATCAACTCAAGTTCATTACACAATTATTTAAGTTACTCGAATGGTCAATTTGATCAAGAAAGCAGTTTTGGTTGGTAGGACAACTGGAAAAATTTTTAAATAGCAAGTTGAAGAGGAGTAGTTATGTCACGTCTCGAGACCGGGATGGATAACATCGACATTGATTCCAAATATAATTCAAAATTAACAAGCCTCATAGTACATAACTTAATTAAAAACAATCAATTTATTCCATAAAATAAACATTTTTTTATCCAACTTACAAAATTTATCTCCAATTAAATATGTCAGCGGAAGCTATAATAATCTCAAATCATGATAGTGAAATTTTGAACGTCATCAGCTGCAGAATCATCATCCCCAGAATTAGTAGTGATCTTCTTCTTTGGTATTTGTCTTACTTTTATCTAGGAATGGGATGTAAGGGGTGAGTGTTTTGTTAAACACTAAGCAAGTGGGGGACAATTGTACGTGACACAACATATACGCATAATAATTTTTCAGAACATATATCAAAATCAGAACAGAAACCAATATGAACACAGAGCAGAAACTGAACAAAGTTGCTCTTCCTCAGAGCCAGAACAGAACAGAAATTTCATATCAGAACATTAAATCATCTAGCTTCCTTTTAGTACTGATATCAGTTCCCTATACATAACCCTCTTAGAGATGATGTCAGAACATCGGATAACCCACAAAGAAAGGGTCTGAACTTTCCAGAACAACGGTTAACCACCGTAACAGGTCAAAATATGTGATGCCCCGAAATTAATTAATGGTAACTTGGACATTAAT
This sequence comes from Haberlea rhodopensis, assembly GCA_907163345.1. Lineage (NCBI taxonomy): Eukaryota > Viridiplantae > Streptophyta > Magnoliopsida > Lamiales > Gesneriaceae > Haberlea > Haberlea rhodopensis. Next base: position 15,264,355 of record CAJQUN010000007.1, on the reverse strand, counting down.
TATGTTTACATGTTGGATCATGGTTTCATGGATTTATGTGTTGGGTATTAAGATGTTAACATGATTAATTGTGTTAAATTATCAAATATGAGGAAGATGTGATTTTAAATGAAGTTTAGAGCATTGTTGAAAAAATGCTTTTGAAATACCAAGTAGGGTATTTTATACATCATGTTAAGTATGGGGTACAATTTTTATTAAGTTATTACAACCCTTTTTTTTAAATCCCTCACACATCACTTTAACCCCCCCTCCCCCCCCCCCCCACATTACCATTTCACTTTATTAAAAACCCCCAAATCACTTCCCAACCCCAAACCCTACCCCATTTTCGAAACTCACCAAAAGAGGAGGAGAAAAGTTCCACAAAAACCTTGTTTGTGTGATCTTTGCTAGGATTTGGAGCCTACAAGAGGTATGGAACCATTCCTATAAGTTTTATGATGTTTGGTGTTGAAATGGGTTAAGTTTTTGATGTTTTATGTGGGTTTGTTTGGGTATGTGTTGTTTATGGTTGGGGTATGATTTTTTTGAAGTGTTTATGTTGGTTTTAGTGGGTTATGTTGTTATTGAAGTTATGAGGAAGTTTGGTTTTGGGGTGGCATGTGAAAGAGCTTGAAAAATGAGCATTAATGGCGAAAATTCGATGTACAGCACTCGGCGATCGATCGCCCGTCCTTGGCGATCGATCGCGAGCGTCCAGTACCAGCCAGAGGCATTTGGCGATCGATCGCCACTTTTGGGCGATCGATCGGCGAGCCTGGCGATCGATCGCGCCAAAAGTGGCGATCGATCGCCAAGAAGGAAATTTTGCCCCTCGTCCAGTGTGGTCTCGCGATCGATCGCGCCTGGGCGGCGATCGATCGCGAGCTGAAGAAAAGTGGATTTTTGATTTTTGTGGGATTTTTTGGATATTGGACTATGTTAGCTTCTAATATCAATTTGTATGGTTGTGTAGAACCATCCCAGGTGCCCACAACATCCAGGAGATAAAGCTCTCCAAATTCTCCACTTTTGGGAATTAAGGTACGTAAGAGACGTACGAGCATCGGACGGTAAACCATGCCCTTACATATTATGATGATGTTTAAGATGATGTTTACGATGATGACGTTTAAGATGATGTTATGATGATGATATCTATGATGATATTTATAATGATGATGCTTATGATGATGTTACGATGATGATGCTTAAGATGATGTTTATGATAACGATGTTATGAGGACGTCTATAATGACGAAGTTTATGATAAGGTCATACGACGTGTATGATTGGGTAAGACGCCCATGTGGTAAGACACCACCCAAAGTATAGGATTGGGTAAGATGCCCTCGTGGTAAGATGCCACGCAATGTTTATAATATGGTAAGACGCCATATGATTGGGTAAGATGCCCACATGGTAAGATGCCACGCAATGTTTATAATATGGTAAGACGCCATATGATTGGGTAAGATGCCCACATGGTAAGATGCCACGCAATGTTTATAATATGGTAAGACGCCATATGATTGGGTAAGATGCCCACGTGGTAAGATGACACGCAATGATTATGATATGGTAAGATGCCATACAATGGGGTAAGACACCCCAATATATGAATAAGAGTCAGGGATAACCAAGGAGGTCGGAGGACGACCAATAACTTTTACTTAACTAAGATGTTATGCATTATTGTATGCTTTTATATAATGTTAAGTAAATATATGAATGCTCATGATGTGTTATCCCTGTAGGTACACTTTTGGACCAAGGGCCTAGGGTCGGGTTGAGGAAGTGAGCTAAAGGGAGCATGACGAACGTAGGATGCAGGATTTTTGATAGTCTCTACTCTAGGAGTAGTGTAAATCTATATAGCTTTAACATTCTTTATTGGGAATGTAATTAAATAGCTTTGAAAACTTTATTTTTGGCCTGTAATCTCCCTAGCTCAAACTACAACCGGAACCCTACAAGAGGTTATAAATGCGTGTTCTGTCCAATATATGTGTTCTAAATGGTATTAAGGTAGGAAGTCCCTACATTAGTGGTATCAGAGCAGTGGTTAGATAACCCGGGATGAGTGAAGGGTAGCCTTAGCAATAAGTTAGCTAGGTGCTTACTTTCGAACATGTTTTGTGCATAAGTTGCATATGAAGTATATGATGTTATGCTAACATGTTTTGTTTATCTAACGAAGTATTATACGAACTGCTTTTGGATCTTGTTGTTAATCCTTGTGTTGCAGTATGGCAGCAAATGTGGAGGTAGGTGACGCAGTGAGCGTCAATGCAAGCGCGGGGCGTACGAATCCCCTACCCCCGCCAGCTTTTGATGATGAACCGGCCGAACAACAGTTGTTGCCAGGGGAACTAAGCCTAACTCAGTTTCTTGCTTACCGACCCCCAACCTTTGAAGGAACCGAAACTGGGGAACGAGCGGAGGAATGGTTAGAAAGAATAGAGCAAATCTTTGTGGCAGCCCCATGTGCGAAGACAGCGTGGATACGGTTAGCGGAGTTCCAGTTGGCCAAAAAGGCGCTAATGTGGTGGAAGACCACTGTGGTAGAGCAAGAGGCTCAAGGTCATGAAGTTAACTGGAAAATGTTTCGAACTCGCTTCCTGAACCGTTATTTCTCGGCTGCAGCACGACAGGCTAAGGAAGATGAATTCACTCACCTCAAGCAAGGTAATATGTCGGTATCGGATTATGCTCTTCAGTTTTGCTCCTTGCTCCGATATGTACCTCACATTGCCACGAGCACGCAAGCAAAGATGAGGAATTTCATGAAGGGTCTGAGGCCGGAGCTATACGATAGGGTGATCACTTATGGCCCTACTTGTTTTGATGATGCACTCTCAAGGGCTGAGCTAGCCGAACTAGGAGTGGGTGCATACCCTGATGTTGTACCACCGTCGGCACCCTCTCAGAAATCCACTCCGGATAATTTGAAGCCGAGGAATGATCAGTTCAAGTCAAGGGGGAACTCCTCAGCATCAAGGTTTAGTGGTAAGAAGTCCGACAATAAGTGGAAAGGAAACCGAAGAGGTGATGCCCCATCTGGAAGGGGGCAGTCTCAGGGAGACAGATCCGGGAGGATCCAATGCACTCTTTGTGGGCAACCACATCTGGCGAAAGACTGTATAGGGTGCTATGTTTGTGGCGACAAGGGCCACTTTGCTAGACAGTGTCCCAACAGGGGAAGTCAACAGGGTTCTGCGGGGAGGCCTGCAGATAGGACAGCACAGCACAGACCACCCTTTGTACCGAGACAGCATGGAGGTCAGCCCATGGGGCCACCTCAAGGACAAGTCTATGCACTGACAAGGGAGCAGGCTTCAGCGGCTCCGGAGGAGGTTATAGCGGGTACGTGTCTTTTATTTACGCACCCTGCTTTTATATTGATCGACACAGGTGCGTCACACTCTTTTGTGTCGACAAGTTTTGTGGAAAGGCACCACTTATGCACTTCTCCGTCGCCCACGCCTCTTATAGTCTCGACCCCCGCTGGAAGAAGTATGATTACTGATCGGATCGTCTACAATGGCCTCATTTATTTTGAGGATAGGGAACTAAGGTCAGACTTGATTGTTCTGGGAATGTCAGATTTTGATTGCATTCTGGGCATTGATGTTCTGAACAGGTATCAGGCAGTTGTGAACTGCAGGCAGAGAACTGTACGGTTTAAATCCGATATGGGAGTTCCATGGACGTTCTATGGGGACGGTTCTCGCTCTAAGATCCCATTGATATCTGCTGTCAAGATGGCGCAGTTGTTGGAACGAGGTCATTCAGGATATCTCATTTATGCCGTCGATGTTACGGAAAAGAAAGGAGAAGTGAAAGTTGAGGATGTGCCCGTAGTGGCGGAGTTCCCTGATGTCTTTCCGGAGGAGATTCCCGGATTCCCACCGACGAGAGAGGTCGAGTTTGGGATTGAGTTATTACCAGGGACGTCTGCCATTTCTCGTGCCCCTTATAGGATGGCACCAGCGGAGCTAAGGGAATTAAAGATTCAGTTGCAAGAACTCCTTGATAAGGGCTATATACGCCCTAGCGTATCGCCCTGGGGAGCACCAGTGTTATTTGTGAAGAAGAAAGATGGTTCGATGCGTTTGTGCATCGATTACAGACAACTGAACAAAGCTACGGTGAAGAATAAGTACCCACTTCCGAGGATCGATGATTTGTTTGATCAGTTGCAGGGTACGAGGCTCTACAGTAAGATCGATCTGAGGTCGGGGTACCATCAGATTCGAGTAAGAGAAGAGGATGTCCAGAAGACAGCCTTCAGAACTAGGTATGGGCACTATGAGTTCCTAGTCATGCCTTTTGGGGTGACAAATGCCCCGGCTGTTTTCATGAGTTTGATGAACAAGGTGTTCCAGCCGTATTTGGATCAATTCGTCATAGTTTTCATTGACGACATACTCATCTACTCTAGGACCGAAGAAGATCATGTACGGCACTTGAGGACAGTACTTCAGATCCTTAGGGATCATCAGTTGTATGCTAAGCTGAGCAAGTGCGAGTTCTGGTTAGACAGCGTGGTATTCCTAGGCCATGTCATATCTAGCCAAGGAATATCTGTGGATCCGAGGAAGATTGAAGCTGTGATGGAGTGGGCAGCACCCACTTCTGTACCCGAGATACGGAGTTTTCTGGGCTTAGCAGGTTATTACCGACGTTTTGTCGAGGGGTTTTCCAAGATCGCTAAGCCATTGACACAGCTGACTCATAAAGGAGTCCCATTCTTTTGGTCCGAAGCTTGTGAGGAAAGCTTCCAAGAATTGAAGCGTCGTTTGACGACAGCGCCAGTATTGGTGATTCCGTCTGAGGACAAGAGGTTTGCTTTGTACACGGATGCCTCATTGCAAGGTTTGGGCTGTGTACTGATGCAAGACAGACAAGTGGTAGCCTATGCTTCGAGACAGTTGAAGCCTCATGAGACCAGGTACCCAGTCCATGATCTGGAACTGGCAGCTATCATTTTCGCCTTGAAGATTTGGCGTCATTACCTTTATGGTACTACGTTTACCATTTTTACGGACCATAAGAGCCTGAAGTTCTTGTTCACTCAGGCAGAGTTGAATATGAGGCAAAGGAGGTGGATGGATTTACTCAAGGATTATGACTGTGAAATTGAGTACCATCCTGGTAAGGCAAATTTGATAGCAGACACCTTAAGTCGGAAGGTGAAGAGCACCGCTGAGGATGTTATGTGTTTATCAGCTTTGATGACTTCCTATTGCCATCTGGGCTATGACTTCGATGTAGACACGTCGCCGGTGCGAGTGTCGACCTTATTGGCCGAGCCAGACGTATTTGAGGCAATCAGGAAAGCCCAGAGGTTGGATGATGAAGTTCAGAGATGGTCATCAATAGTACTTCGAGGTCAGCCAACAAAGTTTAGTGTGGCTGAAGATGACTCTTTAAGATTGGGCAACCGATGGGTGGTCCCAGATGCGCCAGGATTGCGTAAAGGAATTTTAGAACGGGCTCATAGTAGCCGGTTCAGTATCCACCCTGGAGGAAGAAAGATGCATAAGGACCTAAGTGGTCAATTCTGGTGGAAACGCATGAAGCGTGATGTGATCAGCTTCGTTAAGAGATGTTTGATCTGCCAACAAGTAAAGGCAGAAAGGCAGAGGCCTGGTGGCGAGCTGAAGAGCTTGGAGGTACCTAAGTGGAAGTGGGAGCATATATCTATGGACTTCGTGACCCACTTGCCAAGGTCGGCCTCTGGATTTGATGCGATCTGGGTGATCGTAGATAGGCTGACGAAGGTAGCTCATTTCATCCCTTACAGTATGACTTTCACGTATTTAAAGATGGCCCAATTATATGTACGGGATGTAGTGAGGTTGCATGGGATTCCAGTCTCGATCGTGTCTGACAGAGACCCAAGGTTTACTTCTCATTTCTGGGAGGGTCTCCAGACAGCCTTGGGCACCGAGGTGAGACTAAGTACAGCCTATCACCCTCAGACTGATGGCCAAACGGAGCGTACTATACAGACGCTCGAAGATATGCTGAGGGCATGTGTTTTGGAGTTTGATACTCCGTGGCAAGAATCTATACCACTGGTTGAGTTCTCATACAATAACAGCTATCAGGCGAGCATTCAAATGGCCCCTTTTGAAGCTCTTTACGGACGACGATGTAGGTCACCGCTGTATTGGGAGGACTTGACGAGCAAAGCGGTCGGAGGACCGGATATGATTAAGGACATGGAGGAAAAGATTAAGATGATACGCTTAAAGATGAAAGCGGCCCAAGATAGGCAAGCAGCCTATGCAAATAAGCGGCGACGGCCGCTAGAATTTCAAGTGGGAGACAAGGTCTTCTTGAAAATCTCACCCTTCAGGGGTGTTGTTCGATTTGGTATGCGGGGGAAGTTATCCCCGAGGTATGTTGGACCGTATGAGGTGTTACAGCGTATCGGCACTTTGGCTTACCGATTGGCTCTACCGCCGTCTTTATCCGGAATTCATGATGTCTTCCATGTTTCTATGTTGAGAAAGTACGAGCCAGATCCGTCTCATGTTTTACAGCCTACTGAAGTGCAGTTAGACTCAGATGTATCCTACGTTGAACGACCGGTCAGAATTCTGGATCGTGAGGATCGCAGATTACGAAGCAAAGTTATACCGATGGTCAAAGTTCAATGGGATCGTCGGGGTGTCGAGGAGGCTACGTGGGAGACGGAGCGGCATATGATGCAACATTACCCGGAACTATTTTCTGGTATGATTTATGTTTAGTTCTTTTGGGTAAGTGCATGCGATTTCGGGGACGAAATCTTATAAGTAGGGGAGTAATGTGATGCCCCGAAATTAATTAATGGTAACTTGGACATTAATTATGTTTACATGTTGGATCATGGTTTCATGGATTTATGTGTTGGGTATTAAGATGTTAACATGATTAATTGTGTTAAATTATCAAATATGAGGAAGATGTGATTTTAAATGAAGTTTAGAGCATTGTTGAAAAAATGCTTTTGAAATACCAAGTAGGGTATTTTATACATCATGTTAAGTATGGGGTACAATTTTTATTAAGTTATTACAACCCTTTTTTTTAAATCCCTCACACATCACTTTAACCCCCCCCCCCCCCCCCCACATTACCATTTCACTTTATTAAAAACCCCCAAATCACTTCCCAACCCCAAACCCTACCCCATTTTCGAAACTCACCAAAAGAGGAGGAGAAAAGTTCCACAAAAACCTTGTTTGTGTGATCTTTGCTAGGATTTGGAGCCTACAAGAGGTATGGAACCATTCCTATAAGTTTTATGATGTTTGGTGTTGAAATGGGTTAAGTTTTTGATGTTTTATGTGGGTTTGTTTGGGTATGTGTTGTTTATGGTTGGGGTATGATTTTTTTGAAGTGTTTATGTTGGTTTTAGTGGGTTATGTTGTTATTGAAGTTATGAGGAAGTTTGGTTTTGGGGTGGCATGTGAAAGAGCTTGAAAAATGAGCATTAATGGCGAAAATTCGATGTACAGCACTCGGCGATCGATCGCCCGTCCTTGGCGATCGATCGCGAGCGTCCAGTACCAGCCAGAGGCATTTGGCGATCGATCGCCACTTTTGGGCGATCGATCGGCGAGCCTGGCGATCGATCGCGCCAAAAGTGGCGATCGATCGCCAAGAAGGAAATTTTGCCCCTCGTCCAGTGTGGTCTCGCGATCGATCGCGCCTGGGCGGCGATCGATCGCGAGCTGAAGAAAAGTGGATTTTTGATTTTTGTGGGATTTTTTGGATATTGGACTATGTTAGCTTTTAATATCAATTTGTATGGTTGTGTAGAACCATCCCAGGTGCCCACAACATCCAGGAGATAAAGCTCTCCAAATTCTCCACTTTTGGGAATTAAGGTACGTAAGAGACGTACGAGCATCGGACGGTAAACCATGCCCTTACATATTATGATGATGTTTAAGATGATGTTTACGATGATGACGTTTAAGATGATGTTATGATGATGATATCTATGATGATATTTATAATGATGATGCTTATGATGATGTTACGATGATGATGCTTAAGATGATGTTTATGATAACGATGTTATGAGGACGTCTATAATGACGAAGTTTATGATAAGGTCATACGACGTGTATGATTGGGTAAGACGCCCATGTGGTAAGACACCACCCAAAGTATAGGATTGGGTAAGATGCCCTCGTGGTAAGATGCCACGCAATGTTTATAATATGGTAAGACGCCATATGATTGGGTAAGATGCCCACATGGTAAGATGCCACGCAATGTTTATAATATGGTAAGACGACATATGATTGGGTAAGATGCCCACATGGTAAGATGCCACGCAATGTTTATAATATGGTAAGACGCCATATGATTGGGTAAGATGCCCACGTGGTAAGATGCCACGCAATGATTATGATATGGTAAGATGCCATACAATGGGGTAAGACACCCCAATATATGAATAAGAGTCAGGGATAACCAAGGAGGTCGGAGGACGACCAATAACTTTTACTTAACTAAGATGTTATGCATTATTGTATGCTTTTATATAATGTTAAGTAAATATATGAATGCTCATGATGTGTTATCCCTGTAGGTACACTTTTGGACCAAGGGCCTAGGGTCGGGTTGAGGAAGTGAGCTAAAGGGAGCATGACGAACGTAGGATGCAGGATTTTTGATAGTCTCTACTCTAGGAGTAGTGTAAATCTATATAGCTTTAACATTCTTTATTGGGAATGTAATTAAATAGCTTTGAAAACTTTATTTTTGGCCTGTAATCTCCCTAGCTCAAACTACAACCGGAACCCTACAAGAGGTTATAAATGCGTGTTCTGTCCAATATATGTGTTCTAAATGGTATTAAGGTAGGAAGTCCCTACAAAATAACGGTTATAATCCCACCGCATCAGGTTGAGAAACACAATTCGGAATTCCTTACAAATTGGATTTCGATATTCAAAGTGCTTCAGAATCAGAGTTTCATAGTTTCAAAATACGTCACATATCAATTGGGATTTATAAGCATACTTACAATTTAAAAGTAAAAGGAATACTATAGCAGAAGCCCACTTACATGATTATTTCATCTGAGTCAAATTCTTCTTGTTGGAGCAGTTGGAACTGATAGATATTTGGAACTGATAGATATTTGTTTTATTTATATCTTGAAATGATTCAATTTTCATTTATATCTTGAAATGATTCAGTTTTCAACAAATTCAATTTACAATTCATGAATTATATAGAATTTGTTGTCCATTTAACGTAAGCGCTTACGATAATGTGTCATTAATGACACGTCATTATTGCGGATCCCATGGTAATAAATCACGACCTCGTGATGCTGAAAACCCCATGTTGCTAAAATTGTATGTGGTCTTCGTAACATTGGGGTGGTTGGGAGTAAATTTGCGGGCCTCACAAGTTAATTCACCATCCCCTCTCATCTTCACCGATCCTAACAAAAAGTTCTTGGCACCGGTCGGAGTTAGCTGAAACATGCAGGGTGCTCTTCTTTCAAAGAATTCCTTTTACATTCCATTGTGTTTACATGTTCGGATTAATTTTTAGCTTAAAAGATGTTAATTCTTTTTCAAGATTATTTAAACTAATATTCTTTGTATTTTTTAACATAATATAAATTTGGTACTAAACTACTATACTTTGATACTCATTACACATTAAATTGGTATTAAACTTTATAATTTTGGTATTATTTACACATAACATTAATATTAAACATATACAAATTTGATACTAGTTACAATTGAAATTTGTATTAAACCTATATAATTTTGGTACTAGTTACAGATGAAATTTGTATTAAACCTACTAGTTACATATGAAATTAGTATTAAACATATACAATTTGGTACTAGTTACACATGAAATTGGTATCAAACTATACAATTTTGGTACTAGTTACACATTAAGTTGGTATTAAATCTATACAATTTTGGTACTAATTACACATAAAATTAGTATTAAACCAACATAATATTGGTACTAGTTACACATGAAATATGTATTAAACCTAAAAAAAATTTATACTAGTTACACATTAAATTGGTTTAATCCTATACTACTATTTACACATGAAATTGGTAATAAAGCTATACAATTTGATGCTAATTACACTTGAATTCATATTAAACCTGTAAAATTTTGTTACTAGTTATACTTGAAACTGGAATTAAACATATACAATTTTGGTAATAGTTACACTTGAACTTGATATTAAACACATGCATTTTTGGTAATAGTGACACATAAAATCATGATTTTGATTTTTTTTTTTGCTTTTGATCAAATCGTTATATTTTACTCGCATTTCATGCTTAATCTATTTGTTTAGAACATTACATTGACATAACGCTTAAAAATCTGGATCAGATTCTTAATGCACTTTTTTTTTTATTGTGTGTAGATATATGTAGATAATTTGTTATGCCGTACGATTTGATTATTAACTAAGTGATTGTAAATAATCAAATTTAGGAAAATACAAAAAAAAAAAATTATAAAATAGTCCATTAAATTTGTACAATGCGAACGTAGGTATGATTCAGCGCACTTTGCCACTCCAAGGTATTTGATTGTATGACATTTTATGAGTTACATACATGTTTTTATTAGTAAATCACATATTTTCACGCACATTTCACCTATAAGCCAGAGGAGATTGCTTTTTATAATAAAAAAAAATCCGAGAGGAGATAAAAGAAAAGAGAAGTCACATTTGCCTACCCTTGAGTCATATTTGTAGGCCTGACCAAGGGTCCTAGTGATCCTGAATCGGCCCGAATTTGACCCGTGAAAATGGGTTAGGCAAACCTTTATCTGACCAAATCAGTCAACAATTTTAGGGGCTAGTAAAGGGTCATATTTTCTAATCCGTGAACAACCCGGTTCAAGGGTTCATTTTATTTTATTTTTTTTTTACATTTTTAAATTTAAAACATATGTTATAATGTAAAATTGAACTCATGATCTCTGACTTGAATAATTAGCTTCAATTACTAAGGTATAAGATCCTTGTTGATCTAAATAGAATGTTATAGTTTATATATATATTAATCAAACAAATATATATTACACATTTTGATTATTTGAGATTGAATATATTTTACGTTATTTTATGATTAATCTATGCAGGAAAACATATTCAAATACTTTTTACACTTTTTTTTTTCAAATGTTAATAATACTTTTAAGGTCAAACCGTAATTGTCACGCCCCAAGATCAAAGCGCATGACACCGACGTTGATTCCAAAAATTAATTCAAAATCAACAAGCCTCGTATACATATCTATGATAAAAAACCAGTCTATTTATTCCATTAAAAATAATAATCATCTTTACAACTGTAAATCAACTTGAATAAGTTGTTCATAAAACACCTTAGATCTAAACAGAGTTTTTCGGAAGCGTAACGTAATAAAATCTTGAAATCTCCTCGATAGATCACCAGCCCAAAATTGGTCTTGTTCTTCGATTTAACCTATTGTTCATCCTTAATTGGGGAGGGTGGTAAGGGGTGGGTGTTTGGGGAAATACTCAACAAGTAGGCCAGTCAAACATGATAAAATATACATATAAAGCTTTTCAAACAACTCTTTATCAAACACATAGTAGATTAATACACATACTCATAATTGCTCATACTAGAGCATTATCACATAAACATATAATCACTTAATATCATTCTTGGGATTAAGAGGTGGCTCCCGTGGTATAGCACTTTGCTCTTAAGGATCAAGAGGTGACTCCCATTCATGTGGCACACCCACATTATGTAGCATTTTGCCCCGCCGAATCAAGTGGCACACGTAGCACTTCCCCCGCAGAGCCTTCGACTTTGGATGCGCATTTCTCATAAACTTTCATAATATGGTCTTTAAAATACATTTTCGTGTTCAACTGAAATTTTAACACGTATATATAGAGTTTCAAAAAGAAATGATATTCATATAAAAAACCCACTTACTGTCGGATATACGAAGCGTGGCAGAATGGATCCCGGATTACGAAGGTGGTGCAAATCATCTCTTCTCTTGCCTTGAAGCTTTCAAATTCTTGTGTGTGTGAGTAGATGAATTTTCGAAAATTGGATAGTGTAGAATAATCTTTACTTGGCACGGTGTATTGTGGTGTTAAAGTGAGGAGGGATGATCCAATGTAGATCCGTCGATTTGGCTCATAATGGCAAGATTTTAGTGAAATGGTGGGTGAATGGTGTTAATGTGATTTTAGTATAGGAGACTTAATTGCATTTCCATAATTTTGGTCTCTTAATGACAAGATTTGAGCCAAGTAATGAATGAGGTCAACAATTGATAATTAATGTCAATTAATTTATCAATTCCACAACTTTGGCCTTTTAATGACATAGTTTGAGCAATGTATTGATTGGGTGAGCAATGTATTGATTGGGTCATCGATGGGCAAATGAATTGTAAAAGACTGAGGTCGTCACATATTGGTTATCTAGTGACATGATTTGAGCAAGCCATTAAATGTCAATAACTGGGATTGAATGAGATTGAATTGTGGCAAGAATTTTGGTCATACAATTGAATGACAAATGACAAGGTTTGAGCAATTGAATGTGTTAGTAATGAAATTGAATGATATGCCATGATTTGAGTTAGACACTTAAATATCATTGAATAACTAATGTCAAGGTTTGTGCAAGGCCATTGAATGACTAACATGATTTGGGGCAAGGCATTTTCGGCTCTTCACAGCAATCGTAACTGGTTGTTCATGAACATGAACCGAAACTGTCAATGAATGTTAAGGTAAAAGGTCAATGTTTTCTGAACCGTCGAACCGACAGTTCTGAGTCGTCTAATCAACGGTTCTGAGCCGTGGTCAAGTCTACATATTTGCCTTCCTTCGACTTGAATCACAACATGATGCTACGTGAACAAGAAGATAATGCTTACTTGACAAAATGGCAACGAGGCTGGTCTTTGATGGGTTTGGTCAAACCCGAGACCTTCCGTTACAAAAAATTGTCCCAAATCCGCCCATCCTATTTGACCCGTCTATTTTATTTTAAACAAATATTATTAGTTATAAATTAATTTTGAACCACAAAAATTGAGTTTTATAATTGAGTTTCATGTTTTTTCCTAGTAAATATTTATAATAAGTCTTGAAAAATTATCTTTAAGCTACTAGATCATTATTAAAATGCTCTCATTACCTTTAAATTATCCAACTTTTTTAATATGAATACATGAAGTTCGATATGAAATTAAATATGACACGTTATGATTCAGTCAGATAAATGAAATGTATATTCGATAGGAAATGGTAATTTAATAAGTCTTGAAAAACTATCTTTAAGGCTAAACGGTATTATTTCCATTCCAAAATATTTATCACAGGTTAAGCTTCCAATTTCGACTAAAGTTCTGGAACAGTTACCAAATTGAACCCCGTATTGCCGCTAACGGTCGTTTGACATAAGTTTTTGTAATTTCTTTAAGTTTTATTTGATTTATGGGTTTCTGAACTTTTAAGCTAGATTATGCCTATATTAATAAGAATTAAATTAATAAATAGGAAATAGGAAATACTAATTTGATTTAAGATTTATGATACATAGACTGAAAATGGTAATTTAAGTTGATTTGATTAAATTAAGAAATAGGAAATGGTAATTTAATTTCTTTACGTTTTATTTGATATATGGGTTTCTGAACTTTTATTCTAGATTATCCCTATATTAATAAGAATTATATTAAATGATAATTTGATTTAAGATTTATGATACATAGAGTGAAAACCGAAGGAAATTTATGTGGGTATGTTGAATGAATTATTATAGTTATAGATAACAGAATAATTTAAAGGAAATAGAATTTAGATTTACCTTCCTATTGAATTCTTACATCAAAATCTCATAGAATTGATCGAAATACATTGAGAACGGGCACTGGCTACGCGATGTCTGTATAATTTGATATATGATTTGATGAGTTATTTAATTTAAGTGAGATTATGTGGCTACTAGCTACGTGATTTATTTAAATTACACGTAGCATTCATGAGATATATCTGACTTATCTATGTATAAATTAAATTTTAGTACTAATATTAAAAGAATTTAAGTTTTTTTAGTTATACAATTTGAAACAATAATTCGACAATGCTAGACAAACATTTCTCAAGGAAAAATTATTGAAATTCGCTAATACACATGTTGATATTTTAGATCACATCCATCAATTTAATCATAAAAATCAGATTGAAGTAAACAAAATATGAAAAATATAGAGTCTTGAAAAGATGATTAAATTCCATTTCATAGCCAATTTTTATTAATGTCTCGTATATATAATTATATATCAAGATGCCCTACTCAATCTTGATTATTATTATTTTTAGACTATTACAACTACTTGGGGGGAAGGGGGAAGGAGACTCGAACACGATTTCTTCGTGTCACAATTATGACTAGTGTCAGATGGGCTATAAGCCATCGACATCAATGTTGATTATTTATGCCAATGACTCATCCAATGACAATAATGGCCATACTAAGGATAAATGACATACAAAGTATATTTGAAAACACCATAACCCGTTGCATTAAAATCTAAATAAGTACTGACGGTAGCTATACCTTGTGCCAATCGAAAAACACCGGTACCACCAACTATAGATAACTCCCGATCACCAACGACAGATAGAGGGTTTCTTCCGAACATGGAGAGTGTGCTATTGTTATATTTACCGCTTGTGAAAACGAAGTTCACGGTCGAACATACCGCCTGTTCATTCAGATCTGAAAAACCGAGTAACCCCTGACCTCGGCCGATAGGAGTAGAGTTTAACTCAGATCCGGTGGTTAACAAGCTATCTGACATCATGAGTCTGCCAAAATTGGTCGGTGAAGTCGGAGTAATGCTGGCTTGGGCTATTTGCCAAGCTGATTGCCTAGGACCACCTTGGAAATCTTGAACATAGAACTGGATAACAGCGGTTTTTGGTACCGATGCTTTCTTTAGGTTTCGGAACCATACTTCTACCGGTTCGGGGGCGTAACACAATACTGTTGTCGCATATATTAGTGTGTAAAACATAAAAAACAGAAGCAGATTAAAATTTTTCATTGATCCCTCTTATTTATTTTCCTTCTCTCTTTCTATTTATAAAGTTTTTGATTTATATAGCACAATGTAGAAGTCATATATATTTTTATATCCTTCGATGAAGAATATTATATAATAAGAAGAAAAATTCCTCTTAGATACGTAATGTTTAGCCTCCTTACACATTTGAACCTTAGTGGGTTTGTGGGTCAATATGTTCTGGAATTATATGACTATATGATTGGACATCAAAAGTAATAACTTTAAGATAATTTTGGGTGATATGTGGTTCAATTTTTGATATTTTTGAATTTGTTAGAGTTATATTTGTGAAATTTACGGAATGGCATTAACATATCCTAACACTTTAAGTGCTTATCATTAGGCAGAACACTATTGTTGTTAGCAAAGTCGTAACTTTATTTATTTATACATTGGCAACACCTCTTACTAAACGAAAGATGGATATGAGGGGCTGCACGATTTGGATGTCAATGAGCCAAACTTGTTATGCTTTAGATGATAAATGACACACCTCCATCCATGAGCATATAGAAAAATTGTTGGGTACATCAATCCCAACATAAAATAATAGAAGTGAGTCAATTTGATTTATTATAGGAAATGAGAAACATATTTGGAGAATGAGTCGGATATGGCCTTGTTAGGCCCTTGTTGACGCAGCCTAATGAAAATAAAAATCAATAATGCCTTTGATAAAATCAACCAGAGTAAACTTGAGAATCCACATTTAAATTCCCTAGTTCTAACCACGGTTTGCAAATCCATAATTCTCAAACCTAAATTGATGATTTGGTTTCACTGCATAGTGATACCAGAATTTAACCATTTGGATATGATTTTGATTCCAGTTTTTTTATAGTTTCGGTTTGAATTTGATTACAGTTTAATTCGATCTGAACCGGATTTTATTCTTTAAAAGTTTATAACAATCTAGAAAAAAACATAAAGGTACAACTCGTAAGATAATCAAACTGTCGACCCATGAAATTTCGGTCCATGCTAAATCCTTATAAAATTGATGGGAATCTAATGTAATTGAGCAATTTTTTTTAAGTTTACACAATTTGCATTACTAAATTTTTTTTTGTAAATCCAAAATAGTGTTTAATACTTCGACTTTATGTCATGTTTCTTGTTGTAAAAAATGTTCATTTTCGTCCTTGCACATAATCAAATATTCATTGTTGAAAAATGTTGCTTATGAATTAAAATTAAATATCGGAGAACAAACGAAAGAAATTCGTGTATCGGAAGTTCTGGAGGCCGCGATCGATCATCATGTGTTGGCGCGAACGATCGCAGCAAATGGAAAACCAGCCACGAAAAATCCGCCAGGTGCGATTGATCCAGGCGCGATGCTGATCGAACGCCCTCTGCAGACTTTCAGAATCAGTCTCAGGAAGATTCGTATTCATGTGAAATGATCATGCATTGGAAATCGCTGGGGTTGGAACCATCAAATTAAAATGTTTGATGGTACTATTTGCACCATACATGAGGTACGACACGTGAAGGGTCTGACTAAGAATCTCTTGTCTTTGGGACAATTGGACGATATCGGGTACAAGACCCATATCGAAAATGGGATCATGAAGATCGTGAAAGACTTGCTTGTGGTATGAACGCGGAAAAGGCTTAAAAGAATATGTATGTACTTCTGGGGGAAACACACAAGAAGGCAGAACTAGCTGTTGCATCGACTAGTTCGGGAGAAGAATTAATAGTGTTATGGCATAGGAAGCTCCAAAATATGTCATAACGAGGGTTGAAGGTTCTCTCGGAATGAAAATTGCTGCCAGGACTTACAAAAGTGTCTCTACCTTTTTGTGAGCATTGTGTTACCAGTAAGCAACATATACTAAAGTTTGGCACATCTACTGCCAAAAGCTGCGGTATATTGGAGCTGATTCATTCTGATGTTTGGCAAGCACCGGTTGTATCTCTAGGATGAGCGAGATATTTTGTCTTGTTCATTAATGATTTCTCTAGAAGATGTTGGGGGTATCCTATCAAGAAGAAATCAGACGTTTTTCCAATCTTCAAGGTGTTCAATGCACGGGTTGAACTTGACTTTGAAAAGAAGATAAATTGTCTAAGGAGCGACAATGGAGGAGATTATACCAGTGATGAATTTGATGCATATTGTCAATAATAGGGCATCAAAAGACAATTCACAACGGTTTACACGCCTCAACAGAATGGAGTAGCGGAGCGGACGAATAGAATTCTGTTGAACAGAACAAGAGATATGTTGAGTACTGCGGGTCTAGCCAAGTCATTTTGGGCAGAAGTAGTCAAGACCGCCAGTTATATTATCTATCACTCTCCATCATTGACGATTGATCTGAAGACTCCTATGGAGGTATGGACTGGAAAGCCATCGCTTTATTCTCGGTTACATACATTTGGAAGTCTGGTGTACCTTATATACAACAAACAAGAAAGATCGAAGTTTGATTCTAAATCCAGAAAGTATATCTTCTTGGGCTACGCTGATGGTGATAAGGGGTATCGTTTGTGGGATCCCACTGCCCACAAAATTTATTATCAGCAGGGATGTTATCTTCGAGGAAGATAAAGTGAAGGGAGACAAAGACACACTGAATTCAGATACTACTACGATTAATGTGGAAAATAAGACAGACGAAGATCAAGTTTCTTCTGAGGTATTACCAGAGCACGAGGAACAAGAACCAGTTGAGTCCGAGGTTCTCTAAGTCAGGCAGTCTTCGCGAGAGGAGACCACCAAGTTGACTTTCAGATTATGTTACTGAAAAAAAATATTGCATACTGTTTATTAACGGAGGATGGGGAGCCATCGAGTTTTCAGGAGGCTACTCGAAGTTCTGATGTATCCTTGTGGATGACACCAATGCAGAAAGAATTGGAGGCCTTGGACAAGAACTAAACTTGGATCTTGTTACACTACCACGAGGACGGAAAGCCATCTGTAACAGATGGGTCTGTAAGATCAAAGGTGATGGTAACAACCAAGTGGAAAGATATCATGCAAGATTGGTGGTGAAATGATATGGTCAGAAAGAAGGTATCGGCTTCAATGAGATATTTTCTCATGTGGTCAGGCTTACAACATTCAGAGTAATATTGGCTTTGTGTGTGGTGTTTGACCTACATCTAGAGTAGTTAGATGTGAAAACGTCATTTCTTCATGGTGAGCTTGAAGAAGAAATTTATATGCTCCAACCAGAAGGTTTTGCTGAAATAGGCAAAGAGGACTTGGTTTGCAGGTTGAATAAATCTATGTACAGTCTCAAACATGGGTCGAGGTGTTGGTACAAGAGATTTGATTCCTATATCATGAGCCTTGGGTACAACAGACTCAATGCAGATCCTTGTGCATATTTCAAGAGATCCGCGGATGATGATTTTATCATTTTGTTGTTGTACGTGGATAACATATTGGTAGCAGGCCCCAAAAAGTTCGAGTTCAAGAAGTGAAGGCACATTTGTTACACCTTGATGGAAGATTTTGCTTTGCTGTATATTGATACTAAAGTGGATGTGGCCTATTTATGTTATTTTATATTTGGTGGAGGTATGAAGTAGCGTTGAACTTTTTAACTTCTGTAGTGGTTTGGAATTGTCGTTTGTATCTGGGTGTGTTCGACATTGTACTGAAGGCTCATTTAAACTAATATAAATTTGGTTTTAACATAATATAAATTTGGTATTAAACTACTATATTTTGACACTAGTTACACATTAAATTTGTATTAAACTTTATAATTTTAGTATTATTTACAAATGAAACTAATATTAAACCTATACAAATTTGATACTAATTACAATTGAAATCTGTATTAAACCTATATAATTTTGGTACTAGTTATACATGAAATTAGTATTAAACCTATACAATTTGGTACTAGTTACACATGAAATTAGTATTAAACATATACCATTTGGTACTAGTTGCACATGAAGTTGGTATCAAACTATACAATTTTGGTACTAGTTACACATGAAACTAGTATTAAACCAACATTATTTTGGTACTAGTTACACATAAAATTAGTATTAAACCTAAATTTTGTTGATACTAATTACACATTAAATTGGTCTAAACCTATACTACTATTTACACATGAAATTGGTAATAAAACTATACAATTTGATGCAATTTTGGTAGTAGTGACACATAAAATCACGATTTGATCTTTTTTTTTTTTTTTTTTTTTTTGCTTTTGATCAAGTCGTTATATTTTACTCGCATCTATTTGTTTAGAACATTACATTGACATAACGCTTAAAAATCTGGATCAGATTCTTAATACACTTTTCTTTATTGTGTGTTGATATATGTAGATAATTTGTTATGCCGTACGATTTGATTATTAACTAGGTGATTGTAAGTTGAACCGTTGATGATCAGCGCACTTTGTCACTCCAAGGTATTTGATTGTATGACATTTTATGAGTTTTTGTTAGTAAATCACATATTTTCACGCACATTTCACCTAATCTAGAGGAGATTGCTTTTTATAAAAAAAATCCGAGAGGACTTAAAAGAAAAAGAGAAGTCATATTTGCCTACCCTTGAGTCATATTTGTAGACCCGATCAAGGGTCCTCGTGATCTTGAATTGGCCCGAAATTGGCCCATGAAAATGGGTTAGGCAGACCTTTATCAGACAAAATCGGTCAACAATTTTAGTGGCCAGTAAAGGGTCATATTTTCTAATCCGTGAACAACCCGGTTCAAGGGTTTATTTTAATTTTTTTCTTTACATTTTTAAATTTAAAACATATGTTATAGTGTAAATTTGAACTCATGATTTCCGACTTGAATAATTAGCTTCAACTACTAAGGTATAAGATCCTTGTTGATCTAAATAGAATTTTATAATTTATATATCTTAATCAAACAAATATATATTACACATTTTTATTATTTGAGATTGAATATATTTACGTTATTTTATGATTAATCTATGTAGGAAAACATATTCAAATACTTTTTACAATTTTTATTTCAAATTTTAATAATACTTTTAAAGTCAAACCGTAATTGTCACGCCCCGAGACCGGAGCGCATGACACCGGCGTTGGTTCCAAAAATTAATTCATAATCAACAAGCCTCGTATACAGATCTATGATAAAAATCAGTCTATTTATTCAATTAAAAATAATAATCGTCTTTATAACTGTAAATCAACTTGAATAAGTTGTTCATAAAACATCTTAGATCTAAACATAGTTTTTCGGAAGCGTAACGTAATAAAATCTTGAAATCTCATCGGTAGATCACCAGCCCAAAATTGGTCTTGTCCTTCGTATTCAACCTAGTTTTCCTTCCTTAACTGAAAATGGGTGGTAAGATGTGAGTGTTTGGGGAAATACTCAGCCAGTAGGGCCAGTCGAACATGATAAAATATACATATAAAGCTTTTCAAATAACTCTTTATCAAACACATAGTAGATCGATACACATACTCATAATTGCTCACACTAGAGCCTCATCACATAAACACATAATCACATAATATCCTTCTTGGGATTAAGAGGTGGCTCCCGTGGCATAGTACTTTGCTCTTAAGGATCAAGATGTGACTCCCATGTATGTGGCACACCCACATCATGTAGCACTTTACCCCGCCGAATCAAGTGCACACGTAGCACTTTCCCCCGCAGACCCTTCGACTTTCGATGTTCATTTCTCATAAACTTTCATAATATGATCTTTAAAATACTTTTTTCATGTTCAACTGAAATTTTAACACGTATATATATAGTTTCAAAAAGAAATGATAGTCATAGCAAAAACCCACTTACTGTCGAATATACAAAGCGTGGCAGAATGGATCCCGAATTACGAAGGTGGTGCGAATCATTTCCTCTCTTGCCTTGAAGCTTTCAAATTCTTGTGTGTGTGAGTAGGTGAATTTTTTAAAATTGGATAGTGTAGAATAATCTTTTCTTGGCATGGTGTATTGTGGTTTTAAAGTGAGGAGGGATGGTCCAATGTAGATTCGCCAATTTGCCTCATAATGCAAGATTTTAGTGAAATGATGGGTGAATGGTGTTTAATGTGATTTTAGTATAGGAGACTTAATTACATTTTCATAATTTTGGTCTTCTAATGACAAGATTTGAGCCAAGTAATGAATGAGGTCAACAATTGATAATTAATGTGAATTAATTTATCGGTTCCACAACTTTGGCCTTTTAATGACATAGTTTGAGCAACGTATTGATTGAGTGATCAATGGGCAAAATGAATTGTAAAAGAATGAGGTCATCACATGTTGGTCATCTAGTGGCATGATTTGAACAAGACATTAAATGTCAATAACTTGGATTGAGTGGGATTGAATGGTGGCAAGAATTCGGGTCATACAATTGAATGGTCAATAACAAGGTTTGGGCAATTGAATGTGTTAGTGATGAAATTGAATGATATGCCATGATTTAAGTTAGACACTTAAATACCATCGAATAACTAATGTCAAGGTTTGTGCAAGGTCATTGAATGACTAACATGATTTGGGGCAAGGCAAATTTCGGGTCTTCACAGTAATTGTAATCGACGGTTCATGAACAAGAACCATAACTGTCAAGGAATGTTAAGGTAAAAGGTCAATGTTTTCTGAACCGTCGAACCGGCAGTTCTGAGCCGTCTAATCGGCGTTTCTGAGCCGTGATCAGGTCTACATATTTGCCTTCCTTTGAACTTGTCGTGTAGTGGACTTGTATAGTACAATTAAAATTGAATCACAACATGCTGCTACGTGAACAAGAAGATAATGCTTACTTGATAATATGGCAACAGGGCTGGTCTGTGACGGGTTTGGTCAAACCCAAGACCTTCCGTTACAAAAAAATTGTCCCAAATCCGCCCATCCTATTTGACCCGTCTATTTTATTTTAAAAAAATATTATTAGTTATAAATTAGTTTTGAAGCATAATAATTGAGTTTCATAATTGAGTTTCATGTTTTTCCCTAGTAAATATTTATATTAAACCTTGAAAAATTATCTTTAAGCTACTAGATCTTTATTAATTTGCTCCCATTACCTTTAATTTATCCAACTTTTTAAATATGAATACATGAATTTGATATGAAATTAAATATGCCACGTTATGATTCAGCCAGATAAATGAAATGTATATTCGATATTAATATTTAAAAAAAAAATATGTATAGCGGAATGGATCTAGGGCGAGCTTGCCAAACCGGGACCAACTCCGTCCTGCTTCAAAAACCCGTTAGAGCGGGTCCCAACGGGGTGGGTTTAATACTGTTTTGGGTATGAATAGCCGGTTCTAATTGCCGTCAATATTATGAATTAGATAAATTTGACATAGGGAGGAAGTCGAAATATAGAAAACGACCGAATAGATCAGTGAACAAAATTTCCAAAATTTCAAGCCCCAAAGTCAATCAAATTCCATTTCAATTACCAACATTGAGGGCTGCCTGTTGGAGGCCACAATTAAGATTATATTTATAAATAACCGAATAATTTAAAGGAAATAGAATTTAGATTTACCTTCCTGTTGAATTCTTACATCAAAATCTCATAGAATTGATCAAAATACATTGAGAACGGGCTACTGGCTACGCAAACAAATAACATATCGATATTTGTCTGTATAATTTGATATATGATTTGATGGATTATGTAATTTAAGTGAGATTATGTGGCTACTAGCTATGTGATTTATTTAAATTACATGTAGATATATCTGACTTATCTATGTATAAATTAAATTTTAGTACTAATATTGTAAGAATTTAAGTTTTTTTTAGTAATACAATTTGAAACAATAATTCGACAATGCTAGACAAACATTTCTCAAGGAAAAATTATTGAAATTCGCTAATACACATGTTGATATTTTAGATCACATCCATCAATTTAATCATAAAAATCAGATTGAAGTAAACAAAATATGAAAAATATAGAGTCTTGAAAAGATGATTAAATTCCATTTCATAGCCAATTTTTATTAAGGTCTCGTATATATAATTATATATCAAGATGCCCTACTATCAATTTTGATTATTATTATTTTTAGACTTATTACAACTACTTGGGGGAGGGGGAAGGAGACTCGAACACGATATCTTCGGGTCACAATTATAACTAATGTCAGATGGGCTATACGCCATCGACATCAATGTTGATTATTTATGCCAATGACTCATCCCATGACAATAATGGCCATACTAAGGATAAATGACATACAAAGTATATTTGAAAACACCATAACCCGTGGCATTAAAATCTAAATAAGTACTGACGGTAGCTATACCTTGTGCCAATCGAAAAACACCAGTACCACCAACTATAGATAACTCCCGATCACCAACGACAGATAGAGGGTTTCTTCCGAACATGGAGAGTGTGCTATTGTTATATTTACCGCTTGTGAAAACAAAGTTCACGGTAGAACATACCGCCGGTTCATTCAAATCCGAAAAATCGAGTAACCCCTGACCTCGGCCGATAGGAGTAGAGTTTAAATCAGATCCGGTGGTTAACAAGCTATCGGACATCATGAGTCTGCCAAAATTGGTCGGTGAAGTCGGAGTAATGCTGGCTTGGGCTATTTGCCAAGCTGATTGCCTAGGACCACCTTGGAAATCTTGGACATAGAAATGGATAACAGCGGTTTTTGGTACCGATGCTTTCTTTAGGTTTCGGAACCATACTTCTACCGGTTCGGGGGCGTAACACAATACTGTTGTCGCATATATTAGTGTGTAAAACATAAAAAACAGAAGCATATTAAAAATTTTCATTGATCCCTCTTATTTATTTTCCTTCTCTCTTTCTATTTATAAAGTTTTTGATTTATATAGCACAATGTAGAAGTCATATATATTTTTATATCCTTCGATGAAGAATATTATATAATAAGAAGAAAAATTCCTCTTAGATACGTAATGTTTAGCCTCCTTACACTTTTGAACCTTAGTGGGTTTGTGGGTCAATATGTTCTGGAATTATATGACGATATGATTGAACATCAAAACTAATAACTTTAAGATAATTTTGGGTGATATGTGTTTCAGTTTTTGATATTTTTGAATTTGTTAGAGTTATATTTGTGAAATTTACGGAATGGCATTAACATATCCTAACACTTTCAAGTGCTTATCATTAGGCAAAACATTATAGTTACTAAACGACAGATGGACATGAGGTGCTGCACGACTTGGGTGTCAATGAGCCAAACTTGTTATGCTTTAGACGATAAATGACACACATCTGTCCATGACCATATAGAAAAATTGTTGGGTACATCAATCCCAACATAAAATAATAAAGTGAGAGTCAATTTGATTTATTATAGGAAATGAGAAACATATTTGGAGAATGAATTCGAACATTGACTTGTTAGGTACTTGTTGACGCAGCCTAATGAAAATAAAAATCAATAATGACTGATAAAATCAACTATAAAAGAATATGTGTACACCATAGTAAACTTGAGAATCCACATTTAAATTCCCTAGTTCTAACCACGGTTTGCAAATCCATAATTCTCAAACCTAAATTGATGGTTTGGTTTCACTGCATAGTGATACCAGAATTAACCATTTGGATATGAATTTGATTCCAGTTTTTTTATAGTTTCGGTTTGAATTTGATTACAGTTTAATTCGATTTTAACCGGATTTTTTTCTTTAAAAGTTTATAACAATCTAGAAAAAACATAAAGGTACAACTCGTAAGATAATCAAACTGTCGGCCAAAATATTTCGGTCCATGCTAAAATCCTAATAAAATTGATGGAATCTAAAGCAATTTTTTTAAGTTTACACAATTTGCGGTACTATTATTTTTTTTTTTTGTAAATCCAAAATATAGTTTAATACTTCGACTTTATGTCATGTTTCTTGTTGTAAAAAAATGTTGGCGACATAATCAAGTATTCATTGTTGAAAAATGTTGTTTTCTTGAATTAAAATTAAGTATCGGAGAACAAACGAAAGAAATTCCTGTATCGGAAGTTCTGGAGGCCTCGATCGATCGCCATGTGTTGACGCGATCGATCGCAGCAAATGGAAAACCAGCCACGAAAAATCCGCCAGGTGCGATCGATCGGCCCTCCAGGCGCGATGCTGATCGAGCGCCCTGTGCATACTTTCAGAATGGATGTGTTTCTTCGCCTGTAAGTGTGATTTTTCATGAAATGGTGCATCCAGTTAATGTCAGATGATGGCATATCTGGTCTAGTATAAATAAAACGAACCTCTCTTGGATTAAAAGCACAACTTTCAGATCAAAAGACAAGATTAAAAAGCAAAATTTGTGCATCTTATTCATCATATTCTTGTTCAAAAGTTTGAGTGTCTTTAAACCATTTTCGTTTGTGAATTTGTGATTTGAAGTGCTTATATCACGAATTATAGTTGTTGTATCTTGGGAAACAAATTCCACTGAACAATGAGCACCATAGCAGGACAATATTGTTTCAAAGACAAAGAGTAGAACTCTTGCCTTGACAATAAAAGCTATTTGTTATCTTGCTTGTTACACCAAGATATTTATATCTACAATCTTGAAACGATAGTTGTAACAAATGGCCTCTACAAGTGCAAGAATGTCATCCGTTTATAATGGAGAAATACCCAAGAAATTTGATGGGAACAACTTCAAACGATGGTAGTAGAAAATGTTTTTCTACTTGACCAATTTAAGTTAGGCAAGGTTTATGACCGAGAATCCTCCTATGGTTAAAGAAGGTGAAACGGACTCCCAAAATAGGGTTGTGGTTGATGCTTGGAGTCCAAGTGATGTAATCTGCAAGAACTACATTCTAAACGGTCTAGACAATACATTATACAATGTGCATTTCCTAGTGAAAACCGCAAAGGAAATTTGTGGGAATCTTAGGAAAGAAGTACAAATCCGAGGATGCCGGTATGAAGAAATCCATTGTTGAGCAGTTCTGAATTTTTTGTTGATTTCATTGCTACCCGGCATGTGTGTTCTGAAAAGACCATATTCTCTACATATGCGCCAATAAGTGGGCATCAACTGTTTATGGGAAACCCTACAACATCCCCAATCGTTGGATTGAGAAAGGTGGTTCTAAATATGACTTCTGGAAGTGGATTGACTGTCATTGATATTCTACATGTTCCTAACATCCGAAAGAACCTATCCAGCTCGGCATTAGTCAAGGTCGGATTTTAGAGTAGTTTTAGAATCTGGAAAAATTATACTCTCCATTTTGGAGTTTTTGTAGGAAAAGACTATATGGAAAAGAGTCATTTCAAGAGGATAATGACTGTTTTTCGTCAGTTTGAAAGCAATAAAGATAATCCGTCAACTTATTGGATTGAGTCTTGTGATTTATTGCATGATTGATTGGGTCGTGTAAATTATAATTTACTTAACAAATTAGAAATATTAAATTTATTACTTTCAATGAATGTTAACTTAAAGCATAAGTGTGAGACTTGTGTGGATACTAAGTTAACGAAACCGTCTTTTCATTTAATTGAAAGAACAACTACACCTCTTGAATTAATTCATATAGATCTATGTGATCTAAATTTTGTGCAATAGTCCAGCAACAGAAACATATAAGAAAGAGTGCAGGACTCATGATTCCGGTATGGAGCCACTTTCATTTAGAATATGGCTTGTTGACATGTTTATATCAACGATAGCTAATAAACCGGTAGCTTCCAACTACCCCAAGCATCTTGCTCTCATGATGTATTACTATATCGATAGCTGCCTTCTTGTTGTCTTAAGGTAGATTAAGGGAGTATTCGAATAATCTTAAGGTGATCTCGGACTAGCACTATACGATAATATAATAGAGGTGGGAAAAAGTACATAATTCACAATACTGTTGTCGCATATATTAGTGTGTAAAACATAAAAAACCGAAGCAGATTAAATTTTTTCATTGATCCCTCTTATTTATTTGCCTTCTCTATTACTATTATAAAGTTTTTGATTTATATAGCACAATGTAGAAATCATATATATTTTTATATCCTTCGATGAAGAATATTATATAATAAGAAGAAAAATTCCTCTTAGATACGTAATGTTTAGCCTCCTTACACATTTGAACGGTGGGTCAGTATGTTCTGGAATTATATGACTATATATGATTGGACATTAAAAGTAATAACTTTAAGATAATTTTGGGTGATATGTGGTTCAATTTTTGATATTTTTGAATTTGTTAAGAGTTATATTTGTGAAATTTACGGAATGGCATTAACATATCCTAACACTTTCAAGTGCTTATCATTAGGCAAAACACTATAGTTACTAAACGACAGATGGACATGAGGTGCTGCACGATTTGGGTGTCAATGAGCCAAACTTGTTATGCTTTAGACGATAAATAATACACCTACGTCCATGAGCATATAGAAAAATTGTTAGGTACATCAATCTATACATAAAATAATAGAAGTGAGTCAATTTGCTTTATTATAGGAAATGAGAAACATATTTGGAGAATGAGTCGGATATGGCCTTGTTAGGCCCTTGTTGACGCAGCCTAATGAAAATAAAAATCAATAATAACTTTGATAAAATCAACCAAGAATACGTGTACACCAGAGTAAACTTGAGAATCCACATTTAAATTCCCTAGTTCTAACCACGGTTTGCAAATCCATAATTCTCAAACCTAAATCGATGGTTTGGTTTCACTGCATAGTGATACGAGAATTTAACCATTTGGATATGATTTTGATTCCAATTTTTTTGATCGATCGTCAAAAACGGGCGATCGATCGCCGATACTTGTAACCCGAAAATCACCATTTTTATACCATTCTTCTTCTTCAATCCACACCAACTCAAATACCCACAAACCCACAACATCAAAACACTATAAACCTTCAATATACACCTTAATACCACCAAAAATCCAATACCCAACCAAATACAACACAAACCCAACATCAAACCATTTTTAAATCCCAAAACCAAAACCATTTGAAAATAAAACTTCATAAAATCAACAAGGAGGAATCCATACCTCTTATGGACTTCAAATCCTACCAAGAATCCCACAAATAAAGATTTTGCAAAGGTTTCCTCCTCCTCCTCTTGCCAAAATCGGGATTGGGGTTTGGGGATAGGGTTGGGAGTGAATTTTGATAAGGAGTGGGGGTTATGAGCGGTAGTGGGGGTATAAGTGTTGGGGTTAATAATAACATGGTACCCCATTAATTAGCACGATGTATAAAATATCCCTAACATGATATTTTAAAAGCATTTTCCAGAAATGCACCATAACCCCACTAAAATACATGCTTTACCAAATAATCTTTATCCACCACAAATAAACCATGCTAACACCCAAATTCCCAACATGCATCACATGCACCTCGAAATGCATTACCAGGTCACGCCCACCGCATGACTAAGCATTTCACCATATTAATTAATCCAACACTAAATTAATTAACACCATAAATATCACATAAAGATAATTAATGCCAAAATGTACATAATTATTTCGGGGATATCACAATACTCCCCTACTTATAAGATTTCACCCTCGAAATCGCATGCACTTACCAATCCAAAACTAAACATAAATCACATACCAGAAAATAGTTCCGGGTAGTGCTGCATCAGGTGCCGCTCCGTCACCCACGTGGCCTCCTCGACACCCCTGCAATCCCACTGAACCTTGACCATCGGTATTACCTTGTTCCAAAGTCTGCGATCAGCTCTATCCAGAATCCAGACTCGCCGCTCCACGTAAGACACATCAGAATCCAACTGCACCTCAGAAGACTGCAACACATGTGACGGATTCGGCTCATACTTCCGCAACATAGATACATGGAACACGTCATGAATACCAGACAATGACGGTGGCAAGGCCAAACGGTAAGCCAAGGTATCAATGCGTTGTAATATCTCAAACGGTCCCACATACCTCGGAGACAATTTCCCACGCATACCAACCTCACAAAACCTCTGAAAGGTGAGATCTTTAAAAAGACCTTATCACCAAACTGGAATTCCAATGGTCACCGCCGTTTATTTGCATAGACTGCATGCCTGTCCTGGGATGCCTTCATTTTCTATCGGATAAACTTTATCTTATCCTCCATCTCCCGAATCAATTCGGGTCCTCCAACTGATTTACTAGTCAAATCATCCCAATATAATGGCGACCTGCAACGCCGACCATACAAAAAGCCTCGAATGGAGCCATCTGAATACTCGCCTGATAGCTATTATTGTATGAGAACTCTACCAAGGCCAATGAATCTTGCCATGAAGAATCAAACTCTAATACACATGCCCGTAACATGTCCTCGAGCGTCTGTATAGTACGCTCGGTCTGACCGTCCGTATGGGGATGATATGCCATGCTCAATCTCACTTCAGTACCCAAAGCTGACTGAAGACCTCCCCAAAAGTGAGATGTGAACCACGGATCTCGGTCAGACACGATAGACACTGGAATCCCGTACAGTCTCACTATATCCCGGACATATAACTGAGTCATCCTCAAGTACGTGAATGTCATACTGTACGGAATAAAATGAGCCACTTTGGTCAGCCTATCCACAATCACCCAAATGTCATCAAAACCCGAAGTAGTCCTCGGCAAGTGGGTCACGAAGTCCATGGATATGTGTTCCCACTTCCAATCCGGTATCTCCAAGCTCCTTAGCTCGCCACCAGGTCTCTGCCTCTTTGCCTTCACCTGCTGAAGGATCAAGCATCTCTTGACAAAAGTGATTACATCACGCTTCATCCTATTCCCCCAAAATTAATCACATAGATCCTTAAACATCTTCCTTGTTGAGCCTTAAACGCATGGTTGTGTTTAATGCTTTATTTTATCCCCTGATTATTTTTGAGTTTTGATGATCAACAAAACTTGTGTTTGTTATACTAATATGTCTACTTAGTATGCAGATTTAATGATTGGAAAATGGATTAAATGAAGAAAATCGAATGTGCAAAATGTGGACTGGATCGCCCCAGGCGATGGCAGCCAGGCGGGGCATCGCCACGCACATCGACAGAGACGATGCCGAGGCTCGTGCGCAGGGGGAGTTCGCCCGAGGCGATGCGTTGATCGCCTGAGACGATGGCTTGATTGCCCGAGGTGATGTCTGCTTCGTTTGAGGCGATGGAATATTTTGGGCTGCTGAGGCTACGACTTTAATTTGTGGGACTGATCGCCTGAGGCGATCCAGGCATCGCTTGAGGCGATCCGTGATTTGTGCTGACCGTTGGGGCGCGGCGATGGTGATCTCCTGAGGCGATGTCCGAGGCGATGCACGAGTGATTTCAGCCTTATGTGTAGCAACGGCTAGTAGGAGCCTAGGGGGCCTCCTACACTATAAATATTGATGCTTTGGAGCATTTTGAAGATGAGAAACAAGCCTACAAACTTCATCAAAGCTTTGCTAAGTCAAATATCAAATAGCATTGCAATCTCCATACATTGTTGTTGTATTGGATTTTGTAATTCATTCTTTTTTGTTAGAGTCTTGTTGTCTTCGTGTTGATACACCGTGAAGGTGTTTGTTGAGTTATTGTAAGGTCCTCCAACACTGACGTAAGTTGAAAATTGTAAAGTCATCAACAAGTAAAGTTGGTGCATGTGTTGTGGCTATCCTTGGAGCCCTTAAGGCCAAGAAGACTCGTGAAGAGTGTTGGTAACTCGGGAAGAGTTGTGTGTGGCTATCCTTGGAGCCCTTAAGGCCAAGAAGACTCGTGAAGAGTGTTATGCTCGTGAAGAGCTTTGTGTACCCGGGAAGAGTGTGTTGTGGCTAACTTGGAGCCCTCAAGGCCAAGATCTTTTTCGTTCTAGTGGAACCTCGGTTGGAGGTTATCTAACCGGGAAGAGGAGACGTAGGCAATTCATCGCCGAACTTCTATAACAAATCTTCTTGTTATTTACCATTTTTTTTCTTTACACATTGATTTATTTATTTACTTCTTTATTTACCTTATGTATTGATTGACTTAAGCCTTCCGCAAGCGCAAACTTTTTTATTTTGCAAACTCATTTTAAAAAGCTAAAGTAGCCAAGGAATCTCATTCACCCCCCTCTTCGATTCCAACAAGTGGTATCAGAGCCATTTGATTTTTGTTTTTAATTCAAAATTTTTATATGGCTAATCTAGCAAATGAGTTTGCTCAAGGTCAATCGACAAATAGGCCTCCGCTTTTCACGGGTGATGACTACGGTTATTGGAAGAATAAAATTTCTCTATACATCCAATCCGTAGATTAGAAAAATTATTGTGAAAGGTCCACACATTCCTTTAAAGAAAATTGGGGGAATAATTGTTCCCAAAGAAATGGACGATTTCACAAGAGCGGACATGATTTTAATATCTCAAAATGCTAAAGCTATTAATATGTTACGTTGTGCTTTAGATATGAAGGAGTACAACCGGATCTCGATGTGCTCAACCGCAAATGAGATATGGGACAAATTACAAATTTGTCATGAAGGCACTAATCAAGTGAAGGAGACCAAGATTGATTTATTGCAACTCAGATATGAGACATTTGAGATGGAGTCCAGAGAAGAGGTTGATTCAATGTTTAGAAGGCTCACCCAAATAATAAACGAGCTTGCTCAACTTGGAGAGAAGTATCATCCAAAGCAAATATGGAGGAGAGCTCTAAGAGCCTTGCCAAAGGAATGGGATGCAAAGAGAACCGCCATCATCGAGTCCAACAATGGAGAAAGTGCATCTTATGACCTTGATGAGCTTCATGGCACATTGGTAACCCATGAGCTTGAAGTGTCAACAAGGAAAGAAATAAAGGAGGAAGATAGATCCAAAAGAAATGGGATTGCCTTGGTTGGGAGGAAAGCTCAATCCGATGAAGATGATGATGATGAAAAGATGATCTTGTTCACTAGAAAGTTCAAGAAGTTCTTCAACAAACATAACAAGCCAAAGACCTCGAGTGCTACCAAACAGGATTCCAAACACGAGGTAACTTGTTATAATTGTCAAGATAAAGGTCATTATTCTAACAAATGTCCCAGGAAGAAGAGTGAGGACAAAGGAAAGAAGAAGGCCCTTATAGCCACGTGGAGTGATAGTGACTCCGATGAAGAAGAAGCCACAAATCTTTGTTTAATGGCTCTTGGAGATGAAGGAGATGAAAATCTTTTGATGAATTACTAGATTCTTATCATGAGCTTATTGATGTTCTTGGCATCTTGACCCAAAAATCAAATGGGTACAAAAGATCCTCCAATTGTAAATTTGTTTTGTAGGGACAACAATGGGATGGAGGATGAAGGCACAAGCAACTCAAAGGAGGAGATTATCTCATTCACCTCAATAGAGGAAGCATGAGGCATAGGACCAATGACAAGAACGCACTCTTGTCATCGAAGGTAAAATTATTTTATACATTTTAAAAGAGCAATTCAAAATTTAATTGGCACAAATTAATTGTGACCAATAAATAATGAAGCTCAATATTTATTGGTAGTAAAATGCATAACCCCTTAGCATGTACACATATAAATTGTTTTGATGCATGATGTATGCTTATTCTTCTATAGTAAGTATCTTGATTTGTCTTGAATTCAAATTTGAATATGCAATGTGGAAATGTGCAATTATGTGATTAATAATCTTATCTAATGATGCATTGAGAATTATAATGTTTATTGGGCATAAGTGCATGAACTCTTGGTAGAAAATATGCACACTTTGCAATGTTTAGAATTCATTGTTGATTGCCTTAAAAGCATTTTGTTGTTCCTCTAAATGATTTAATCTTATGCTTGTTATGTCTATTACATGCTTGATGAGGAACATGGGTAAAATTATTATGCGTCAACATATATTTATGTTATGTTTATTTAAAATTTTGTGCTTTTTGATTATCACAAAAAGGGGGAGAATTTTGTGATAAACTTGAAGCTTAATTCATGCATAGTTTAAGGGGGAGAGCTCTTGTATACATGGTTTGAGCGGGAGAGTTAATTGTGTTATGCTTTACTTGTAATCTTGTAAGTGCTATGCAATTGTTAATGGGGAGTCATGTTTACTCACATGGGGAGTCATGTTTACTCACATTTCATGCATATTACATATTCAAGTTTATCAAGTTTTGTGATCATCAAAAAGGGGGAGATTGTTGAGCCTTAAACGCATGGTTGTGTTGAATGCTTTATTTTATCCCCGGATTATTTTTGAGTTTTGATGATCAACAAAACTTGTGTTTGTTATACTAATATGTCTACTTAGTATGCAGATTTAATGATTGGAAAGTGGATTAAATGAAGAAAATCGAATGTGCAAAATGTGGACTGGATCGCCCCAGGCGATGGCAGCCAGGCGGGGCATCGCCACGCACATCGACAGAGGCGACGCCGAGGCTCGCGCGCAGGGGGAGTTCGCCCGAGGCAATGCGTTGATCGCCTGAGGCGATGGCTTGATCGCCCGAGGCGATGTCTGCTTCGTTTGAGGCGATGGAATATTTTTGGCTGCTGAGGCTACGGCTTTAATTTGTGGGACTGATCGCCTGAGGCGATCCAGGCATCGCCTGAGGCGATGCGTGATTTGTGCTGACCGTTGGGGCGCAGCGATGGTGATCGCTGAGGCG
Organism: Haberlea rhodopensis; assembly: GCA_907163345.1. Classification (NCBI taxonomy): domain Eukaryota; kingdom Viridiplantae; phylum Streptophyta; class Magnoliopsida; order Lamiales; family Gesneriaceae; genus Haberlea; species Haberlea rhodopensis. Next base: position 15,230,662 of record CAJQUN010000007.1, on the reverse strand, counting down.
ATGTCCGAGGCGATGCACGAGTGATTTCAGCCTTATGTGTAGCAACGGCTAGTAGGAGCCTAGGGGCCTCCTACACTATAAATATTGATGCTTTGGAGCATTTTGAAGATGATAAACAAGCCTAAAAACTTCATCAAAGCTTTGCTAAGTCAAATTTCAAATAGCATTGCAATCTCCATACATTGTTGTTGTATTTGATTTTGTAATTCATTCTTTTTGTTAGAGTCTTGGTGTCTTCGTGTTGATACACCGTGAAGGTGTTTGTTGAGTTATTGTAAGGTCCTTCAACACCGACGCAAGTTGGAAATTGTAAAGTCATCAATAAGTAAAGTTGGTGCATGTGTTGTGGCTATCCTTGGAGCCCTTAAGACCAAGAAGACTCGTGAAGAGTGTTGGTAACTCGGGAAGAGTTGTGTGTGGCTGTCCTTCGAGCCCTTAAGTCCAAGAAGACTCGTGAAGAGTGTTGTGCTCGTGAAGAGCTTTGTGTACTCGGGAAGAGTGTGTTGTGGCTAACTTGGAGCCCTCAAGGCCAAGATCTTTTTCGTTCTAGTGGAACCTCGGTTGGAGGTTATCTAACCGGGAAGAGGAGACGTAGGCGATTCATCGCCGAACTTCTATAACAAATCTTCTTGTTATTTACCGCTTTATTTCTTTACACATTGATTTATTTATTTACTTATTTATTTTTCTTATTTATCGATTGACTTAAGCCTTCCACAAGCGCAAACTTTTTTTATTTTGCAAACTCATTTTAAAAAGCTAAAGTAGCCAAGGAATCTCATTCACCCCCCCTCTTCGATTCCAACATTCCTCCCGCCTGGGTGGATACTAAGTCTGCTGCTATGAGCTCATTGTAAGATCCCTCTATGCAACTCCGGCGTACTCGGAACTTCCCAACGTACCCAATTTCAAGGAACCATCCTCAGCCACTCTGAACTTCGATGGCTGTCCAAGAAGTACCAATGGTAACCATATCTGAATCTCCTCATCCGTCTTCTGAGCCCTCCGGATATTCTCATAAATGTCCGGCTCTGCCAATAAAGTCGATACCCGTACCGATGATGTATCCACATCAAAATCATAGCCCAGATGGCAGTAAGAAGTCATCATAGCCGATAGATGCATGGTGTCCTCAACAGTATACTTCACCTTCCGACCCAAGGCGTCTGCTGTCAAGTTCGCCTTTCCAGGATGATACTCTATTTCACAATCATAATCCTTGAGTAAATCCATCAATCTCCCATGTCTCATATTTAGCTCCGCCTGAGTAAACAAGAATTTCAGGCCCTTGTGATCCATATAAATGGTAAACGACGTACCATACAAGTAATGCCGCAAAATCTTCAAGGCAAAAATAATAGCCGCCAACTCCAAGTCATGGACGGGATATTTAGCCTCATGTGGCTTCAACTGCCTTGATGCATAAGCTACCACATGCTTATCTTGCATCAGTACACATCCCAAGCCCTGTAGTGATGCATCGGTATATAGAACAAATCTCTTGTTCTCCGTAGGAATCACTAACACAGGCGTTGTCATCAACCGGTGCTTCAAATCTTGGAAGCTTTGCTCACAAGCCTCAGACCAATAGAATGGTACTCCATTTTGAGTCAACTGAGTTAATGGCTTAGCAATCTTAGAAAATCCTTCGACGAAGCGTCGATAATATCCTGTCAAACCAAGAAAGCTACATATCTCGGGTACAAAAGTGGGTGCAGACCACTCCATCACTGCCTCCACCTTCCTGGGATCCACTGATATCCCACTGCTAGAGATGACATGCCCAAAAAACACCACACTGCTCAACCAGAATTCACACTTGCTAAGCTTGGCAAACAACTGATTATCTCTGAGGATCTGGAGCACTGTCCTCAAGTGTTTCACGTGCTCCTCCTCACTCTGAGAGTAAATAAGTATGTCGTCAATAAACACTATGACAAACTGGTCAAGATATGGTTGGAACACCCGGTTCATCAAACTCATAAAGACAGCCGGGGCGTTCGTCACACCGAACTGCATAACCAAGAACTCGTAGTGCCCATACCGAGTTCGGAATGCTGTCTTCTGAACATCCTTCTCCCTGACCCGTATCTGATGGTAACCTGACCTCAAATCAATCTTGCTATATATCTTAGTACCCTGCAACTGATCAAATAAATCGTCCATCCCTGGGAGAGGATACTTGTTCTTCACCGTTGCCTTATTCAGTTGCCGATAATCGATGCACAAACGCATCGAACCATCATTCTTCTTCACAAAAAGAACCGGCGCGCCCCAAGGAGATACGCTAGGGCGTATTTATCCTTTTTCAAGGAGTTCCTGTAACTCCTCCCTCAATTCCCTTAACTCCACCGGTGCCATCCTATAAGGGGCACGAGAAATAGCGGATGTTCCCGGTAGCAACTCAATCCCAAACTCGACCTCTCTAGTCGGCGGGAATGCTGGGATTTCCTCCGGAAACACATCAGCAAACTATGCTACCACAGGTACATCCTCAACCCTCAACTCTTTATTCTTTCCCGCCATGTCCACGGCATAGATAAGATAGCCTGTGTGTCTACGTTCCAATAATCGGGACATTTTGACCGCCGATATCAACGGAATCTTTGTACGGGAACCGTTCCCATAGAAAGTCCACTGAATGCCCATATCAGATCGGAACCGAACCGTCCTCTGCCGGTAATCTACCACTGCCTGATATATGTTCAGTATATTGATGCCCACAATGCAATCGAAATCTGACATAGCTAAAACAATCAAGTCCGTCTTTAATTCATTGCTCTCAAAATAAATGAGGCAGTCAGCAAGAAACTGATCAGCAATAACATTCTTTCCAGTGGGTGTCGAGACCAAAAGAGGCGTGGGTAACAGAGATGTGCATATATGATATCACTCCACAAAATCCGCAGACACAAAGGAGTGCGATGCACCTGTGTTTATCAAAATAAAAGCGGGGTACGTAAATAAAAGACACGTACCAGCAATCACTTCCTCTGGGGCCGCCGCAGCCTGCTCCCTAGTCAATGCATAAACCTGCCCTTGAGGTGGCCTCATCGCCTGACCTCCCAACTGTCGAGGCACCACCGGTTGCCTCTGCTGCACTGACCCACTAGTGAACCTCCCTCTGCCTTCTCTGAGATCTACCTGACCATCACTATTTTGACAAAACCGAGCTATGTGGCCCATCTTGCCACATTTATAACAAGCCGTACAGTCACACATGTGATGCGGTCCTCCACAGAAGTGACATTTCACTACTCCACTCCTACTCGTTTGAGTTTGCCCTCTATTGAAAGATGTATTACCCCTCCGGTTATCAATTCGCCTTCCACTAAACCGAGAAGAAGAAGGATCCCCACGAGGTTTAAATTATTCTCCTCGTGGCCTCAGATTATTAGATACCGGCCTCGGTGGTGGAACTTGTGGGGGTACAACGTCCGTGTAAGTACTGACTCCTATCTCCGCCAGTTCTGCTCTAGTAAGAACATCATCAAAAGAGGTGGGGTTGTTGGAGATAACCCGGTCAAATAGTTCTGGCCTCAATCCTTTCAAGAAATGCCTCATCTTGGCATGCCCATTAGTAGCGATATGAGGGACATACCCCAACAGCGATGAATAATGCATGGCATAGTCTGATACAGTCATGCTTCCCTACTTCATATTGGTGAACTCATCCTCCTTCATCTGCCTAACAGCAGCAGAAAAATACCGGTTCAGAAACTGTGTCCTGAATAGAGTACAGTCTATCAACATCCCCTGAGCTCTTAGTTCCATCACTGTCGTCTTCAACCACATGGAAGACTTCTTAGCCAACTGAAACTCAGCTAACCTCAGCCAAGCAGTCCTAGCACAAGGTGCAGACACAAATATCTGCTCCATTCTTTCTAGCCATTCCTCAGCTTCTTCCTCTGTCTCTGTCCCCTCAAATCTAGGCGGATGGAAGGTCAGAAATTGTGTTAGGCTTAGCTCACCAGGCAATAACAACTGTGCTATCGGTTCCACACCCACAGCTGATGGCGGTAAAGGATTCGTCTGAGCAATACTAGCATTGACACTTCCTACATCTCCCACCTCCTCATTGAGGTTCCACAAATTTATGGCCGCCATGCTGCAATACAAGGGTTAACAACCATACCAAAACAATTCATGTATTACACCGTTATATAACATATGCAACAATAAGCATGCTAGTATAACAAGTATATACACCCATATGCACCACATGCATAAACATGCTCATAAACAAATACCTAGCCAACTTGTTGCTAAGGCTACCCTTCACTCATTCCCGGGTTCTCTAACCACTGCTCTGATACCACTAATGTAAGGACCCTAGTTCCTTAAGTGAGGATTTAGGTACAATAAGAACTAAGTGTGCATAATTAGAGTATAAAAATTCGTGTTGATGCCTTGAGCTATTAGGATTACAGTGCCAAAATAAAATTAAAAAGGATTAATTACATTCCCAGTTAAAAGAATGTTAATCCTATATATTTACACTGCTCCTAGAGTAGAGACTATACAAAAGAATCATGTCTTCCTATACCAATAACACTCATCACAAGCTCACCGCATCAACCCGGTCCTTAGTTCGTCATCCAAAGTACCTACAGGAACAACCCAAAGCCATGAGCATATAATAACTATAATCACATCCTCAAGACTATGATATAAAAATGCATAAACCATAAGTGCAAATCACTTATTTAACTCATTCAATTGCTCCTTCTGGTTGTCCATGTCCACAATCATAATCAATAGATTATAATACCAATAATGTATGTCATGACATGCACCAATAATTACCAATATCCAATTCCCTGTCTTATTATATCAGTGGCATAATACCCCTCGCTTTAACATGAAAGCGAAAATACCCCTCGCTTAGACAATACTAGCGACAAATAATATCCCTCGCTATAATATGACAGCAGCGTGTTCTTCGCTTCTAAATTTTAGTGGTATATATTCTCTCATCGCTACGGTATGACAGCGGCAAGTATTCACATCGCTACGCCATAACAGCTGCAAGTACTCTTCATCACTGGAATATAATCCCGACTTACAATCACATGCACCAATGCATTCCATGTATGTATGCAACCATAATGCATCAACCAAATTCATGTATGCAACCATAATTCATAACCCATGTATGTATGCAACCATGATGCATAGCCCATCATATATATAAGAAACCAAAATGCATACCCAATGCGTAAAATATGTTTTACCATCCGATGCCCGTACATCTCACTACGTACATTTGTACCAAAATGTGGTGTGTCATGGGACTTTATATCCTAGGCTGTGTGGCCACCTGGGATGGTACTACACATTCACACAAACCAATATTAGAAGCCAATAATTATCCGACACAAAAAATCCCACAAAAATAACCAAAATAAACATTTTTGGTGACTCGCGATCGATCGCTACATTGCCCCGATCGATCGGGAGATCACACTGCCTAAGCCAACAATTTACTGTCTTCGGTGATCGATCACCAAGTTTGGCACGATCGATAGCGAGACCCACCGATCGATCACCCAAACTTGGCGATCGATCGCCAAAAGCCACTGCCGCGTACTGCTTGCGCGCGATCGATCGCCAAAAACGGGCCTGTAACCCGAAAATCACCATTTTTATACCATTCTTCTTCCCCAATCCACACCAACTCAAATACCCACAACCCACAACATCAAAACACTAAAAACCTTCGATATACACCTTAATACCACCAAAAATCCAATACCCAACCAAATACAACACAAACCCAACATCAAACCATTTTTAAATCCAAAAACAAAAACCATTTCAAAATAAAACTTCATAAAATCAACAAGAGGAATCCATACCCCTTATGGACTTCAAATCCTACCAAGAATCCCACAAATAAAGATTTTGCAAAGGTTTCCTCCTCCTCCTCCTCTTTGCCAAAATCGGGATTGGGGTTTGGGGATAGGGTTGGGAGTGAATTTTGATAAGGAGTGGGGGTTATGAGGGGTAGTGGGGGGCATAAGCTTTGGGGTTAATAATAACATGGTACCCCATTAATTAGCACGATGTATAAAATATCCCCAACATGATATTTTAAAAGCATTTTCCAGAAATACACCATAACCCCAATAAAATACATGCTTTACCAAATAATCTTTATCCACCACAAATAAACCATGCTAATACCCAAATTCCCAACATGCATCACATGCACCCTGAAATGCATTACCAGGTCACGCCCACCGCATGACTAAGCATTTCACTATATAATTAATCCAACACTAAATTAATTAACACCATAAATATCAGATAAACGTAATTAATGCCCAAATGCACAAAATTATTTTGGGGATATCACAGTACCACATAAAAGTTGGATAAAACGCCTTATGAATTGTTGAAAGGTCGCGCATCTAGCTACTAGTTTTTAAGGGTTTGGGACTGTCTAACAAATGTACCAATTACTCCTCCTAAACGGAGTAGGATAGGACCTAAGACAGTGGATTGTGTATTTATCGGATATGCGCATGATAGTAGTGCTTATCGATTTCTGGTACACAAGTCAGATATTGCAGAAATGCATGTAAATACTATCATTGAGTCTAGGGATGCTTCGTTCTTTGAGGAAATCTTTCCCCACAAAACACCGACAGTGCCTGAAACCAATGTTGAGAGAAATGTGGGGGATAGAGAATCTCAAGAGAATGTAGAATCATCTAGACGAAGCAAAAGAGCTAGAAAATAGAAGTCTTTTGGCTCGGATTTCCTAACATACTTGTTGGAAAATGATCCGACTACTTTCAAGGAAGCATTGTCTTCACAAGACTCTGATATTTGGAAAGAAGCGGTGAACAGTGAGATATAATCTATCTTATATATCATACTTGGGAACTAGTGGATCTTCCTGCAGGTTGTAAACCACTAGGCCACAAGTGGATCTTCAAGAGGAAGATGAAAGCCGATGGTACGTTAGATAAGTACAAGGCTAGACTTATAGTCAAGGCTACAGACAAACTGAAGGTGTTGATTATTTTGACATATACGCTCATGTATCCAGGAAAATGTCGATAATGTTAATAATTGCATTTGCTGCATTATATAATCTAGAGATCCATCAAATGGATGTAAAAATGGCTTTTCTAAATGGAGAGTTAGAAGAGGAGGTTTACATGGACCAACCTGAAGGGTTTGTAGTTTCAGGTAAAGAAACGAAGGTGTGTAGACTTGTGAAATCCTTGTATGGATTAACACAAACACCTAAACAATGGCATGAAAAATTTGATAGCGTCATGCTTCAAACGGGTTGAAACAAACCAATGTGATAATTGCGTCTACGTGAAAGGAGACAATACAAACTATGTAATAGTATGTCTCTACGTGGATGACATGATAATTGTTGGTAATAATAATAATATCAAAATTACCAAGAAAGTATTGTCGTGAAATTTTGAGATGAAAGACCTAGGTCTTGCAGATGTGATTCTTGGGATGAAGATCACAAAACATGCAGATGGATATTCTCTCTCCCAGAGTCATTATGTTGAGAAGATACTTGACAAGTTTGACAAGTGAAATAACACCATCGCGAGAACACCTATGGAGGTGGTGTCAAATCTTTGCAAGATTCGCGGAGAAGGTATGCAACAACTTGAGTACTCTAGGGTCATAGATAGTCTCATGTACCTCATGGATTGCACTAGACCTGATATAGCTAACTCAGTCAACAGATTGATCAGATATACTAGTAATCCAAGTTATGAGCACTGGAGGACAGTAGTTCGAGTTCTTAGATATCTAAGATATACTACTAACTACGGACTACATTAAACAAGATATTCAGCAGTAATTGAAGGGTACTCAGATGCGAATTGGATATCGGACTCCAAGAATATAAAGTCCATGAGTAGATATATCTTTATAATTGGAGGTGCAACAGTTTCTTGGAGATCATGCAAACAGACGTGCATTGCTAGATCAATTATGGAATCTGAGTTCATAGCTTTAGATCTTGCAGCAGAAGAAACTGTTTGGCTTCGGAGTTTCTTGGAGGACATTCCAATGTGGTCAAAACCTATGCCACCCATTAGCGTGCACTGTGATAGTCAGTCAGTTATGGGGAAGAGCACAAAACAATGTGTATAATGAGAAATCTAGACACATACGTCGGCGATATAAATCCTTGAGAAATCTACTGAAAACCGGTGTTATTTCTCTAGATTATGTGAAGTCCAAAGAAAATATTACGGACCCATTTACGAAAGGTCTAATGAGAGACCGGGTAGAGATTTCATCGAGGGGAATGGGGTTGAAGCCCATGAAATTGATTTCCAACCATGATGGCAACCCAACCTGGTAAAGTCCAATTTACAGGTTCAATGGGAAAAACGAATTGTGGGGGAAAATCGAACAAAGCACTTGGGAAGTTGAGTTCCTTGCCTATTCCTGTGATGAAAGAGTGATAAACCTGTATTTGGAACGCTGAGCTCATGATCTTAATGATTCTTCTATCTCAAGATATTAAAGTGGGGTATGACAGGATACTCTTTAGGAGAAATCACATATATCGAATGTGAAGGGGCCACTTCTATAAGATGACCTCTGGGCTAAATCTCTAGAATATTCAATGAAACATCCAAAGCAGTCCAGGGCCAAAATTGACAACAATGAAAGAACCAATAATAGTGTGGAGATGAAGCTGTGTGAGTATTTGTTGTCTTGTTATGCATAAAACGTCGAACAGTTCAAGGCATCACGTCCACTGGTTGACAAGTATATACGATGATACTTTATTAAGGAAGGTTTAAGGTTAACCACCACCTATCATGATGCAGTGGATTATCAAAGTACTCTCAAATCTTCATCTAGGTGCATTGTGTAATTTTTTCGCCATATTGCATTCATGTGGGAGATTGTTGAGATTAATAATTCAAAAATGCGATTAATTGATAAAAGCCCAATAATTATTATTAATTTTGTTAATGAGAACAAAATTATGGTAAGTTAATTATGAATAGTTAATTAGGCTAAAGAAATCCCACATTGAGAAAATGAGACACTTATGGTTTGTTTGTAATGAGATACAAATCAATAGATTGTAGTTAAGTAGAAAAGATGGGTGCCCCTCGCGCGCCGTCCGTCTGTCCGCTCTGCTCGTCTCGTCTCGTGTCGTCTCGACTGGACTTGCCTCGCCTCGCCGCGCCACGCGTGTCGCTGCAGCGAAGGCAGATTTCTGAAATGACTTTTCATCTATCTGACTTTTCATATTTTGCTGAGTATTAAGTTTGAGACTTTTCACCTACCTGCAGAATTGATGTCAGATTTAAGTGTGAGACTTAAATCCATATTACTCCGATGTTAAGTGTTGAGACTTTTCATCTACCCCATTAAACTTTACACTTAATTTCTGAGATCATTGGAGTGATCTGCTGCTCAGCTATATAAGCTGCTTCAGCCATATGTTTCATTATTTCGAAAATCTTCATACATAAATATAACATTCTACTTTGAGAGTACTGCACACTGTTGGTGTTCGAGTCTGCTCGGAGTTTTGCTTCAATCCAAACAGAGGTGATTGGGCGTTGTACCTTGGAACTCACTTGTCTAGAAGGCCATAAGCTAAGGCCGGCAAATTTGAGTTTACGGGCACACGACTTGCTGTGGCCTCGTCCAGAATTGTTTCCAAATTCTTGTTGATTAAGTCTTCAGTTTATAACTACTACTGTAAGTCTAATGCTTTTGTAGTTTGATTGTTCGATGTTTGTTTACAGTATAAGTTCTCTTCTTATTACAATTATTTAAACTGATTCAATCTTTCGAGTTAAATAAAAAGAACCAACATTTTCAAAATTGGCCAGAAAAGCTTTCTCCATAAACGGGTTCGATGATTAAATTTTTTACAAAGTAAAGTTATCTCATTAAAATGTCAATTTCAGCAACTACTTTGTCATAATGAAACTTGCCTTTCTTTCTCATAGAACTTGATTTTTATGTGAAAAAAATCCTCAAGAACTGCAAAAGATAAAAGAGAGCAGAGAATTCATAATTTTAACTGAAATTTATTGATGGAGTTGCCACTTACTCTGTTATGGGATGTCATATTTCTTCGTTAAACCTTTCGACTTCAAAGCCCAGAAAATGATTTCAAGAACTGATTGAATCAACAGTACCACACAAGTAAGCTATCACTTGCTCCACAGATGCAAACTTAACCTCCATAACAAATCACGTATCAAGAACATGTTAAAAATTGTTAAAACGTAATTTTTTGTATCTTGCTTCTACATCCAAACATTGTAGAGAGATATATACAACACAGAGTGCAATCAAAGTTAAAATACTAGTGAGAGAAAATTCCTGTATAATTTTTTGAGTGTTTTTCAGATTGAGTGCTGTCAATGTTTGTAAACACTTGTATATTTTTCTTCAATAAAAAATCTACAGCAGCTCCGTGAACGTAGGATTATTTTTGCCGAACCACGTAAACCTTGTGTATTTTTTATTCAACATTTATTTTTTGCTCCCACATATATGACAAGAGAAAATATGACATTATTTTCCGAACAAATGGTGCATAATTGGAAGAAAGACCTGAGAATAATGAACAAGATAGGCCACATACAGACATTAATTTTGAAACACAGCTCATAGTTACTTTCACAGAAGTAAATAAACGGTGAGCCAAATTACCAGGAACGCCAAGAACAAAGCAAAATGAGGGATCGAAAATGTCAGCAATAAGTTTAACAACAGAGAAACCTAAAGAGACGATACCTCTGCGGAGCAAACTACGAAAGCTACAAAAAGAACAGGAAGTTAAGAGGGAAAATAGAGTAAATATATAAACATAGAAGTCATCATCAAACGCCGCAATCATTCGCCGTCCGTTCATTCATTGTACGTAGAGGAGAAATCAAAGAGCGCCTCTTCGACACACCACAACAGGCCCTTCGAGAGGAGGAACATAATTGTTATGACCACATAAAGCAACACTTCCAGGGTAAATGAGAGGAGAGATCAAAACATCAGGTAAAGAGACAATTCGATCTTAATATTTAAAAGGCCTAATTAATTAGTTAATCAATAATAAGAAGCCTAGAATAAAGTCTTCTATTGTTCAAATTCATCCTATTTATGTTACTTTAATAATATATATATATATATATATATATATATATATATATATATATATATATATATGAACCTTGAATCAAACTCAGATTGTCGACTCGCCTTCTAAAAAAAACTTAAAAAGGAACCAGAAATTCAAATATTGATACGAACACATCATTATACAAAGTGTTTTTTTCATTGTTAATTAAGATAATGAAACTCATACTATTTTATAAATACAACTATAGTAGCATTGTTGTTTTAAGAAACATAAAATAAAAGGTAAGTTGCATGATTGTTAGCATTATGAGCAGACCAAGAGTGTTCTTTATTATGATTTAGTTTCCTTCTTGAATGTTCCAGATTGTAACCCACGATGATGGCATAATCTGCATAATTATTGTGGTGATCTTTCCTTACTGGTTGGGCTATCATTCAAAAGCACGTCATCATCCAACGTTATTCTAGAAATATAGCAACTTCATAAGCTGTCGTCTTATCCTTTTGAGTCTCATCATTCGTGCATGTATTCATGCTGTACATATCCGCCCTCAAATTATGCCGGGTCTGGAGGCATAGTTTAGGTTGAAAGATACGGATAGTGATTTTGGATATTGGTTTCCTGAAGATATAAGTTACTTGGATGGAGGAAGATTTTGCGTTCACTGTTTGCAATTGGTGTCGTAGCAATGTTTGCGTTGCAGGAATATTTGGTTGTCTTGTTCACCATTGTGTCGGCTACTTGTACTGCAGTAAGGTTTGGCTGCAGCAGTAAATTTTTTGTTGTTTTCACCATTGTATTGGCTAGTGGTACTGCAGTATTGTTTGCGCTGCAGTAATTGTGTGGGGTTTTATACTCACCATTTTTTTGGCTACTAGCACTGTACAATGTTTGCGCTGCAGCAATGATTTGGTGCTACAACAATGAATGGTTTTGCGACAATGGTTTGTGCGGAAGCATGGATTAGTGTAGAAACCGTTTGAGCTTGCGGCACTTGTGTTGGCGGCTACTACTATGATGCGAACGAGTGCGTGAGGAAGTTGTGGCTGGAGTCGCTCGCTCGTGGCGACACCTGCTCTGATACCATCAAGAAAACTTAAAAAGGAACCAGGAAATTCAAATAGAACACAACCTTACACAAAGTATATTTTTTCATTGTTAAGTAAGATAATGAAACTCACAATATTTTATAAATACTCAGTAGCATTGTTGCTTTAGGATACTTAAATAAAGGTACGTTGCATGATTGTTGGCATGAGGAGCAGACCAAGATTGTTTCTTGTTATGATTTCCTTTTTGAGTGCTCCAGATTGTAGTCCACGACGATAGCATAATCTGCAGAATTATTATGGTTACTGGTTGGGCTATCATTCAAAGGCACTTCATCATCCAACGTTATTCCAGAAGTATTGCAACTTCCATAAGTAGCCTTATCATCCTTTTGAGTCTCATAATTCGTGCCTGAATTCATGATGTCAATATTCACCCTTAAAAGATGCCGGGGTTGAAGGCCAAGTTTGGGTTGAAAGGCACGGAGAGTGGTTTTGGGCATTGGTTTCGTGAAGATATTAACAAGTTAGTTGGAGGCAGATTTTGCGTTCGTTGTTTGCGATTGGTGAATGTTTGCATTGCAGCAATGGTTTGTTGTTTTGTTCACCACTGTGTCGATTGTTGGAAATTTGAATCAAATTAAATGGTGTGTCCATTCATGTTGGGGTGCATTTTTTCATGATTAGTTGCTTCCAAATTAAATGGTGTGTCCATTCATGTTGGGATGCAATTTTTCATGATGGATACTTCCAAATTGTGTCTCTTGATGACACCACTTGGTATACTATATAAGAAACAATCATTGAATGAATTAGACATGGAATTTTGGAAATTCACATCATATTTGAAGATCAAAATTTGAGTAATTTTGTGAGTCTTCATCATTGTTATGGTTGAGCGTTTTTAGACCTTTGTGGTTTAAAGGATTTGTGATTTGGAGTGCTCCTATCACAAATCATAGTCGTTGTATCTTGAGAGACAAATTGCCAAAGTAAACCGTTAGCACCGTAGCGGGGCAATATTGTCTTAGGGACAGAGATTATAAATATCGCCTCGACATTTCTATTAAAAAGCCATTTGTTGTGCTTGCAACTTTCCTAAGATACACACCCAATAAATTTTAAACAACAATCTTAAGACAATATTAGCAACAAATGGCTTCGTTGAGTGCAACAACGACTCCAGTTCATCATGGTGAAATGCCTGAAAAGTTCAATGGGAACGATTTCAAGCGATGGCAACAAAAGATGTTGTTTTATTTGACAACCTTGGGGTTGGCAAGATTCCTCAATGAGGATGCTCCTACTATTATGGAGAGTGAAACCGACAACCAAAAGAGAGTTGCGGTTGATGCGTGGAATCAAAGCGATTTCCTGTGCAAGAATTATATTCTAAATGGACTGGACAACACATTATACAATGTGTATTGTCTAGTGAAGACGGCCAAGGAATTGTGGCAATCCTTGGAGAAAAAGTATAGATCCGAGGATGTCGGCATGAAGAAATTCATCGTTGGCGATTCCTAGATTTCAAAATGGTTGATACAAAGCCAGTGATAGCACAAGTGCAAGATTTGCAAGTAATCATGCACGAAATTCATGCGGAGGGAATGATTCTAAGTGACTCATTCCAAGTGGCCGCCATGATTGAAAAGTTGCCTCCGTCATGGAAGGACTTCAAGAATTATCTCAAGCATAAGCGAAAATAGATGAATCTTGAAGACCTTGTGATTCGCTTGAGAATCGAAGAGGACAACAAAATTTCCGAAAGGTTACTCACAATGATGTTTGTGATGGAAAGATTGTGCAAACTAGAGATGTGAGAAAAGTAATTTGTTACTTTATCAATATTTGCAAATTATATTGTTGTGACTTTTTTGCTATGAAGCAAAAACGAGGCCAGTGAGGTGTTTAAACACTTCAAGAATGAGATTGCAATAAGATTTAGCAAATGAGTTTTGCTATGGGAAATTGTGAGTAGATTATACTCGTGTTGTCTAAGAATTTGTCGCTTAAGCTTGAATCTGCAAGACTATAAAATCTTGAATAAAAGTTTCTAAGCTTTGTACGCTTAAAACACAAGTGATAAATCGAAGTCACAAATTTTGATTAGGCGTTGTAATATCTCAAATTGGTTCATTTTGAATTTCTAAGCTAGTACGCTTATAACATGAATTTGCAAGTTTTAAAAAACTTCAAGTTTTCTAAGTTAGTGCGCTTAAATTGCAAAATGTGAACCGAGTTTGAGAATATTATCCAAGTTTCAACTTTTGTAAGCAAGTACGCTTAAATCCAAAATTTTCAAGAAATAAAAACTTGAATTTGGATTTGTAAGACTATAACGCTTAGAACTTGAAACACGGAAGTTTGAACGCCAGTGCACTTCGTTACTACCCGAAGTTTTGGGGGTTGTAATTCTAGGATTCAATCACTTACCGCATTTAGGCAAGGATGAAAACCTTGTGATTGAAGGAAAAGAGAGTTTCCTACAATATTTGAAATGTGGGGGTACTTGGCTAAACTAGAAATGAAGGCCAAAGTAAAGTCATAATAAAAACCAAATAAAAGACATGAAGAGTTTGACAAATCATGTTGTCAAATATATTAATGAGTGTGACAAATGTGTACACACCTAAGCATAGGTATGCTTGTGTATTGATGATATGCTCATTGGAGAAGCAATTTAGAAATCATCAAGTAACAAAGGAAAAATGTTGAAGAAACATTTTGACATATGTGCATCAAGAATAATGTTTGGAATGAAGTTTCCAAGACACTTGAAGAATGAAATCTCAAAGATTAATTCGAGTTTCAAATTTTAAGCTTTGCTCTTAAAATTCAAGTTTACAAGAAATAGAATCTTGAACTTTGTAATTTTTAAGAATCCATGCGCTTAAATATGAATTGTGAATTAAAATTGAGTATCTCTTTTGTCTCGAATAACGCGTTAAGAACGCTTAAAATTCGATGATGGAAATATCCTAAAAGGATAAAATGATGCAAAAGAGGTAATGTGATTACCAAAACTGAAGATATTATTGTGGAAAATTCTCTATGGAAAACATATAAAGCTTCTTCTGCCGAGTTGCTTTATAAGTTGTTAGAGAAACATCATGTGCATGCAACTAAAATGTGTTGCGATAATGCTATATGATAAAATGATCTCTAGTGGCATAATCACGAGTGATTATGTGAAACCGCGGATCCGCATATAAATTGGTTAACCGAGAGATCATGTGGAAGTTTATCGAGGGGAATGGGGTTAAAACCCTATAATCAAAATCTCATAGTGGATACCCAACCTTGTTGACTGGAGATCTCAAGATCTAGGTACAAAAGGGACAACTAAATTATGAGATTGTATAAACACCTTGGAGAATTAATCTCCGACCCATTCCTATGATAAGGGGTGTAGCCTGTAAAAAGGGTACGAGGATAGGCAAAAGGCCTTTAATGATTCCTAAGACATATAAGAATATGTTGGAGTATAGCGGGATACGCTTCTAGGAGATCACCTACGTAAGTGCGAAGTGTGGCCGCTTCAAAGATGAAAAGCACTTATGAAACCAAGCGTGGTCCATGGCCAAAACGGACACAACCGTAAGAAACCAATACGAAGGTTAGAATTATTATGGTGTGGGTTCAATTGTCTTGGTTTACACCAACGACTAAATAGTTCAAGACTATAAGTTCACTATTAAGTCAAGTAAATCCGATTGAATACTACTACGGAAGATTCAAAGCCACAGGCTATCTCTCCTGATGCCATAATAGTTCGTTAAAAGCGCTCAATTACATATATGCATTAATTTAATTCATGTGGGGATTGTTGGAAATTTGAATCAAATTAAATGGTGTGTCCATTCATGTTGAGGTGCATTTTTTCATGATTAGTTGTTTCCAAATTAAATGGTGTGTCCATTCATGTTGGGATGCAATTTTTCATGATGGATACTTCCAAATTGTGTCTCTTGATGACACCACTTGGTATAATATATAAGAAACAACCCTTGAATGAATTAGACATGGAATTTTGGAAATTCACATTATATTTGAAGATCAAAATTTGAGTAATTTTGTGAGTCTTCATCATTGTTATGGTTGAAGGTTTTTAGACCTTTGTGGTTTAAAGGATTTGTGATTTGGAGTGCTCCTATCACAAATCATAGTCGTTGTATCTTGGGAGACAAATTGCCAAAGTAAGCCGTTAGCACCGTAGCAGGGCAATATTGTCTTAAGGACAGAGATTATAAATCTCGCCTCGACATTTCTATTAAAAAGCCATTTGTTGTGCTTGCTACTTTCCTAAGATACGCACCCAATAAATTTTACACAACATCGACTACTGGTACTGCAGCAATATTTGTGCTGTAGCAATAGTTTTGATTTTTTTTTGTTTTCACAGTTGTGTCGGTTACTAGTACTGCAGTAATATTTGTGCTACAACAATGGTTTGCTGCTGCAACAATGAATGATGTTGCAACAATGGTTTGTGCGAAAGCATGGATTAGTATAGAATTGTTTGAGCTCACAACTCGTGTTCACAGCTACTGCTATGATGCCCAGGATGTGTGTGAGGAAATTGTGGCTGGAGCCTCTCACAACGACCTGTCATCGGTCGTGGCGTCACTTGCTATGATACCATAGAGAACATAAAAAGGAACCAGGAAATTCAAATATTGATACGAACATAGCCTTACACAAAGTGTCTTTTTTCATTGTTAAGTAAGATAATGAAACTCACAATATTTTATATAAATACAATTGCAGTATCATTGTTGCATGAGGAAAATTTTTAAAAAAAAGTACGTTGCAGGATTGATGTATCAGCATGAGGATCAGACCAAGATTGTTTCTTGTTATGATTAATTTCCTTCTTGAGTGCTCAAGATTATAATCCACGATGATGACATAATCTGCAGAATTATTTTGGTTATATTTTCTTACTGGTTGGGCTATCATTCAAATGCAGTTCATCATCCAACGTTATTCCATGATTGTAGCAAGTTCTATAAGCAGTCTTACATCATTTTGAGTCCCATAATTCGTGTCTGAATTCATGATGTCAATAACTTCAAGTAAGTTTTTTAACACAATTTGGATTTAAATTCATCTGAAAGAATATTTATATGTGTTATAAAAAAGTTCCATCAATCAGAAACTAAGGGTGTCAGTTTGTATTTTCCAAATCATTTTTATTTCCATTAAACACAAATAATAATCAATTAGTTGTCAAATGCCAAATAATGAAGATTAGATTATTTTGGTAGTAAACCTGACTTCGGTTGACCAAATGTAACGACAAAGTTCTACATTAATGTTTTAATTTAAGATACTTAAAACGACTTTCCATCTATGATAAACATTGTATCAAAAATTGAACATGTTAAGAGAACGGTTGAAAGATGATGTTTAGGATGTTGATAATTTAGAATATTTGAGGCGCACCTTTACCACTAACGGTAGCTTTTATGTTGTTGTAATTTAAAATATTTGAGGTGCACCGTTACCGCTATAGCTTTTAGTAAAGATGTAAACCAAAGATCCTACAATATGTAGAGTATATTTATTTACATTAGTTAATTATTAAACAAGAATCTATCTTGAGCTTCAATAATAGGCATCTTGAGATTTTGGATAAAATCCTAACAATTTAATCACGAAGATTTGAAACTTGAGTTTAAAAAATATAGTCTTGGAAAGACGATTAATTCAATTTTACAAATAAAAAAAATTATTGATGATTTATATATAATTGTAGCAAGACATTATTCACTCCAATGAGTAATTATATGACATCAACTCATGCCACACTAAGGATAAATCACATACAAAGTATATTTGAAAACTCCATAACCGGTGGCATCAAAATCCGAATAAGTACTAGTAATAACTATACCCCGTGCCAATCGAAAAACTCCAGTACCACCAACTATAGATAACTCTCGATTATCAAGTGACAGAGGGTTCCTACCTAGCAAAGCGAGTGTACTTCCGTTATATTTACCGCTTGTGAAGATCAAATTAGCCAGGAAAGAAACCACGGGTTCATTCAAATCCGAATAAGCCACCAACCCTTGACCTCGGCCCATCGGGGGAGAGTTCAAATCTGGTCCAACCGTTATTAAGGCGTCGGTCATTAAGAGTGAGCCAAAATTTGTTGGTGAAGTTGGAGTGATGCTGGCTTGGGCTATTTGGTACATTGATTGTCTAGGACCGGCTTGAAAATCTTGAGCATAGAACTCAATAATATCTGTTTTCGCCGCCGATGGTTTCTTCAAGTTCTCGAACCATACTTCTACCGGTTCGGAGCCGTGACACGATACCGACATCACATGCATTAGAATGAAAAACAAAACAATTTGAAACATATTAAATTTCATATTGTTGATCTCTCTAATTTTATTTTCCCCCCTCTCAACTAATAAATTTTTTAAAATGTGAGTAAGACTTATATAGGGTGTGCAACATACATTGACATTTTCCTAGAATGAATAAATCTATATATAATATATATTGAATGATGAATATTATACAAGGAAAAGTCGTATCCTCTACTACACGTTTAGCCAACTCACCCTTTGAATAATAATCCGCTGACTATATCAATTTTTTTTTCACATCTTCAAATATATAATTATTGAAGCTACAGTCATAGACGGGGCGGACGTAGAAAAATTCAGAATAGGACAAAAAAAAATGTAGAAGGAAAAAAATTTTAAGGGGTCAAAAAGAATTTAAGAGAGAAAAATTATAATTTTTGAGGGGTAAATATAATTTTTAGAGGCTTTCGCCACTTACCTCTACTAAGATCTGCCAATGATTATTGTAGATATATATTGAAGAATATACAATATTTAATGAAAGACGAAACTAAGAATTTATATTTGAGTGGCAAAATTAAATATAAATAATTTAGTAGAAAAAGGTTCATTAATGTAACATATTTTAATGGATAATATTATAACAATAATATATATTTAATATTAAATATTATACAGGGAAATCCTCTACCATATGTTTTAGCCAACTCACCCTTTTGAATAATAACCGGTTGTCCATATCAATTTGTTATATACGTATGGAAGAATATAAAATATGTTTAGTCAGAGACGAAACCAATGATTTCGTATTTGAGTGCACAAAATAATAAATGTTTATACGAAACAATATAAATACAATAAAAAAATTTCTATGTATGAACAACGTGTTGTATGATTCATCACCTTTGACGGTGTTTAGTGCAGATGATTAGAATGCGATGTGCTATAATATTTTAGTCATCCTATGTTTGTCTTATTTTTTATCATCCCAAGTTTATCGTCTGGTCCGCGATGACATAGGCTGTAGACCACATGATACATCACTCATCTTCTCCTGGATGAGCATATGATGTAGCTGATACGGATGCTATCTTGTGATTGCTTTTGAAGAGCATGATTGACTTAGGGTTTTTTAAAAAAATTATTGTGCAAAGTTATATTTTGTTTTAAAATTTTTTTGTTATAAACAAATTATATTTGCACTAAATTATTTTTAAATTTCATATATAAATATATATTTTATTTAATATAATAATACTAAAACTTATGATTGCACCAACTACATAAAAAGACCTCAAGATAGTTAATATGCCCCTCACCACCCATCAATACATGACGTTCTCGATTGATAGTTACTCTCAGTGGGATTTCACTTTGGGGAAGAAAAAAAACTACCTCTTGATTTAATAGCAAATAATTTAATAAGTCATAATTACTTCAATTTGTACTCAGTCTTCAAATAATTTCATCATTCATAAGTTTAAATAAAAAATATGGGTATTTTATCGGCTTAGGTAGTTGTTATATTTGCCAAGGACATTCTAGACATTATAGAATGTAAACACAAATAATCTCACTAGTTAAAAAAATGTACCGAACAACATATTACTTATATCTCTATATTACGTATCTATATCTTTAATTCCTTGTCACACATATTACTAATCATTTCTATAGCACCAACCGGTTAAGTACAAATTTATCGATTTTTATTATCACATTTTTATATGTAGATTATTAAATAAATAATTCAGAAATTACCTAAAAAGTTTTGTTATTTTTAAAATTTTATAAACAATAATATATATTATAAATTAATAGTAATTCGTTACTGTCGGTGAAATAACTTGTCAAAGTTGATATATTTAATTTAACAGTGTAATAAGTGTATAATCATGTGAACAGTAGAAGGCTAATTCTTCTGACAAATTAAAATAAACGAAGGCCTGATAATTAATTGGGGCACTTACAAGCCGTATCACTTGGTCAATAATAATTCAACTTAGTCTACCAAAAAAACATCAATTTGCTTAGGTCCATTTACTGTCGAAATGACATTAATAATCCCCGTGCTGTTACTGTAGCACGTGCACACACAGACCAAAAAAATTATGCATCACAAGCCAAAATAATCGTGCACCCATAGGTAAAAAATGATCCTGCACCCACAGGCAGAAAAAATCGTGCATCAATGCAGAAAAAATCGTGCATCAATGTCCAAAATCTTGCACCCACCAATGCACAAAAATCATGCCCAATGCATAAAAAATCGTGCATCAATGTCCAATTTTAGTCCATCCATGTCCAATTTTAGTGCACCCAATGTCCAATTTTGTATCCAACCATGTCCAATTTTTGTGCATCCAATGTCCAATTTTAGGTTGATGCATGCACATGGTTAAAAAAAATCGTACAGCAAATGTATGAAATTTTCAGAATTTCACGTGCATCAATGTAGAAAATCGTGCATCAATGTCCAAAAACCATCGAAGACATCAATTTCAAGGAAGTTTATCAAACAAAGACATCATTTTCAAAAGCAATTGATTCACTGCTGTAGCACGTGCACACACAGACAAAAAAAAGCGTGCATCACAAGCCAAAATAATCGTGCACACATAGGTCAAAAATCGTGCATCAATGTAGAAAATATCTTGCATCAATGTCCAAAAATCGTGCATCAATGTCCAGAAAATCGTGAACCAATGTAAAAAAATCATGCACCAATGCACAAACATCATGCCCAATGCACAAAAATCGTGCACCAATGTCCAATTTTAGTGCACCAATGTCCAATTTTAGTCCATCCATGTCTAATTTTAGTGCATCCAATGTCAATTTATGCACCTGTAAGGACCCCTGTGCCCTTAACCCGTTATTAGTGTATTAATACATACCATTAGTGCATAAATTCATACTATCATGGGGAAAAGCCATGTGCAAGTGCAACACCATATGCTATCCAGAAAAATTCTTGCATTCTATCCGCATAATATTCGAATTCCCCAACCAAATTATTTATATAACATGCACCCTTATAATACACTAACATGCTCTCAGTTCATTTGGCAATTCCATATTTAATTGCATGCAAACCATGAATGAATAGAGAAGAGCCGTAGCCCATTTATACATTCCATATACACGTAAAATGTACTCACATAAGAGCACTCAGTGAACACGCGTGTATCTAATGTATAAAACACTCTACGGGATACCGTTACCGGCACTTCAATCCTGGAAGTACCTCCCAAGCACAGCTCGATCTCAACTCTGGATCTATGCACTTATTCAACCAGTTCTGGTACCTCGATCCTGAAAGTACCTCAAATCAACAGCCCGAGCTCAACTCCAAAGCTGCTGCTACACCTCTAACACCTGCCCCAACAGAGACAGCCCCCACACGGGGTGAGCATACAAATACCACCAATCCAATAATCATAACATTGCAATTCAAATACAGAGTGTAAATGCCATAATTTAAATGATACTCCCTGGATGGTAACACCCTCATCCCAGATCCCCTGTATTGTCCCTGTTCTCAAAATAACCAAACTCATCAAATTCCCAAAGCCAGTTAATCGTCACATAGATTAACTAATACCGTTCTATTATGCCAGTTCCATAATCAAAATGGTAAAATCATTATATAAAAGACCGTAGATCTCACATATATCTAACCAATGATTCCATGTTCCTATTTCATTGCTCGCTCCACAATAGCGGCATACAAAACCCTGCACACGCTCAACAATAGCGGCGTCATAACCGATGGTCGCTCAACGGCGACAACATCCCAAATCATTGCTCGCTAAATAGCGGCACCGTATGATTCCCAATGTATAACCATTTGACGCAAATACCATTTATCATGCATATCGTTATCCATTTATAGCAAGTATCATGTACCATGCATTTCAATACCTATTTGATGCAATTACCACATGCCATGTATTTCAATGTCCATATAATGCAATTATCACACACCATGTGTTCCAATGCCCATTTAATGCAATTGTCACATACCATGCATTTTACAGTTGCAACATTATAATAGGCTATGCTCGTACGCCATACGTACCTTAAGTTTCCGTAGTCCAAGCCAAACCTTGCTTGAGTTCCATGCCTCGAGAAATAGGTGCTAAAACATATAAACAGTTCAAAATCAAGTAAAAGCATGCATTCACGTGCCCACGCACGTTAGCAAACCTCAAAACCCATCGTCAATCCATGACGATTACCAAAACAAAAGCCCTCCGGCTAAGCATGCATAATACCCAAAATATTCCCTTAAAAACGTTTAAAAGATAGTCCAAAAACTCAACCGGGAGTTCCGCTTAATTATCTTGGCTCCAACCAAACCATTTTAAAAGCCTAGCATTCCCATTGGAATGTGGACATTGCCCCGGAAGCCGACCATTTAAGTCGCAAATCCAAAATCCGACGAAAAAGCCAAGAAAAACACAAAACACATTCTGGCGATCGATCGCTATGCCGGGCGATCGATCGCTAGCCCCTTGGAGATCGACGAGGCGATCGATCGCTCAAAAGTAGCGATCGATCGCCACCTTGCTGAAAAGCCTACTGCTTCAGCGCGATCGATCGTAAAAAACGGGCGATCGATCGCCGCGACCTGCAACCCGAAAAACACCATTTTCAAGAGCTTGAAACCTCCACAAATCATACCCCAACTCCTCCCAACTCAAAACCACAACAAATCCACACACAAGGACCTCCAACAAGGGTGCTCAACCCAAAATAAAACAAACCCAAAAGATTTTATGATTTTCACCAAAATCACCCAAACCAAACTAAACCCAAAACTCAACCAAATCCAACAAAAATACAATCAAAACAAAGATACAAGAGAGGAGAATGAGATTACCAGCTTTTCTTCGAAGAATCCAGCTCCTAAATCGAGCCTCCGTCGATTTTCCTTGAAGGAGGAAAGGGGAAAAGGGTTTGGGGATGGGTTATCGCAGGAGAGGGGAGAGAGGAGAGGAAATGGATTCCGAATGACGGAATCTCGAGTCCATTTGGTATATATAGCAAAAATGCCCCAAAATACCAATACCCCCACAAATACACTACGATTCATTAAAAATCATCTGTTTTCAAAAACTCTCTCTCCAACATCAAATCCCCATACCAGCCCCAACATAAAGCACCCCGGACTCCAAGTCCCACCAAAAACCCAACTCATAGGTTTCTACCAGAATGAGAATGTAATCTCAACCTTTGGATCCAACGATCCCAAATGCCCGATTTAATAACCTCGGGAGACCCAAAACCGCAATTAATACACAATTGCCACAATTAAAATCCATTAAGGATTATTACTACACTGGGATTAACACCAGTAATTTCCGGACATCACACCACCCATGTCCAATTTTTGTGCATCCAATGTCCAATTTTAGGTTGATGCACGCACATGGTTAAAAAAATCGTGCACCAAATGTATGAAATTTTCAGAATTTCACGTGCATCAATGTAGAAAAATCGTGCATCAGTGTCCAAAAATCGTGCATCAATGTCCAAAAACCATCGAAGCCATCATTTTCAAGGAGAGTTTATCAAACGCAGACATTATTTTCAAAAGCAATTGATTCAGTGTGGTGATAATATCAATTTCAAAATCAATTTCAACATCACTTTCATTCTAAACATGAGCAAAATCTTTCGATGGGTTTATGGCTTAACTGTGCTGATCAATTTTATTCATCGTCATTCCACCAGTAAGCTATTCTATAAAGGAAAATAAAATACGGGAGTTTTTTGAAGGAGATGCACAGGCGGCGCTGGTAAAGGAGATGCACAGGCGGCGACGGGCGAAGGAGGTGTACATGTGGCGACAACTCATGGGTTTGAAACCCTAATTTGGATGGAAATGATGCATTGTTAGGGTTGAACAAACAACGGGTATTTTAGTAAACAAATAGGTTGCCCTAATTATTTTGAATTTTAGGGTATTTTGGTAAACAAAAAAAAACCTTTCTGGAAACAAGCTCATAAAATTGGACATATTTGAATAAACTTTTCTGGAAAATAGATTGTTAAGAAATGTTGTATTTAGCCTGGATTTAGTTGAAGGAAACTTTTTAAGTGGTACCTTTCTGTAATTCCCTCTTATTAATTTGTTTGTCGGCTCATAATTTCTCTTATATCTGTACATGCATGTTTAATGGGCTTCTGGCCTTTTTCTAATTGAGGCTTTTTAACCTATTTATCATTGTTTTTGTGTTAGTTCCAAATTTTAAAGATGACAAAATAGATCAGACCGATCAAGCCGTAAAACCATGTCAAAGCAGATCTCACCGATATGGTCTATCGCAAAATCAGAACGGATCGATGCAAACCAGTCTGACCAGATCGAAGCACGAGATCAGCTCAATGAAGATCAGATCAGAGCAGACAAGGTTAGATAAGCTTCGTTCTTCAGTCCGAATCATTAACGACTCTTTATTGAAGCATTTAATGATGCAATTAATGCTGAAAAAGACAAAGGACTGAAGAGTACGTTAAAAGGTAAGTAGACAAAGGAGAGCCTACCTGAGAGACGCCGAAAGCACAGACCAGAAGGGAAAGTGCCTAAAAGAATAAGACTTAAGCTTGTTCAGAGAATGAACAGAGTCAAGAGTTGCACAGAAAATGAAATAGTCTCGTTGGTATAAACAACTATATAAGGATGCAACTAGAGAGCTCAAAGTGGACGACTGATCAATCAAGAAACGAAAAGAAAACATAACAGCACAAGCTTACAAGTCTAGACATTCTTGAGCAGAACAGTTATTAAAAGATATTCATCTTATCAGTCTGCTCAAAGCTTTCATAAGCACAACATAGTGTAATATTTGATCGTCATAGGATCATTGTCTGCATAGAAAAAAAACATTCTGTCTCTTGTATTTATACTAAGATAGAAGAGTGAGATTCTATTGTAACTGTTAGACAGTTTGTGTCTGAACAGATCAAGAGACTAGGAGTTTCAGTCTGGTAGTGGGATAAATCCAGCTGAATCGGGGTTGTACAAGTGGTTGTATTACTAAAAGTCTTCTAGTGAATCCTTCCTTAATTCGAAGAAGGGGAGACGTAGAAGGATTCTCCTTCGAACTTCCAGAAACATATCCTGTCTATTCCCATTCCGTACTGTGTTACACTTACTAAGCCATCATGCCGTTCTTACTAGTCAAGAACAGACCGTTCCGCACTTTTATATTCAGTGGTCTGTTCTGCTCAGAAATTGATTAAGAAATAGATTTCACTCACTAACCTGAGAGAAATCAATAAAGATTAATTTTAAAGGAGTGTTCATTCACCCCCCCCCCCCCCCCCCCCAAACACTCCGGACCGATCCTAACAAGTGGTATCAGAGCAGGTCGTCTTAATCATCAAAGATACTTGGACTGATGGCATCATTCAACAAGATTCCCATGTTCTCAAAAGAATATTATGATGATTGGAGAATCAGAATGCAAGCTCACCTGGCAGCACAGGATGACGATATGTGGTACGTCATAACAGACGGACCAATTAAAATATTAAAAGTGAATCATGCACTAGGAGGACTAAGTGGCAAACCTCAGATTATCGAGAAAGAAAGGGCCACCTGGACAAATGAAGAAAGGAAGAAAGCCAATCTAGACAACGTAGCCAAAGACATCATGTTCAAGACGTTGGACAAGAACATGTTCAGTAAGATCAAAATGTGCTCAACTGCCAAAGAAATTTGGGAGAAGATAGCACAGCTATGTGAAGGGAACAACCAGACTAAGGAAAACAAGCTGACTGTTGCTCTACAAAGATTTGAGAGCATAAAAATGAAGCTTGGAGAAACTCAAAACGAGTTTGATGAAAGAGTCACTGGCATTATCAATGAATTGAATGGTCTGGGCAAGGAATACTCTAACAGAGAGATTGCTCTGAAGGTAATGAGAGCATTGCCAAAGGAATGGGATGTCAAGACAATTGCAATGAGGGAGTCTAAAGACCTGAACAAAGTTGAACTCCATGATCTGTTCACAGATCTTAAGGCGTATGAGTTTGAACTGATCACCAGAGGTGAAGCAGAGCCATTCACCTCTCAACCAAACAAAGCACTGGCAGCCATTCCAGACCAAACCACCCCTTCAACAGACCGATCTATCGAACAGATAAGTAATGATGCAATGTCATTATTTATCAAGAAATTTGGTAAATTCATGTCTAAGAACAAACGGAATTTCAAACCTTCTCATCACTATAAATCGAGAAAAGACGATGATGTTAACGATCAGGCTTGCTACAATTGTGGTAAGACCGGACACTTTATTGCAGACTGCGCCAGACCGAAGAAAGATGAAAGAAAATAAAGGCATCGTGATGACAAGAAAAAGAAGCATTACAGAGATCATAAAAATCATCATGGGAAGTCCCAAAAGGTTCTGGTAGCAGAGGAAGGTAACAGCAAGTGGGCTCAGACTCTCAGAATCAGAAAGCTCCGAATGTTCATCCAGTGAAAGCGAAGAGGAAAACCAATGCCTAATGGCAGACGATGAAATGAGTCAAATGGACGAGGTATTCGATCTTGACTCAAATGAATTCACACGAGAAGAGCTCATGTCTGCACTGCAAGACATGGCTAATGATTATAGAATATTAGCTGAATCACTTGAGAAAACTAAAGCTAAAGCCAAAGATCAAACAGATGAGCATATCAAACCAAGCTGCTCTGAGCTAGGTGAAAGCAATAATCTTAGATCGAGCTGAATAAGCTGAAAATCTCTTACAAACAGCTCCATGAAGAACATAAGAGAATGAGCACACAAAATGCTAAACTTTCTCACATTTTCAAAACATGAACAAAATCAAGAGCATCATTGGAAGAATTGCAAGAGGTACAAAGAAGTGTCGGTTACATCACTGGCATAGGCTTTGGCATCAATGAATGCACCAAAGATGAATCTGAGTTGTTGCTGGAAAAGAACAAAATCAAACAAATGAGATTTGTTAGATCTAGCACAATATATGAATCCGAAGTGCCTACAATTCAAACGGGAGTCTCCCTCGGGGATCAAGGTTTGAGAAAAGGGGTTGGGTACATTAACCAAGCCAAGAAAAAGGCACCAGCAAGCCTTGTGTCTATCAGACCATACCCAAAGGTGCAAGATCTAAGGCAAGGAAGACCATCCAACTACCATAACTCACAACCAGTTCAACGAAGATATAGATTACCTTATAAGAATCAAAGGCTTCCATATCGCACACATCATCACACACAACATCGAAACAGATCAGCACACATCACACCAGACACACACAAGCCATTAAAGCTGATTCAGGTGTGGGTTCCCAAAGGGCTAATACGTTCTGGACCTAAGTAGGATTGGGTACCAACAGTAATTATGTTTGATGACAGGTACTGAAGAAACAAGTGTCGGACTGGTACTTAGACAGTGGGTGTTCTCGACACATGACAGGAAACATCGAGCTGCTGTCTGAAATCACAGAATGTGCTGGTCCAAAGATTACCTTCGGGGATAACTCAAAGGGTAAGACTGTGGGCAAGGGTAAGATTGTCCATGGTAATATCATTATCAATGATGTGCTATTAGTTGAAAATCTATGCTATAATCTGATTAGCATAAGTCAATTATGTGATAATGGTTATGCTGTAGAATTTCACAAACACACCTGCACTGTCAAAACATCAGACGGTATGACCATGCTTGTAGGAATCAGAACTGGAAATACTTATAAGATTAACTGGAATTTCGCACAACCTGATAATCCTACTTGCTTCATCGCGAATAATGATAATAAACACTGGTTATGGCATAAACGCTTGAATCATCTCAACTTTAAGACTATCTCTAGCCTGTGTAAACATGATTTAGTTGTCGGTCTGCCCAAGATCGACTTTGCCAAGGATAAGATCTGTGAAGGTTGCCAAATGGGCAAACAGATCAGATCATCCTTCAAAAACAAGAATGTCAAATCCTCCTCACGTTGCTTAGAACTATTACATATGGACTTATTTAGTCCTATACCAATAACAAGTTTAGGGGGAATGCGGTATATTATTGTTGTTATTGATGATTACTCACGTTTTACATGGACTATATTTTTGAGCAGTAAAAATTAGACCGGTCCAAATTGATCAAGCTGCTGAAACACTCTCAGAATGAGAGATCATCTAGTATAGATAGAATTCGAAGTGACAAAGGCACTGAATTCTCAAATCAGAATCTTGAATCCTTTCTAGAAGACCAAGGAATTAAGCATGAATTCTCAGCCGCTCGAACTCCTCAACAAAATGGAGTTGTAGAACGAAGGAACAGAACGCTTAAGGAGGCAGCAAGGACAATGCTTGCAGATTCTGGAATTTCCCAAAAGTTCTGGGCAGAGGCTGTAAATACGGCATGCTATACTCAAAACCGATCCATGATTAACAAGAAGTTAAATCTAACACCATATGAAGTATGGACAGGTAACAGACCGTCTATCTCTCACTTTCATGTATTTGGTTGCAAATGTTTCGTTCACAATAATGGTAAGAATCATCTTACAGCTTTCAAAGCTAAGTCAGATAATGGAATATTCCTAGGATATTCATCTATTAGTAAAGCTTTTCGTATCTTCAATAATCGAACCTTGACTGTAGAAGAATCAGTTCATGTAGTGTTTGATGAATCCTTGTGTATTAAGGGCAACAAGGAATTAATTCAAAATCAGATGGAGAATATCCATCTCGAAGCTAATAGTGATGATGAGATTGTAGCTAATAAATCAAGAGACAATCCACCGGAACCTGAAGTACCAGATAGACCGGATCAAGGCATTGAAGTTCTTCTAGATCGAGCCGATCCGGAGGTTTTGAACTCTAATATTATGGCAGATGCTGACAATGTCACAACAACCAATCCATCTGGACCAGATATTCCAGAATCAAGCTATCAATGGACAAAGAGGCATCCACCTGATCTAGTGATTGGAAGTCCTTCCGCACCCATAAGAACCCGAGGACAGATGATGGATGAGTTCACACATGCCGCTTTTATATCTAATCTGGAACCCAAACAGATAAATGAAGCTTTGACGGATTATAACTGGATAGAGGCCATGCAAGAAGACCTTAACCAATTTGAACAAAATCAAGTCTGGAGATTAATCCCCAGGCCAAGTGGTCTGCTTGTTATTGGAACCAGATGGGTCTTCAGAAACAAGCTAGACGCAGATGGTGTGGTGGTTAAAAACAAGGCCAGACTGGTGGCACAAGGCTTCAGACAAGAAGAAGGAATCGACTTCGATGAATCTTTTGCACCAGTCGCCAGACTTGAAGCCATCCGAATATTTCTCGCATTCGCTTCTTTTAAAGACTTCAAAGTATATCAAATGGACGTAAAGAGTGCATTTCTAATTGGTAAACTTCAGGAGGAATTCTACATTGAGCAACCTCCTGGATTTCAAAATCACTCGTTTCCAGATCATGTATACCTACTGAATAAAGCAGTATATGGAATGAAACAAGCTCCAAGAGCATGGTATGACACTCTGTCTCAATTTCTTTTGAACCACGATTTTCAGATCGGTTCAGTGGATAAAACGTTATTTAAATTTATTAAGGGGGAACATACCTTGTTAGTTCAAATCTATGTTGGCGGTATCATCTTTGGGTCAACTAACCCCAAACTCTGTGAGAAATTCTCTAAGTTAATGCAGGGAGATGAGTATGATGGGAGAACTGTCATTCTTCATGGGTCTCCAAGTCAAACAACTCAGCAATGGTATTTTCATCAATCAAACCAAGTATACCAAAGAGATACTCAAAAGATTCGGAATGGAGACTTGTTCAACTGCATCAACTCCAATGAGTCCTTCAATCAAGCTAGATAAAGACGAAGGGGGAACAGCAGTTGAGGTAACGATGTATCGAGGTCTGATCGGATCGCTATTATATCTTACAGCGAGCCAGCCTGATATTATGTTTTCAGTTTGCATGTGCGCTAGATATCAGTCTGATCCCAAGCAATCCCACTTTATTGCCGCTAAGCGCATTCTTAAATACCTAAAAGGATCTCAGAACGTTGGTCTCTGGTATCCCAAATATTCAAATTTTAGTTTAATTGGATATTCAGACGCTGACTATGCAGGGTGTAAGATCGATCGCAAGAGCACCAGTGGAACCTGTCAAGTTCTAGGTGAAAGATTGATCTCGTGGTTTAGCAAGAAGCAAACATCCATTGCCACATCTACAGCTGAGGCGGAATATCTTGTGCGCTCAAATGCTATGGGTTCAACATCAGCTCAGAGACTGTGTCATTCAAGCTGCTGAGTCTCCGATCTTTTGTGACAACACAAGTGCAATTGCTATAACATATAATCCATTTTTGCACTCTCGAACAAAGCATATTGATATCAGACATCATTTTATTCGAGATCATGTTGGGAAAAAGGAGATTCGGATTGAGCATATTTCAACAGACAAGCAAGCAGCAGACATCTTAACTAAACCACTCAATGAGGCTAAGTTTAATTATTTTTGTCAAATTCTTGGCTTAATAGATTTATCTTAATATTTTAGGCGTTTCATTAATTCTGTTTTAAAGACTGAGTATTAGCACAGATCGATAATGCAATAGTCAGAAAGACACAGACCGGTCCGAACTTTCAGACCGATCTCTGTCAAATCTAATATTATCCTATGATCTGTTTGTTCAATCACACGACCAGTCTTTAACATAGTAATACTTTTTAACAGCCCGGACTGATCAAATTTTAACCGCCTTATTTCTCTCTCATCTTGTCCGTTTAATTTGAATTATTTAAATATCAGTCATCGAGATACAGACACATGTCATATCTCTCCTATTTAGCAGTCTGTACATCTCACTTACATTTCACTTTTTACGACTGTTGTCTGTTTATATCTTTCAAATCCTTCAATCTTCTCTGCATTCTCAACACTTACTCAAATGGCAACTATCACTCACAACTCTCTATCTGTTGAGTTTGATGCGATTTACAGGGCTGAAGATCCAGAAATGGTATCTATGTTCAAATCCTTGGAATCCTCAGGATTAAGGAATTTTCTGGAATGTGGAATGGTGGTTTACGAGTCTGAGATTAGAGAGCTGTTCGCCAATGTTGTTTCTCACAAGACGTTCATTTCCACCTCTGTCAAGGGCAAATCTTTCGACATTTCTCAGACAACGCTGTCAAAGACCTTTTGTCTTCCTTCCACCGGACTGACTGATTTTGGCCACATCCCTCAGGCCACCCTTGCAAGTTTTCAGGGCAGAGTATTCATCTTTGGCCAGAAACTGCAGCCATCGTTCAAGAAGCAAGAAATGCTGTTCCATTTTCAAGTCTTATGTGATATTGTTGGCAAGCCACTGTTGGGCAAAACCAGAAGCTATGACGCAGTAACCTCAGAAAAATTCCGGGTCATGGCTGCTATCCATTCCGGACAGAAGATGAACTGGCCCGCTATCTTGTTTGGAGTCCTACTAGAAACAGTCATTGCATCAAAACAGGTTGTCTAATTTGATGTTCCTCTCAGCAAGCTCTTGGAGACAATGGACATCGAGCTGGGGAAGCCTTCAGCACTTAACCCCTTCAAGATTCTCAACCCCAAGGGTCTGGCCTTACTCAAATCCAAAAGTGTTCCACCCACTCCCTATGATCTGGTGGCTGTGAAGATCGAATTGGGACAGGAACAGGCTGCTGAAAGAAAGACTATAGTCAAGCGCAAACTGACAGTCCAGACTGATTCAGACGAAACTCAGTCTGCTTCGGTTCCTTCATCCCCAGCCAAACCTCCTCCAAAGAAGCCAAGAAC
This sequence comes from Haberlea rhodopensis, assembly GCA_907163345.1. Lineage (NCBI taxonomy): Eukaryota > Viridiplantae > Streptophyta > Magnoliopsida > Lamiales > Gesneriaceae > Haberlea > Haberlea rhodopensis. The sequence goes on along the minus strand of CAJQUN010000007.1, from coordinate 15,198,361 downwards.
CCAGATCACCAAGCCACTGTCGACATTAAATCCCAAACCCATATCCATCTTACCCTCAACAAAAGCCCCCCTGCAACCCAAACTCCAACGCAACCTTCTAAAACTCAACCTTCCAAAGCTCCAACCACTGTACCCAGGGTCACCATCCTTGTCCCCTCCACTACCCCTATGGTCAAGGGAATTGTTATAAAAGAATTAGGGGACCACACCCAATCAGGGATTAAGCCATCGTCTACCGTGGAAAAGGGAAAGCAATCCTAGTTGAGCCCGTCTCTTCCAAGTCAAAGTCAGCCGCTCAAACTGCAATTGACATTGCCATGGAAGACGTCGAAGACAAAGTTAAGGCGCTTACTCTAGTATTCGATGAATGGGTCGAATACAGAACGATCAACCACTTTGGTCTGTTCTTCGGCAAGCTCAAGAGGCTCCACAAAATGGAACAAGAAGTCCTTAAAGGGACAAAAACCGATGACGTGCGGATTGTGGTGCATCGCAAGGAGTTATTCCGGGCTAATCACAGGCTCAGACTGGCAAACTTGCTTATAACAGCCAAAAAGGCGAACTTTGATGCCAACAATCCGACTGCCAAAGATGACGGTGCTGTCATTGCTCAGCTGGAGATGGACATTCATACTCTCCACATGGTTGTTCGCTTTCAACGACAGCAGCTCAACATATCCACTCCCGTTCCCAGCCCAGATCACCCCACTGCAAGCAAGATTGTGGCAGAATCATTCTTTGAGCCACTTATTTCTAATACAGCGGAGCAGCCACTGACCAATGCTCCGTCTACCGCAGAGACTGACGCAATGGATGTCTTGTTGGATTCTCCAACAACTTCCATTCCTCTGGCATCCTCAGTCTCCCATATTCAGAACAGTCCAAACGACGCACCTCCAAAAGTTGTCTCGCCAGAATCCGTCGATCCGGATCAAGTGGTGTCAACAATCGTTGCAGCTATACAGGATGATGAGCCTACTAGACCTATCACTCCTCCAGATCAGTCTGCTGCAGACTTGGCGTTTCTACAAGAATTTTCTACGGACTTAGTTACAATGATCCAATCCGATATACACCAATCTGCTGTTTCTACACTCGTACCAGTTGAGGCAGAAGTTGATCTGACTGCGTCACCTTCTGATCACTCTCCGGACCATTTAACTGCTAAAGCCTCATCTCTCGCCAAGTCTCTTCAACAACTCCCTGACAACTGTCTATATATCTCTCAACGAGTAAGAGAAGTTCATCAAAGTCAAAGGTCTACACACGTGGACTTTGAATCCTTCAGAGACAAGATGACGGCTAGCATAAGCGGTATTCAGCGTGGACTGAATGACCTGTTCTCTCAGCAAGCTTCATATAAAAACAGTCTGAGAAAAGAACAGATCGAGCTGGCTACTGAAGTTCGGACTTCCGTCGCTAAATCCCTCATTGCTCAAGACACTTGTCTGGATGCTATTTGCGCTCAGCTCACGCAGATCGTAGATTTCCTTCAGGAGATTGCTGCTGACAAAAAGGGGGAAATGAAAAAGGATTTCAAGCCAGCTCAGCAGTCCTCAGCGAAGAAGTAGATGTCTATATGAGTCTGACATGTAAATGTATCTATCAGACTTTTTCAATAAAATCAGAGTCTTTCAGTCACTTATCTAAGTCTTATTCATTTATTTTGAAAAGTTCATTTATTTTGAACAAAATGACTTAATCGATCCGAACTACAACTTACAGTGTTCATTTATTTTGAACGTGAAGACTTAATTGATCTGCAAGAATACTCTTTAGAACTTTTAAAAGACTGAATAAGAAGACATAGAAATTAGGTTTTGTCATCATCAAAAAGGGAAAATTTGTTAGTTCCGGATTTTAAAGATGACAAAACAGATCAGACCGATCAAGCCGCAAAACCATGTCAAAGCAGATCACACGGATATGGTCTATCGCAAATCAGAACGGATCGATGCAAACTAGTCTGACCAGATCGAAGCACGAGATCAGCTCAATGAAGATCAGATCAGAGCAGACAAGGTTGGATAAGCTTCGTTCTTCAGACCGAATCATTAACGGCTATTTATTGAAGCATTTAATGATGCAATTAATGCTGAAAAAGACCAAAAACTGAAGATTACCTTAAAAGGTAAGTAGACAAAGGAGAGCCTACCTGACAGACGCCGAAAGTTAAGACCAGAAGGGAAAGTGCCTAAAAGATTAAGACTGAAACTTGTTCAGAGAATGAACAGAGTCAAGAGTTGCACAGAAAAGGAAATAGTGTCGTTGGTATAAACAACTATATAAGGATGCAACTAGAGAGCTCAAAGTGGACGACTGATCAATCAAGAAACGAAAAGAAAACATAACAGCACAAGCTTACAAGTCTAGACATTCTTGAGCAGAACAGTTATTAAAAGATATTCATCTTACCAGTCTGCTCAAAGCTTTCATAAGCACAACATAGTGTAATATTTGATCGTCATAGGATCATTGTGTGCATAGAAAAAAATCATTCTGTCTCTTGTATTTATACTAAGATAGAAGAGTGAGATTCTATTGTAACTGTTAGACAGTTTGTGTCTGAACAGATCAAGAGACTAGGAGTTTCAGTCTGGTAGTGGGATAAATCCAGCTGAATCGGGGTTGTACAAGTGGTTGTATTACTCAAAGTCTTCTAGTGAATCCTTCCTTAATTGGAAGAAGGGGAGACGTAGAAGGATTCTCCTTCGAACTTCCAGAAACATATCATGTCTATTCTCATTCCGTACTGAGTTACACTTACTAAGCCATCAAGCCGTTCTTACTAGTCAAGAACAGACCGTTCCACACTTTTATATTCAGTGGTCTGTTCTGCTCAGAAATTGATTAAGAAATAGATTTCACTCACTAACCTGAGAGAAATCAATAAGGATTAATTTTAAAGGAGTGTTCATTCACCCCCCCTCCCCCCCACCCCTCTAAACACTCCGGACCAATCCTAACACTTTGGTTCTTCTTGTGTAACCAAGAGGCGGGCCAATCATCTTTACAGCGGTAATGCGGAAGGTTTGGTCTACGCTCTTCATTGTTTTATCAAAGTATCGATCGTGCCTTATCGAAGAGGCGGGTGTAGGAGAATCTGTGCTGTCAGTCGGGAGGTTACAAAATTCATTGAATGTTGAAGCAATGCCAATTGATACGAAGGGACGGTAGTTGCTTGTCCCTTCTGTAAAATATATATATTGCTCAGCCTTGCCTTCGATCTTTAGTTTAGATTCCTCCTATTGATCCATGCACAATGTTGTGCTTGACATTGATAGTTCTGGGAGCGAGCTCGATAGTGCTCGTAATATCTATAAAGATGAAACTCTTGTACAAGGTGATTTCTCCAAGACATATATCATCTATATGACCTATGTAATTCCTTTCTACTTAAAAACTAAATAAGCATACATTTATCCAATTATCATATATGTGTTGTAGCTGCTACTATTAAACAAATTACCACATTGAAGAAATTAAAAAGAGAAAGGGTGATTAAATTGTAAGAAATTCGTTTAGAAAATTTGGATCCAACCACTTAAAAAAATATATAACTAAAATTATCTTTATGAAATGATCTTTAAAGTTGTTATGTTCTAACATCTTACTGGTATATGATGCATTTTTTTGTCAACTCACACACTTTTCTAAAGTTTTTGATTATATCGCATATGAGAGTATCTTCTTAAAACGTTCCATAAATGTTTTCTATTAACAATATCACTTCTATATCTCTGTTTGTTAAGTTTTTTCTTTAACAAAAACTAGTATATATACTGATGCGATCCGTTACTTTAAGTGTTTGGTAGAATGAAGTGTTTACGAAAAATAAAATGAACACACCAAGATTTTTACGTGAAAAACCCTCAAACTGAGAGAAAAACCACGGGACCTAGTCCAGTATAATTTTCACTATCACACTTTTTTTTATTACAGGACTTCTGGGACACGACTTACAATTGTCAAATGACTCTATAAAAATATCCCAGAAAAAATGATGAAAATGACCGAAAAGAAGTAAATAAGCTCTCTTTGGAGTCTTTTTTGTATAGAAAAATCCAACCCTTTTCAATGAGACCATCCGCGGGTATTTATAGGGCTGTTCCCAATGATTAATTCACGGGAGATCCAAAACACGATGTCCTCTGATCGTGGCTTAATTGGGGCCAAACGTGTCTGGAAAATCCGCGCCCCATTACTGCACGTTTACTTACGCCGGTTGACTTGTTAGTTATCTCCGGGTCTTCCGTTAGCCTTTGACCATAAAATCGAGGAGGGTTTAGCAGCTATTCAGTAAAACCCTGCTCGGTGCTAGCTGTTCGGCGTTCTTCTATTCGGTATACGACTGTTTGGCTCTTGGGAGGATTTTACCCGATGAAGTCAATATGTCATATGACATCACCTCACCCCCCTAAAGTAAAGCAAGACGAGACTTTTGAAGCCTTGTTTTATTGTCTTCGGGTAAAATCCTAACCTTAACCTGCTCGGGATTTTTTGCCGCCCTTTTTTCCCGCTTAAAAATTTCAAATGCCGCGCGACGTTTCGTTTTACGAGGCGCCTATATGACCATTCATTCCATTATTTTTGGACTATGAGGATTAGATGACTGTTCACATGGTCTCATCTATAAACACCCATCATTTCTCTTCATTTAACTTACCTTGCTGTATTTTGCTTCCGAGCTAGCATCAGACGATCGAACAACTTGCCTCAGTAATTTTCAACTTTCAATCACCAAGTAAGACTTCTTCTTCGGCCGATTCTTCACTACAGGCGATAGAGATGTTCAATGAGGAGGACGCTATTAGCCCTCTCCTCAACCGTCTTCTTCTTCTGATAGCGAAGAAACTCTAAGCTCTTCTGCTGCGTCAGCTGCTCGTTTACATGAGCAGAGACTTGCTACGGAGCGGGATTTAGTGAAAGCCCGTGTTCCTTGGTTTGAGATCTTTGAATCTGAGGTCAAATCGACTCATCATTTAAGTAACATTCAAACCAAATGGGGGATTTCTGAGGGGACTTCTATTATTGCTCCCCCTTCCGGATCTCGTCCCCACTTACCCCCTAAGGGGTTTTTTCCTTTTTACATAGACCAACTCCGAGGAGGCCTCCGCTTTCCTATCCCTCCTTTCTTTATCGAAGTCGCCTCATACTTTTCTGTTTCTCTTAGTCAACTGTTTCCCAATAGTTATCGGTTATTGGTGGGCTTTTTCATAGTTATTTCTTTTCTGGGTTTTACCCCTACTCCTGAACTCTTTCATTGCTTTTTTTCAATTAAACAAGAAAGAGATTGGGCTTTTTCACTTTTCTTCTTGGACAGGGGTTGGTTTCCTCAAAAAATACCCCTCGTCTATAAAAAACTGGAAGAACTCCTACTTTTTTGCCCGTCCGCTCCAACCTTGGGATTGCCCCATGGAGTGGAGGGAAAATCTCCCGAGGGGCAAGTCAATCAAGGGTTACCTTGAGGAGGAACCGTATTTGCCGGTTCGTCGTACACTTTAGCGATCAGTGTTTTAACTTAATGGAGCTGATTGACGACGGACTGCTATACTTGTTCCAGCTGAGCCCAAAGGGTGCATCCTTGAAAATGCCCATCGGTGAGTGCTTTTAAGCAGTCTCATTCGTTTTACTTTCAACTTGTTATGTTTGGACTAATATTCCTCTGGTCTTTTCAGAAACGAAGATCATGAAAGCTAGGATGGCCGAGAAGTTAAAGGAAAAACACCAGAAAGGTCAAATTTCGGCAGCTGTTACTGCTCCGGCCCCTCCCCCTTCCATTGAGATTATGACTCCCCCTGATGAGAGGGATTCTCCCTAGGGGACTCAGACTCTTCAGCGCTGAAAAAGGGCCACGCCCGAGGGTCCAAGTTCTTCCCCAAAAGCCCCTCCCCTTAAGAAAACTTCTTCTTCCCTCATCCCTTCTAAACCTCGAGCCTCATCCCAACCCGCTCTTGGTGTTTCTCGGCCTTCCTCGAGATATCACATTCCTTCTTGGACGTATTCTCCCAACGTCCCCCTGCTGAAGAAACCCGACCCCAAAGCCTCCCAATCCATCTTATGCCACTCTCCCAACTTCGCCGACCTCAAATATCTCGGGGAGTTGACCTTCAGCAACTTGGTGAACGACTTCTCCACCTCCTTTACTCAGGTAGATATTTTTACTAATTAATCTTCCCATCCTGTCCCTTTTAGTACATTCATTTTTTTATATATATATGCTCTGATGCAGGCCCATATGATGGCGGGAGAACTTCTCACTCGTTGTCACTCAGTACGATCAGCCGATAGCCATAACCAGAAGCACATCAGGCAGTTGGAAAATATGGGTGAGGACCTGAAGAAGTCGGTGAGTCTTCTGGAAGAGCGGCACTTGGCCCTGGTGTCAGCTCGAGATAAAGAGGAGAAAGCCCTTGCAGAAGAGCGGACAAAATTAGCCGATCTGGAAGGTGCTAACTCTACTTTATCGGAGCAGTACAAATCTATGCCTGAGCAATATCGATCCATCTCTGAGCAACTTGCTCAAGAGAAATCTTCAACTGCTGCTCGAATGGAAGAATTCTGGCTCACCAAGAAGGCTGAATTTTTGAAGTCTCGGGAGTATGGTAACATGGTGGTGGACCGTGATCTAAGTTTTTTTTTATCATGGATTTGAAGCATGTGTCAGCCAATTTAAAGCTCAAGGCTACCCTCCGAAGAAGCTTCAAAAGATTTCCTCGATGTGGGGGCTACCTTAGAAAGTCTCCTGAAGAGATGTTTCATCCGTAGAATAGGGATTTTACTTTCTCTTGTATTACTTTTCGATATGAATAAAATTACTTATTCACTTGGCTACTTTCCTTCGTACAAAAAAAACAAAGATGTTTTAAATTTAAACATGGACCAAACATCCCGATACCACGAGTAAATCATTAAAATTCCGAACAAGCTCGCTACCCCGAGCACAACAACTTAGGCAATTTTAAGTTTAAAGTGGACCAAACATCCCGATCCCACGAGTAAACAGTTAAAATTTCGACCAAGCTCGCTACCCCGAGCACAACCACTTAGGCAATTTTAAGTTTAAACGTGGACCAAACATCCCGATCCCACGAGTAAACAATTAAAATTCCGAACAAGCTCGCTACCCCGAGCACAACCACTTAGGCAATTTTAATTTTAAACGTGGACCAAACATCCCGATCCTACGAGTAAACCATTAAAATTCCGAACAAGCTCGCTACCCCGAGCACAACAACTTAGACAATTTTAAGTTTAAACGTGGACCAAACATCCCGATCCCACGAGTAAACCAAATTCCGAACAAGCTCGCTACCCCGAGCACAACCACTTAGGCAATTTTAAGTTTAAACGTGGACCAAACATCCCGATCCCACGAGTAAACCATTAAAATTTCGAACAAGCTCGCTACCCCGAGCACAACCACTTAGGAAATTTTAAGTTTAAACATGGAACAAACATCCCGATCCCACGATTAAACCATTAAAATTCTGAACAAGCTAAATGAATCAAATAATTTCATTTTATTGCTAACAAATTCATAATCCAAATAATAAGGAAAGATTACACAAAATACTTCTTCAAATTATGAATGTTCCAAGGTCTTACCAACTCCCGACCTTCATGATCTTCCAGTCTGTACGATCCTCTTCCGATCACTTCCTTAATTATGTAATGGCTTTCCCACTTGGGTGCTAGTTTTTTCACCTCGCCAGCAGGATTTGTTCTTCGCAATACCAAATCTCCGACTTGAAATGTTCTCGGGCGAACCCTTCGGTTATAGGCATTAGTGATCCTTACTTTGTATATCTATGTTCTTGCTATAGCTCGTTCTCTCAACATATCGATCTCATCTAATTCCTGCTTCCTTATATATTTGTTCTGCTCTGGATCATAGCATTGTACTCCGAGAGAATCAACTCCAATTTCTGCTGGAATGAGGGCCTCTGAACCATATACTAGGTTATATGGAGTTTCCCCTGTAGATACCTGAGGAGTTGTTTGGTAGGCCCACAAGACACCAGGTAGTCAGTTTACCCATTCTCCTCGGGCACCTTCCAGCTTTGTCTTAATCCCATGCAATAGAATATGATTAATCATTTCGACTTGTCCATTTGCTTGCGGGTAGGCCACTGACGTGAATACTTGCCAGATTTTCATATCTTTGCACCACTCCTCCACTTTCTTCCCCTGAAACTGCCTCCCATTATCGGAAATTATTCTCCTCGGTATTCCAAACGACACACTATGCTTCTCCATAGGAATCTAATGATTTCTTTTTTCGGTTATCCTTGCTAAAGGCTCAGCTTCCACCCATTTTGTGAAATATTCAACTGCTACCAGAAGGAATTTCATTTGTCCCGCGGCAATAGGAAAAGGTCCGATGATGTCCATTCCCCATTGATCAAAGGGACAAGAAATAACACTGTTGTTTAAGACCTCTGCGGGCACATGAGATAAATTTGCGTGTCTCTGGCAATAATTGCACTTTTTCACAATTTCTCCGGCATTCTCTTTCATGCTGGGCCAATAGTATCCACCTCGAAGAGCCTTCTGATATAACATGTTGCTTCCCAGATGGTTTTCACAACAGCCTTCGTGGATCTCCTTTAGCAAATGCTCTCCTTCTTGTATTGATGTGCATTGCAAGAAGGGAATTGAAAATCCTTTTTTGAACAGTTTGCCTTCTGCTAATACAAAACAACTCTCCATTCTCTTCACCCGAGCAGCTTCCTTCGGATCAGATGGCAACACCTTGGTTTTCAAGAATTTAATGATATGCTCTCGCCAATCGGATATAATACAAGGCTCCAGATTCATTATGTTGTTGATAGCTATGTGCGAGATTAAAAGGTCTTGTACTAGTATTTTCCTGTTCTTCCACTCGTGAATGGAGCTAGCCAACTTCGTGAGTGCATCGGCTCGGTTATTATCTTCTCTCGGTAACTGCTTCAATTCCGCCTCTTGGAACTGAGTCATTAATGTTTGGGCATTCTCCACATATTTTTTCAACTTTTCTTCTTTTACTTTGTATATCCCATTTACTTGCTGCACAACCAGCATTGATCCATGAACACCTTTATTTTCCGAGCTCCAGTGTCTAATGCTACCCCTAAACCTGAGAGGAGAGCTTCGAATTCAGCTTCATTGTTTGAGAATGAAAACCGAACTGGATAGCTACGGCAATTTCCTCTCCTTCAGGACTAATGAGTATAACTCCTGCACCGCTTCCTATTTGAGTAGATGATCCATCTACAAACAAGTTCCAATCTTTTTCTTCAGGAGTATGAGTCACTTCTACCAGAAAATCTGACAATGCCTGAGCTTTGATGGCAGTTCGAGGCTGATAAGAAATATCAAATTCACTCAATTCAGTGGCCCATTTCACCATCCGTCCTGGAATTTCTGCTTTGGATAGGAGCCTTCCCAAGGGAGTACTCGTCACCACCATGATAGGATGAGATAAAAAGTATGGCCTAAGGCTTCTCGCAGTGGTGACTAGAGCCAATGCTAATTTTTCAATTTCAGGGTATCTCTGTTCGGCCCCTTGCAAAGCTCGGCTGACATAGTACACCGGCTGCTGCTGCCCTAACCTCTCTTGAATTAACACTGAACTGATAACCTCCTCGGTCACCGACAAATAGATGATGAGTGTTTCTTTGTGATCAGGTTTATTCATCAATGGTAATTGAGCTAGATACTCTTTTAAGTCATCGAAGGCTTTCTGGCATTGATCATCCCACTCGAATCGCACTCCTCGCCTTAATGCTTTAAAAAAGGGCAGACTCCTATCAGCCGAGCGCGATATGAATCGACTAAGCGCCGATATTCTCCCTGTTAACCTTTGTACCTCGTTCAACGTTCTAGGAGGATTTATCTCCTGGATTGCTCGGATCTTCTCGGGGTTGGCTTCCACGCCCCTCTCTATTACCATGTACCCCAAGAATTTTCCACTGTGTATTCCGAAGGTACATTTGGCGGGATTTAATTTCATGCCAAACATTCTTAAAGTGGCGAAGACTTCCTCCATATCTTCGATCAGATTTTGTGCCTTCTTGCTTTTAATCAAGACATCGTCTACATATACTTTCACATTCCGCCCTATCTGATCTTTGAACATCTTATCCATCAATCTTTGATAAGTGGCCCCAGCATTTTTTAACCCGAAGGGCATTACCACATAGCAAAAATTCCCCCCTGCTGTGACAAAGCTAACCTTGGATTGATCTTCTTGCGCTAAGGGGATTTGATGATATCCCTGATAAGCATCCATAAGACACAACAGCTCGTGCCCTGCAGTAGAATCCACTAATTGATCTATCATCAGTAATGGATTACAATCTTTGGGACACGCTTTGTTCACGTCCCAGAAATCTACACACATCCTCAATTTGTCTCCTGCCTTAGGTAATAAAACCACATTTGAGAGCCATGTAGGGAAACTAATCTCCCGTATGTGGCCCGCTTTCAGTAACTCCTCTATTTGTTTAGCGATACGGCATCCTTCTCGGGTCCAAAATGCCTTCTCTTATGCTTAATTGCCCAAACACTGGGGTCAACATTGAGATGATGCTCAGCAATCTCGGGCTTTACTCCGATTCAATCAGAAGTACTCCAAGCAAACACATCCACATTATGAATCAAACAGTCAATCACCCTCTTCCGTAATTCTGGATCCAATTTGGATCCTACTCGGGTAGATTTAGCAGGATGACCTAGCTCGATGCTAAGAAATTCTTCCTCGGGAACTATCCGCTCCTCAGCCTCCAGCTGCTCACGTTTCCTTTTACTATTGTCTCATCGTTCACCTTCTTCTCTTTTATTCCCTTTCTCTTGCTTTAGCTCTTGCAGGTAACATTTTCTCGATGAACTCTGACTCCCCCTTACTTGTCCAACCTCCTCTGCTACTGGAAATTTTATTTTTAAGTGGTAAGTAGAAGCAACTGCTTCAAAAGCTGCTAACGTTGGACGACCCCAATATTATATTGTAAGAGGAAGGTGCATCCACTATGAGGAAAGTGATCATCTTTGTTTTTATCTTTGATTCTTCACCTAGAGTGACGGGTAAGGACACCTGTCCTATTGGGCTTATGACCTCCCCAGTAAACCCATGTAAAGAAGTATTCACTTTCTGCATAGCTATACTTCACAATTCCATCTGTTTTAAAGTATTAAGGAAGAGTACATATGCCGAGCTGCCTGTATCCACGAAGATTCTTTGTACGTTATAATTGGCTATTGTGGCAGAGATAACCAATGCATCCTCATGGGAAAAATAAATCCCCTGCAATTCTGCAGGTTCGAAGGCTATAGAAGGACCTTCGGGCGTACGATTTGGATCGATGGATAATACTTCGAGCCTTCGAACATAGCTTTTTCTTGCTCGGTTTGAACCACATGATATAGTTCCTCGGTTAGGAACATTGCTCAAGGTCCTTTCTCCAAGGACTTGATTTCATCCTTCTAATCTTTCCCCCCGCACTGTCCAAGGAACTGGCTGAGGTGTCCCTCTTCCAGGATTATCATTATTCTGAGGAAAATGGACATTGTTCCTCAGATCATCGTTACTTCCTTGCCTTATACCCATTCTTCCTCCTTGGATGTTCCCTCCTCGAATGCTTCCTCCTCGGAACAACCCTCTTCTGTAAGGTCCTCCCCGACCCCTCTTCGGCATAATTTGATTGATGGCTACCTCCCGATGAGATCTCATCGGAAGGTAATGATCAAAATTCCTTTTAGGCTGCTCCATTGGCCTATCTTTCCTACTGATTTCACCACCATTTTTTACTTCTTTCTTCTGCTTCACACTCTGAGCTTCTTCTAAATTAGCGTATTTAGAGGCTCGTCCTAGCAACTCGTCATAATCTGATGGTGGCTTCTTCGCCAATGATCCGAACAGGTCCCCTTCCCTTAGCCCTTGAGTGAAAGCACTGGCTAGTATTTCGGACGTAACATGTGGAACATCAAGGCATGCTTGACTGAATCTTTTCAAAAAATCCCGAAGGGACTCTTTCTCCATCTGCCTGAGACCGAATAGACTCAATGTTGTTCTCTTGCAATTCCTACTACTCGCAAATTGATGAAGGAACAGCGAGCTGAATTTAGGAAAGGAATCTACTATTCCTGATGGTAATTGATTGAACCAGGATTGAGCAGCGCCAGCGAGTGTAGTCAAGAAAACTCTATATTTCACTCCATCTGTTAGTTGATGAAGGAGTGAAGCGTTTTCAAACCGAGACAAATATTCCTCTGGATCCGTGCCGCCATCATAATTTCCCACATTTAAAGTTCTAAAATTAGGGGGCAGGGGATCATCAATGACTTGAGGAGTGAATGGGGTGCTCCTCCTTTCTGAGTAAATACGTCCTTCCATTTTATTGCTCATTTTTTGCAACTCCTCCTTTAAGTCCTCCATTTGGTGATGCGAAGTCTTGTCGATTTCATCATCTGAATGATTGGGAAGATCCTTTGACTCTCTAACCTCCTCCCCGACTTATTTATAGAGGCTGAGTCTTCCTCTTCTTCCCTGGTCTCTTCTCGACAGGGGGATCATAAACTGCCTCATAACCTCTCCTACAGTTTTAGCAATTACCTCCTTAAATGTTACATGGGTATTCCTCCGGTAGGAAATGCCCGTGAAACATTCTGAGATGACCCAGCATCCCCTACTCCTTCTGGTTCTGGGCATGAACGCGGGGGGGGGGGGGGGGGGGGGGGGGGGGGTGGGAGTTGGTTTATCCCTCCCCGAAATTGGCCCTCGTCCCTTGCTTCTAGCCATCTTGCCTTGGATTTTTGATCAAATCTCCTTGCTTCAACGTCTTTACTCCTTTGTTCCCACAGACGGCGCCAATGATGTGATCCGTTATTTTAAGTGTTTGGTAGAATGAAGTGTTTACGAAAAATAAAATGAACACACCAAGATTTTTACGTGGAAAACCCTCAAACAGAGAGAAAAACCACGGGACCTAGTCCAGTATAATTTTCACTATCAAACTTTTTTTTATTACAGGACTTCTGGGACACGACTTACAATTGTCAAATGACTCTATAAAAATATCACAGAAAAAATGATGAAAATGACCGGACAGAAGTAAATAAGCTCTCTTTGGAGTCTTTTTTGTATAGAAAAATCCAACCCTTTTCAATGAGACCATCCACGGGTATTTATAGGGCTCTTCCCAGTGATTAATTCGCAGGAGATCTGAAACTCGATGTCCTCTGATCGTGGCTTAATTGGGGCCAAACGTGTCCGAAAAATCCGCCCCCCATTACTGCACGTTTAATTACGACGGTTGACTTGTTAGTTATCTCCGGGTCTTCCGCTAACCTTTGACCAGAAAACCGAGGAGGGTTTTAGCAGCTATTCGGTAAAACCCTGCTCGGTGCTACCTGTTCGGCGTTCTTCTGTTCGGTATACGACTGTTCGGCTCTTGGGGGGATTTTACCTGAGGAAATCAATATGTCATATGACATCATATACATATATACACACATATATATATAGCATAAACAATTTTTCCTTGTATTTAGTTTTATTTTTACAATTAGATAATTTAACAATATATTAATTTATATTGAATTATTATATTTTGTTTTAATAATATGCTAAGTTTTAAGAGTTTCATATATTTTAAAGGCCTGATGATAATAAAATAGTTAACTATTCATAATAATAATAGACCTTGATTAGTTGATTTTGATCATTTTGACTATTTTATGGAGTTGATCAAAGAGCAAATGCGTATCATAGTCGATTTCTTGCCGAATTATCCAAATTCCACGTGTCTTAACATTTTACTTTTTTTTTTTGAACAAGGATGTACTAAATCAATTTTGTCGGCAATGAAAAGTCAAACAATTCAATTAATTGAATTGTGCCAACTTGAATTGTGCCGGCTTGTGGTAGGTGGTGCCAGCTTGTGGTAGAACGCGTAAAGAATTATATTCTTTACGCGTTTCAGACGCGGGGGAGCTCCTATAAATAGGGCTCCCCATCTCCTTATTCAAATATCCCAAAAACGAGTGTTCTCTCATACATATACATTTGAAGTGTGTATTTCTATAATATTTGTGAGATAATTTTCTCCTATATTGAGAGTGTTGTTCTCTTTGAAACATAGCGAGAGGTTGTAACCTACAAAATATTTTAGTGGAATCTTTTCATCTTGCCCGTGGTTTTTACCCTGATAATTTAAGGGGTATATTGGAGCTGATTCATTCTGATGTTTGGCAAGCACCGGTTGTATCCCTAGGAGGAGCGAGATACTTTGTCTCGTTCATTGATGATTTCTCTAGAAGATGCTGGGTGTATCCTATCAAGAAGAAATCAGATGTTTTTTCCACTCTTCAAAGTGTTCAAAGCGCGGGTTGAACTTTACTCTGAAAAGAAGACCAAGTGTTTGAGGACTGACAATGGAGGAGAATATACAAGTGAGGAATTTGATGCATTCTGTCAACAAGAGGGCATCAAAAGGTAATTCACAACGGCTTACACACCTCAACAGAATGGAGTGGCGGAGCGGATGAATAGAACCCTGTTGGATAGAACAAGGGCTATGCTGAAGACTGCGGGTCTAGCCAAGTCATTTTGGGCTGAAGCAGTCAAGACCGCCAGTTATATTATCAATCGATCTCCATCAGTGGCGATTGATCTGAAGACTCCGATGGAGGTGTTGACAGGCAAGCCAGCGGATTATTCTCGGTTAAATACATTTGGAAGTCCGATGTATGTTCTATACAATGAACAAGAAAGATCAAAGTTGGATTCTAAATCCAGAAAGTGCATCTTCTTGGGCTATGCTGATGGTGTTAAGGGGTAGCGCTTGTGGGATTCCACTGCCCACAAACTTATTATCAGCAGGGATGTTATCTTCGAGGAAGATAAAGTGAAGGGAGACAAAGACACACTGAATTCAGATACTATTACAATTCAGGTGGAAAATAAGACAGAAGAAGGTCAAGTTTCTTCTGATGTATTACCAGAGCACGATGAACAAGAACCAGATGAGTCAGAGGTTCTCAAAGTTCGGCAGTCTACTCGCGAGAGGAGACCACCGGTTTAGCTTTCAGATTATGATACTGAAAGCAATATTGCATACTGCTTGCTGACAGAGGATGGTGAGCCATCGAGTTTCCAGGAGGCTACTCGAAGTTCGGATATATCTCTATGGATGCAAGCTATGCAGGAAGAATTGGAGGCCTTGGACCAGCATAAAACTTGGGATCTTGTTACACTACCACGAGGACGGAAAGCCATCGGTAATAGATGGGTCTATAAGATCAAGTGTGATGGCAATAACAAAGTGGAGCATTATCGTGCAAGATTGGTGGTGAAAGGATATGCTCAGAAAGAAGGTATCGACGTCAATGAGATATTTTCTCTTGCGGTTCGGCTTACAACAGTCAGAGTAGTATTGGCATTATGTGCGGTGTCTGACCTACATCTAGAGCAGCTAGATGTGAAAACAACTTTTCTTCATGGAGATCTTGAAGAAGAATTTATATGCTTCAACCAGAAGGTTTTGCTAAAATAGACAAAGAGAACTTGGTTTGCAGGTTGAACAAATCTATGTATGGTCTCAAACAGGCGCCGAGGTGTTGGTACACGAGATTTGATTCCTATATCATGAGCCTTGGGTACAAGAGACTTCATGCAGATCCTTGTGCATATTACAAGAGATCTGGGGACAATGATTACATCATTTTGTTGTTGTACGTGGACGACATGTTGGTAGCAGGCCTCAATAAATTTCGAGTCCAAGAATTAAAGGCACAATTGGGTAGGGAATTTGATATGAAGGACTTGGGACCAGCAAACAAGATTCTAGGGATGCAAGTTCACCGAGACAAAAGTAACAGAAAGATTTGGCTTTCCCAGAAAAACTATTTGAAGAAAATCTTGCAACGCTTCAACATGCAAGATTGTAAGCCAATATCTACCCATCTTCCTGTTAACTTCAAGTCATCCTCCGATATGTGTCCTAGCAGTGAAGCGGGGAGGATGGAAATGTCTCGAGTACCGTATGCATCAGCGGTGGGAAGTTTAATGTTCACTATGAAACATAGCGAGAGGTTGTAACCTATAAAATATTATAGTGGAATCTTTTCATCTTGCCCGTGGTTTTTACCCTGATAATTTAAGGGGTTTTCCACGTAAATTCTGGTGTCCATTTTTGTTCTTCATTTTCAGTATTTTCTATCTCATGTTGCCGCACTTGGGGCCAACAAGTGGTATCAGAGCCTCGTTGTAAAAATCTTAAAATTCTAAGTATGCTCTGTGGTTGCAGCATTGACTGATCTTCCACACCAGAAAAGATTTTTTGAGATTTTTTTTTTGAGGCAATTTTATTGTTGTCAGAATGGCAGCACGGTTCGAGATTGAAAAATTTAACGGAAGCAATTTCATGTTGTGGAAAATGAAGATGCAAGCAGTTTTACGAAAAGATCGTTGCTTGGCGCTATTGGAGATACGTAAGGCATGGACGATGAAAAGTGGAATGAGATGAATGGTAATGCTATTGCCAATTTGCATCTTGCTCTAGCAGATGGGGTATTGTCAAGTATCGCTGAAATAACAAATGCAAAAGATATTTGGGATACTTTGACAAACCTGTGCGAGGCCAAGTCACTACACAACAAGATTTTCTTAAAGAGAAGGCTTTATACTCTTTGGATGTCAGAATCCTCATCAGTGACCGACCATATCAATACACTGAATACTCTATTTGCCCAACTCACTACTTTGGGGCATAAAATAGAGGAAGTTGAACGTGCGGAGCTTCTACTACAAAGTCTACCGGATTCGTACGATTAACTTATCATCAAGCTGACCAACAATATCACTACTGATGTGTTAGTCTTCAAAAATGTTGCAGCCGCAGTTCTTGAAGAGGAAAGTCGGCGCAAGAACAAGGAAGACAGGTTGGCAAGTTCGAAGCATGCAGAGGCTTTGCCGATGATGAGAGGAAGATCGACAGAGTGTGACTCTAGTGGGAGCCACAAGTATGGTAGATCCAAATCCAGAAGTAAGAAGAAGAATTTTTATTGCTATAAATGTGGTGGTAAATGGCACTTCAAGAAAGATTGTACAAGTAAGAAGAGCGTCGAGAAAGATTCTCGAGGAAATGTTGCCAATACCTCAGACAGTGGAGAAATACTATTCAGCGAAGCAGCAACTATTGCGGAAGGCAGACAAATATTTTATGACACATGGATAATGGATTCAGGAGCGATGTGCATATGACGTCTCGGAGAGAACGGTTCGACCAATATGAACCAGTCTCAGGAGGATCTGTATTCATGGGAAATGACCATGCCTTTGAAATCGCTGGAGTGGGAACCATCAAAATTAAAATGTTTGATGGTATTATTCACACCATACAATAGGTACGACATGTGAAGGGTCTGACCAAAGAATCTTTTATCTTTGGGACAACTGGACGATATCGGGTGCAAGACCCGTATCGAAAATGAGATCATGAAGATTGTGAAAGGCGCGCTTGTGGTATTGAAGGCGGAAAAGGCTTACAAGAATATGTATGTACTTCTGGGGGAAACACACAAAGAGGCAGAACTAGTTGTTGCATCGACTAGTTCGGGAGAAGAATTAACAGTGTTATGGCATAGGAAGCTCGGGCATATGTCAGAACGAGGGTTGAAGGTTCTCTCGGAAAGGAAGTTGCTGCCGGGGCTTACAAAAGTGTCTCTACCCTTTTGTGAGCATTGTGTTACCAGTAGACAACATAGACTAAAGTTTGGCACATCTACTGCCAAAAGCAGCGGTATATTGGAGCTGATTCATTCTGATGTTTGGCAAGCACCGGTTGTATACCTAGGAGGAGCGAGATACTTTGTCTCGTTCATTGATGATTTCTCTAGAAGATGCTGGGTGTATCCTATCAAGAAAAAATCAGATGTTTTTCCAATCTTCAAAGTGTTCAAAGCGCGGGTTGAACTTGACTCTGAAAAGAAGATCAAGTGTTTGAGGACTGACAATGGAGGAGAATATACAAGTAAGGAATTTGATGCATTCTGTCAACAAGAGGGCATCAAAAGGCAATTCACAACGGCTTACACACCTCAAATTTTACGTCAAACAGGGCTCGAACTCGAGTCTACCCAAAATGTATATGAACTCTTATCCATCCTGGCAAGACCGAAGAGCTCCATTTTACATATGACTTGCCTCAATATATTCATTATGCTGAATCAAATCGAATATTAACTATATTTTAAATCCGAATTCAATTTGTTTGTCTCAAACTCAGTTATTGAGATTTATTAAAAAAATGGTTGAACCTGGACTCGAGCTCATATGATTTATTTAGTACACGAGCTATATAATAAAATAACTAGAGTTTGAATTAGTTTAAAAACAAATATGAACATCTTCTAAAAGTTAATTTTAATATATTTTATATCTTTCTATGTATTAGTATAATTTGCCCCGAAGGCGCCCACGTCGAAGGCGCACTGGGTTTCGAGGGGGCAGTAGCCCCGCAAGGGGGTTCGAGAGGGCGTTGCGTTGTGGTGCATACAATAAAAATTTATTGTGCTCGAGGTACTATAGGTTATGTGGCTCCTGAACTGATCAACAGAAGCATTGGTTGGGCTAATGCATATAGCTTTGGAATCTTGCTGGTGTGAAGGATTGGTCTCAAGATTGACTTTGCTGCAAATGATGATAAGTTTAATCCACATTGGGTTTATGATTGTTGTTTAAACAAAGGTAAAATATATTGAAATTGCAATAGTACAGGAAAGCCATGAGGAAGATAAAATAGTTGTCCTGATAATCCACCCTCAGTGAGTAAACTATTGCAAATGATTGAAAGCGACGCTGAACTCTTGCAATTCCCAACTCAGCCTTCTGAATTTGATGAGCAGGAGGCACAAAATCCTGAACGAACATCGGAATTATATTCAACTGATTCCACATCCTTATTGTGAAACAACTACTTGTCTGTTTACTCAGCTTCTTGTTCGTCATTTGTGAAGATCTTTTGCGGTAGTAGCATCGAAATTAAGTTGACGATTGGCCCTATACTCCTTAGTTCTAATTTTATAGCTTATGGAAATTAGGAGATGTTGTAAACAAACCGTGGAATGAGACTAATTTGCTCTATAATTTGCTGTAGGGAGAGACATGGATTTAACTGGTTTGCAGCTTTCCCAGTGAACAATATTGCAATTTTTAAACCATTCACAGTGAATATAGCTGAAAATTAGTTGTTAGTGAAAGGTGAACGAACATATACCATAGTGTAGTATGATGGCTTACATAGATTTTTAATGGTTCTACTCTAATTCTGATATGATCTCCAACTCTGTCTGATGATGTCTTCCAGGTATTCTTACAGTAGCGTTAAGAGTATTTGTTGCTGGAAATGGATTTGGTGGCATGGTGAGACTGTTTCCATCTCCTTCCAACATTTGCACAACAGTTTTCATAGATGGACGATCAGATGGATACCACTGAATACACCATAGTCCTACGATTGTAAGCTTCCTTGCTATCTTAGATTCATCACCTTCTTCCTCAATATCCACCGATATCTCCTCTCGATTTATTTGATCATAAATCCATTTAGGAAAGTATATTTCACTCATATTTGCCGTATGATCCATGTTCTTCCTCCCTCCAACCATTTCAAGCAATAGCATTCCGAAGCTATAAACATCAGACTTATAGGACACTCTACCAAATGTCCTTGACAGCACCTCAGGTGCTATGTAACCCAAAGTTCCCCTAGCAGCAGTCACCGAAACAACACTTTGTTCCTTGGGACAGAGTTTAGCAAGACCAAAATCACAAATCTTCGGGTTGAAGTTGTCGTCTAACAAGATGTTATTTGGCTTGATATCAAAATGAAGGATCTGTTGGTCACAACCCTGATGAAGATACTCGATCCCTTTGGCTACTCCCAAAGCAATATCTTGTATCTTTTCTCGACAGAGCGAATTTCTCTTAGGTCCCTCCAAGAATATGAACTTTTCTAGCGAATCATTCTGTAGGAATTCGTAAACAAGAGCTCTTCTGAATCCATCAGCACAATAACCCAACAAACGAACCACGTTGACGTGGTGGATTCTCCCTATTGTACCAACTTCATTGATGAACTCCTCACCGTTTCCTTGAGAGTTGTTGAGGACCTTTACCGCAACATAAATTTCACTCGACAATTTTCCTTTGTAAACAATGCCATAGCCTCCTTCTCCCAATTTTTCGATAAACTCATTGGTGATCTTCCTTACATCAGTATAAGAGAATCTAGTAGGTTTAAGAGCTTTGTAATCTTCCAAAAAACTTTCAATCTTCATTTTATGCTCTTTATTCTCTCTGATCGAGCCATAAAGACGGTAGAGACAGGCTATTGTAACAATAAAAAGAAAAGAACCCAAGATTTCACCTGCAGAATTTTGGCAACCTGGGTAAATATTTCAGATTTGGTACAAAACAGTATCGAAATAAATAATCAATAGAAATAAAGAATTCGTCCACCTGAAGTCAATATTCTCTTTGATACATTGCCTGATGCTAAAAGAAGTGAAAAGATGTCAGAAGCCAGATCATGTAAAATTTGGGATGAGTGACGTAACACATATATATATACCTTGCTTTTCCATAAGTTTACACAGTAATTGATTGCCTCTTGTATTGTTTTTCAAGCTGCATGTTTTCCCTTGAGATTCACAGCGGCCACACGCTGGTTCAAACCATCTCAAAGAGAGAGAATATGGATATGAATTCAAAACTTGACTGGATGAAACATTATAAAGCTTGGTACAAGAGACAAAATCTAAAGAATAAAAGACTTCGTCAGAGGGAAAGACATAGATCCCATAGCCTGATTCATTTAGACATAGAATGGGCATATAGTCATTTATGGCAGAGCAATTAAAAATAACATGATCTGTTAACGGGTAGTATTCGTTAAATCGAAAAGGGGAGGCAGATAAGTTTGGATAGAATTGGTAGTTTTGAGAGTCACATCCGTTGGTGTAGTCACTATGAAGTTGGACGCTTTGAGAAGCATAATCAATCTCATCTACCACGAACTTCTCCGACGAAGGCAGTTCCAAGACGGGTTCGTCGAGTTCATTGCAATATAAATTAAAACCGGGATCATACCCACAATGATGTGGCTGCCGAGATTTTAGTCTGAAGGGAAATCGAACTATTGGACCATATAGAGAGCAACGGGTTGGCGTACAATCATCTGATCCGACACTAAGACACGCAAACAATATCAACAAGAATGCAAAAACACTGAATATAGGGGCCATCTTGACTGAAATTAACAAGGTTCGAGGTTGGCTTCTCTATTTTCTACTCTGTCCTAACATGAAATTATACAAGCAAGATTGTAAGTCAACAGTCAAGCAAGTCTATGATGAAGCAGTGTATTTGCATTAATATCAAATTAACGTGTTTGGATTTTCTTGTGTAGAAGTCTCTGTGGAAAAAGACTTAGAAGACCAAGTCAACCGAGTCAAGTCATGCAAAAACCCAATTAAAGTCAAGTTTGCAAGAGTTGACCAATGAATGAAATTAATTCTATTTTGGTTGGTTTTGTTAAAACCATCCAATATCACTTGATCGAGCTTTAAAGTTAGAAGCTTCTCCTCCTCCATGATTAAGCTAGCTCACAAGAATCATCATGCTCCTAATTCTGACATGTTTGGTCCTAAACCATTTCATTCAAATTCCGTTGTACGCAAAGCAGCTTCCGAAAAATTCCTCTTGCACTTCTGCATGTGGGAATATCCATAATATTAGCTATCCCTTTCGATTGAAAGATGATCCAAAATACTGTGGTCATCGTAAACGCAGCTACAAAATTTCATGTGAAAACAATACAACTGCTTCATTATATGTTGATATTTACAAATACCATGTGCGAGCAATCAATTATGAAAACTACACCATCCGCCTTGCTTATCCTTCCGTTGAAAATAATGATTCTTGCTCATTTCCTACCTATTCTCCGAATTGGAGGCAACTCGTTCGAGATGATTCTTCTGCATATGGACTTGGCCTCTACAGAAACGATCTACTGGGTAGTCCGGGGCGCCTTGGGAGGTTATGGCCTGTTACTTTTTTGAGCTGCCCACTTCCATTGAATGATCCGCTCTTCATTGAAACAAATCAGTGCTTCTCATCGTCCTCCAAACGTTACACATACGTAAAAGCCGGCAACATGGATATAAGAGATCTCAGGGATATGTGTAGAATAGACTTAGTTGTGATGACATCGTTGCCATTCAATAATGAGGCTGAAAATGATATTTCTCTTTTGAAGATCCATGAATCTTTGCTATATGGATTTGAACTTTCATGGTCCGTTGCATTATGTGAGTACAAAGCAGATGAATTTTGTTATTTTAATGGAACCACAGCTACATGCAAAGCGGACCCCTGTGCTTTTAATACCTACCAGATGATCGGTAAAGGTATGAATCGACTAACTGAATGTTGAAATTTTATTAAGGAAAATTGCAATTTTGGTTCTGTATGTTGGTCCCATTATGATTTTGCATCTTTTAGTAGTCAAATTTAAGTCTTAGGCTGCCATCTTTGTTTGTTTTGCAATTTTAGTCTTTTTTCTGTGGGAGTGTTAACATAACATCGATCATTGTTGATGTGAGGTCGTATATTGCTGATGTATCCGATGATATCTTAACCCTCCGTGGTAGAGGGATGAAAATTACAAAGCAAGCAAAAAAAACAGACTAAGACTAAAATTTGACCGTTTAAATGATCGAAAGTGGAAAACAAAAACCAATATATAAGATGAACGTTGCAATTTTCCCAAATAGTACACATCTATTTACTCACAACTCATAATTTTCTTTATGTTTGAGCTTGCTGCTAGGGATGAAAACCAATAAGGAAAAATTCTTCAAATTATAGCGGATAATCAATTAAAGTTATATTGTATTTGAAATTTTTTAAACCTTTTTTGCAGAGATAGCGGAGCGGATAATCGCAAGGAAGCCTTTTCCAGATACCACCACGAGTAAGAATTATCTCCCTTTTGAGATGCATCGGATACGGGTGAATCAAGCATGATCCTCCTACTCAAGTTTTGATTTTAAAATATGACCTCCTTTATCAAAATAGGCTTCCCAGTTAGGTACATGATTCAAAGTGTGGAAAATTTCTTATAGGATCATTGGCCAAATTCTTCATTTGTAGACAACTTTTTTTGTAAATTTTTTTTCGACATTTAAAGAACAAAATAGTAATTTGGGAAAATTTAAGTATCTAACTTCATTGACAATGAGTTTAATAAATAAACGATTTCACCAATTTCTTTAACATTGTCGAAGCATGGGATCATATGTTTATAGAACATACTCACTATTTACATATACTCATACATGGTATCACGTATATTTTTGCAAATGAATCAAAAATAAAATCAAGGCATTGTCCCATCATGTGTTTCTGGTCAAAGAACAGAATATTTGAAACTGTTCTAAAAATATAATATTATGTTCAACATTATGTTGTTCTTTATTTCTTCTGGTTCTTCATAAATACTGGAGAAAATGCAGGATTTCGAGGATGCTCCCATCCACAGTATTACGAAACACTTACTGGTGAGAATTCGTTCACTATCATGTTTTCCTTAATGGCTCTTTGATTTGTGTGAGCAAATAGCGGAAGTGTATACGGATCTATTCGATACATATCTTTATTTTGGAAGGGTGATCATTGAGGCAAGTCTCAGGAGCGAAAATAAATAATTGATTATTAAAAAAATTAAAAATACATGTATAGTGTTAAAAGTAACTCAGAAAATAATAGTAATAACAAATAATATATTGGACGTATATGATTAAAATTTGAAAATTCAAAACTACTGATTGAAAATAAGCATTAGAAGTAGTTAGAATGTAAAAGTTCCCAGTGAATGAAAGATTCACTTACTATATCACCTATAGATTCACCCAATCCACCCCAATTTTTTTAACATGGATTGTTTTGGTGCTTTTAAAACTTGTAAATCACAGGTGAACATATATATTTAATCTGAAAGTGGCTTTTTTCCTAAAAAATCTTGCATGACCAAACACAATCTTTAATATATGCATAAAGGTGTTTTTTGACTAGCTCCAAGAAGAGGTTTAAGACTATAATGAATGCCCACTTTAAAAAGAAAAAAGAGGCACGGATCCGAGCGGTACCGTGCATACAAGGGGGAGCTGCTTCCTTATACTAAGGAAGACAACTGACCCTTGTATGAGCCTTCAATAGCCTTTAGCATAATTGTCTCATCCCAAAGGAAAGATGAATGGGAAGAGGTCTGCAAAGAGGTTCCACTTCGCATCCTAAGGGAAGCTCTCGTTTCTTAATTTACATTGAATGAAGCTTGCCATCTAAATTAACATTACTCTAACAACTTTTTGTCTTGGTGCACTTGCAGGGATCCTCATAATTCTTTTGTATTCTACTGGTGAGCTCTTGTTTTGAATGTTCATGTTTAAAATTTGGCAAAATATATTGTAGTGAAGTTTTCCATATTTACATAGCAAACTTTCAGTTCAAAAACTAAAAAAGTAAGAAAACACCAAGATAAAAACTGGCCCTCAACAAGAAAGAATTCGGTCAGTTATTGTAGTTAACTTGTAGAGGAATTCCTTCAATTCCTCTACAGAAACTCTTCTTATTTCTTTTATATGTTGGAACAACCTTATAGATGAAAACTATCGTCTTAATCTCATAATCTCAGGCTAAATCATTAAGAAATACAGATGAATATGTGGAAGCGTACATTGATCCATAATAGTTCCTGCAGATCTGAATTCTATGGTCTTCATATCTTCAAGATTAGCCTTGAGAGTCCTTCAAACTCCTCTCACGCTCTCTAACCATTGACATGATACAATTAGAACGACTTATCGTGTGACCGGGGGACCATGACCCCTTATTTGTACATTAGGGTTTTTATTTAAGCCAATCAATCAAATAGAAAAGTTTAAGTCTCTATACACTACATGTACATATCATCTTAGATATTGTAGCCCAACTTTAGTTACTTTATCCAGATCATTTTATTTGGGCTAAAGCATAAGATAACTTATAATACACAATCAATTACATATGTAGTCCCATATTAGAAATTATATTCCAACAATCTCCCACTTGGGCCACATATGACACCTTATAAAATTGTGTACTACGTTATGAGCTCAAAACGTTTGCTATCATTATCAAAAGCATCCCTAACAATCTCGTCCATCAATTATACTAATATAGGATCAAAGTGACATTTGTTACATTATCCATCAATGGTCACATATTTCCATACAACCAAATGACATAGATCAAGTATGGATGTGTAGCATGGAAATTTCATGTAATGTGATCTTAACATGTCTAATTCCAACTGGTCGTCCCAATCACTCAAAAGAGTTACATAACACTTTCAACTAAATGCTAACCGCAAATTGGATGCTAAATCGCAATGAAAGTAATCAATTTATTTCAGAGTAATCAAACATTAATCTTTAGTCTGTACATAAACTTTAATCATGTCAAATGAGCTAATACTCAAACTGAATACAAACTCCCAGTATACAAGCATATGATATATATTACCGATCGTATTTGGATCTTGAAAAATCCTGAAAGTTCTGTAAGGACCCTAGTTTCTTAAATGCGGATTAAAGGCATAATTAGAGCTAACATAAATTATCAGAGTGAAAATATCGTGTTGAGACTATGAGCTTTAAGAATTACATTCCAAAATAAGGATTATCAAGTGGATTAGTTACAACCCCAATCGAAGAATGTTTTCACTATAACTTTAGACAACTCCTAGAGTAGACACTATACAAAAGTAATCATGTCCTTCATCTATCAAGAGTGTTCTTCACAAGCTCACTGCCTCAACCCGCTTTAGCCCCTTTTCTATCATGCCAAAATGTACCTACAAGGACAACCCCCAAAACATGAGCATAATATTATTCATATCCAACACAATATGAATGTAAGGCGTAAATGCATAAATCATAATAAAACACTTCCTGTTTTTCCCATGCATCTAAACGCTTCCTTTTTGGTTGTCCCTGTACTATAACTCATGAGTATAATCAATAGATTATTTAATGGTCGACACATGTCATGACATAATACCTATTTCATCATCACCAATTACCAATCACCAATCCCTAGTCTGTTCATCACAATGTATTTTAATGCCCCTCGCTTTTCATATAGGCGACATAGAATAACCTTGCTTCAATGGACATGCGGCGCTCCCACCCCTCGCTTCACATTGAGCGGCAAATATTCTTTCCTCGCCTCATATGATAACCACGCTTAAATGTGACATGCGGCGCTCCCACCCCTCGCTTCACATTTAGCGGCACCAAATCAAATAGCGGCAAGCATTAAAATCATCAAGGGATGACCATGACTCATGGGATGTGCACCTATAACCATCATATGCATATACAATCATCATGCATAATTCAACATGTATTTGCATCCACAATGCATAATTCCATATATACTCGCATCCACAATGCATAATCAATGAGTATATTAGATACATGTACCGTTGGGTGCCCGTACGTCTTCTACGTACCTTTCCAAAAAGTAGGATGTGGTAGGACTTCACTTCCTTAGCTGTGTTGCCACCTGGGATGGTTCTACACATTCACACAAATCAATATTAGAACCCAATAATAGTCCGATACCAAAAATCCTACAAAAATAACCAAAAACACCAAATTTTGCCTTTCGCGATCGATCGCCTGGGGCGGGCGATCGATCGCGAGACCTTATTGCCCGATTCTGAAATTTCCTTGCTTTGGCGATCGATCGCCACAAATGGCGCGATCGATCGCCAGCCTCGCCGATCGATCGCCCGAGAGTGGCGATCGATCGCCATGCGCCCTAAAAGCGCACTGCCAGCGCGCGATCGATCGCCTGAAATGGGCGATCGATCGCCAATGCCTGTAACCCGAAAAACCACCATTTTTGCTCCAAAATTCTTTTCCAATCCATACCAACTCTCCTACCTTCAAACCAACAATATCAAACACATAACAACCTTCAAAATACACTTTAAACATCCCAAAAATCCATCATTCAACCAAAATAATACCAACCCATAAAACCCATTTCAAATCCATACAAAACCACAACAAATCCAATCCAACACAACAAAAACAACAAGGAGGTATCCATACCTCTTGGGGACTCCAAATCTCCCAACAAACTCCACAAATCAAACTTTTGGAAGGATTTCTCTCCACCTTTTTGCACAATTTCGAAATTTAAGGGGGAAAGGGTTTGGGAGGAGTTATTTGGGAAAGTAGAAAAGTGATGGTATGGTGGGGTTTGGGGGGGGGTATTAAGTGGGTTATTTTAAAGTAAATTGCACTCCACAATTACCATGGTGTATAAAACACCCCAACATGATGTTTTAAAAGCATTTATCAAAATGCATCAAAATCCCAATTAATATCATGCTCGACAAAATAATTATCAATTACCATAAACAACCATAATAACCCCTAATTTCCCAACATGCATAACATGCATCCCGAAATGCATCCCCGGTCACGCCTATCATGTGACTAAGCATTTCAATATGATAATTAAATTCAGCACATAACTCGATTATCGCCATAATTAATCATATAAACATAATTAATGCCCAAATTGCAATTAATTATTTCCGGGATATCATAATACTCCTCTACTTCTAAGATTCCGTCCTCGAAATCACATGCACTTACCCCAACGTGAAACTAAACATAAATAACATACCAGAAAATAGTTTCGGGTAGTGCTGCACCATATGCCGCTCCGTCTCCCACGTAGCCTCCTCGACACCCCTGCGATCCCACTGAACCTTGATCATAGGTATCACTTTGTTCCGAAGTCTGCGGTCTGCTCGATCCAGAATTCTAACAGGCCGTTCCACATAAGACACATCAGATTCTAACTGAACCTCAGAAGGCTGCAACACATGAGATGGATCCGGCTCATACTTCCGCAGCATCGACACATGGAACACATCATGTATACCAGACAAAGAAGGTGGCAGAGCTAGTCGGAAATCTAAGGTGCCAATGCGCTGCAAAATCTCGTACGGTCCAACATACCTCGGAGACAGTTTTCCTCGCATCCCAAATCGCACAACGCCTCTGAAAGGCGAGATCTTCAAAAAGACCTTATCTCCCAACTGAAACTCCAACGGTCTCCGCCGTTTATTTGCATAAGCTGTCTGTCTGTCCTGGGCTGCTTTCATTTTCTGCCTTATCATCTTTATCTTTTCTTCCATTTCTCGGATCAGTTCCGGTCCTCCGATCGATTTACGGTCCAAATCGTCCCAACACAAGGGTGATCTACACCGTCTGCCATAAAGGGCCTCAAAGGGGGCCATTTGAATGCTCGCTTGGTAGCTATAAGAGAACTCTACCAAGGCCACTGAATCCTGCCAAGAAGCATCGAACTCCAATACACAAGCCCTCAACATGTCCTCGAGCGTTTGGATAGTACGCTTGGTCTGGCCATCCGTCTGAGGATGATATGCGGTGCTCAATCTAACTTCAGTTCCCAAGGCTGACTGAAGACCCTCCCAAAAATGAGATGTGAATCGTGGATCTCGGTCTGACACTATGGAAATGGGGTTCCATGCAATCTCACCACATCTCGAATATACAACTGAGCCATCCTCAAAAAGGTGAAGGTCATGCTATAGGGAATGAAATGAGCTACCTTAGTCAATCGATCCACAATCACCCAAATAACATCAAAACCCGAAGCACTTCTCGGCAAGTGAGTCACGAAGTCCATGGAAATGTGTTCCCACTTCCACTTCGGTATCTCCAAGCTTTTCAACTCGCCGTCAGGTCTCTGTCTCTCTGCCTTAACCTGCTGGCAGATCAAGCACCTCTTAACAAAAGCGACGACATCACACTTCATTCTTTTCCACCAAAACTGATCACGTTGATCTTTATACATCTTCTTCCCGCCTGGGTGGATGCTAAGTCTGCTACTATGAGCTCGCTCCAAGATCCCTCTACGCAACTCCGGCGTACTCTGAACCACCCAACGGCTACCCAATCTCAACGTTCCGTCCTCGGCCACTCTGAACTTCGATGGTTGACCAAGATGCAATAAAGATAACCATCTCTGAATCTCATCATCTGACTTCTGAGCTCTCCTGATGTTCTCATAGATATCCGGCTCAGCTAACAAGGTCGATACATACACAGGCGATGTATCTATGTCGAAATCATAGCCCAGATGGCAATAGGAGGTCATCATAGCTGACAAATGGATGACGTCCTCAGCAGTACTCCTCACTTTCCGGCTCAAAGCGTCTGCTGTCAAGTTAGCTTTTCCGGGATGGTACTCAATCTCACAATCATAGTCCTTGAGTAAGTCCATCCACCTTCTCTGCCTCATGTTCAGCTCCGCCCGAGTGAATAAAAACTTGAGGCTCTTGTGATCCGTGTAAATGGTAAACGAAGTACCATACAAATAATGTCTCCAAATCTTCAGGGCGGAGATGATAGCCGCCAATTCCAAATCATGGATTGGATATCTAGTCTCATGTGGTTTCAACTGCCTCGACGCATAAGCCACCACATGCTTATCTTGCATCAATACACACCCAAGGCCCTGAAGTGATGCATCGGTATACAAAACAAACCTGGAGTTTTCCGTAGGAATCATTAATACAGGCGCCGTCGTCAACCGGTGTTTCAACTCCTGGAAGCTCTCCTCACAAGCTTCTGACCAAAAGAATGGTATTCCCTTCTGGGTCAACTGTGTCAACGGCTTGGCGATCTTTGAAAAACCCTCGACGAAACGTCGGTAATATCCTGCCAAACCAAGAAAGCTCCGTATCTCAGGTACAAAAGTGGGTGCAGCCCACTCCATCACAGCTTCAATCTTCCTAGGATCCACAGATATCCCGCTGCTAGATATGACATGCCCCAGAAACACAACACTGTTCAACCAAAATTCACACTTGCTGAGCTTGGCATACAACTGGTGATCTCTGAGAATCTGGAGCACTGTCCTCAAGTGTTTCACGTGCTCTTCCTCGCTACGGGAGTAGATGAGAATGTCGTCGATAAATACAATGACGAATTGATCAAGATATGGCTGAAACACTTTGTTCATCAGACTCATAAAGACCGCTGGGGCATTCGTCACGCCAAACGGCATCACTAGGAACTCATAGTGTCCATATCGAGTCCGACTGGCTGTCTTCTGCACATCTTCCTCCCTGACTCAAATTTGGTGATACCCGGATCTCAAATCGATCTTGCTATAAAGTCTGGTACCTTGCAACTGGTCAAACAAATCATCAATCCTTGGGAGAGGATACTTGTTCATCACTGTGGCTTTATTCAGTTGCCGGTAATCGATGCACAAACGCATCGAGCCATCCTTCTTTTTCACAAAGAGAACCGGTGCGCCCCATGGCGATACGCTCGGGCGTATATATCCCTTGTCAAGGAGATCCTGCAACTGCTCCTTCAATTCTCTCAACTCTGCCGGTGCCATCCTGTAAGGAGCACGAGAAATAACGGACGTCCCCGGTAATAACTCAATCCCAAACTCGACTTCTCTAGCCGGTGGGAATCCGGGAATCTCCTCCGGGAATATATCAGCAAACTCTGCTACTACGGGTACATCCTCAACTCTCAATTCTTTATTCTTCCCAGACGTGTCCACGGCATAGATGAGATAGCCCGTGTGGCCACATTCCAACAATTGAGTCATCTTGATTGCTGAAATCAACGAAATCTTTGCACGAGAACCGTTGCCATAAAAAGTCCACTGTATCCCCAAATCAGATCTGAACCTCACTGTTCTCTGCCGGCAATCTACCACTGCCTGATATCTATTTTCAGAATGTCAATACCCACAATGTAGTTGAAGTCTGACATGCCTAACACAATCAAGTCTGCCTTCAACTCGTTGCCCTCTAAATAAATGAGGCAATCTGCAAGAAACTGATCGGCAATAACATTTCTTCCAGTGGGTGTCGAGACCATGAGAGGCGTGGGTAAAGAAGACGTGCGCATATGGTGTCTCTCCACAAAGCCCACAGATACAAAAGAGTCGGAGGCACATGTATCTATCAAAATAAAAGCAGGGTACGTAAATAAATGGCATGTACCGGCGATCACCTCCTCCGGGGCTGCCTGGGCCTGCTCTCTAGTCAGTGCATACACCTGCCCCTGGGATGGTCCCACTGTCTGACCTCCCGATGGTCGAGGCATATTCTGATGCCTCTGATGTACTGTCCTGTCATCAAATCTCGGCCTGTTTCCTTGAAAATCTGACTGTCCTCCCTGAGTGGGGCAATACCGAGAGATGTGGCCCATTTTGCCACAACTATAACAAGCAGGGCAATTACTCGAAGAATGTGTCCCTCCACAATTGTCGCACCTTGACTCCCCCAATCTATTTCCTTGCATAGGCCTTCGGTTGGTCGACCAATTGTTCTTCTTGTTCTCTTGCTATCAGTAGCTTGCCTCTGTTGTGGCACGTGTGGGGGTACAGCATTAGGATAGGCCCCAACTCTGATCTCCGCAAGTTCTGCTCTAGTAAGAGCATCATCAAAGGAAGTGGGGTTATTGGTGATAACCCGGTCGAATAGTTCCGGCCGCAATCCCTTCAGAAAGTTTCTCATCTTTGCATGCCCATTGGTGGCAATGTGTGGAACATACCTCAGCAACGAAGAATAGTGCATAGCATAGTCTGACACTGACATGCCTCCTTGTTTCAAGTTTGCGAACTCATCTTCCTTCATCTGTCTCGCCGCCGCAGAGAAGTACCGGTTCAGAAACCGGGTTCTGAAGAGCGTCCAATCGATCAATGCACCCTGTGCTCTCAGTTCCATTACCGTGCTCTTCCACCACATGGAAGGTTTCTTTGCTAGCTGAAACTCCGCCAACCTCAGCCATGCCGTTCTAGCACAAGGAGCGGATACAAATATCTGTTCAAGTCTCTCTAGCCACTCTTCAGCCTCCTCCCCTGATTCCGTCCCCTCAAACCGGGGCGGGTGGTAAGTCAGAAATTGAGTCAAACTGATCTCACCAGGTAGTAACAACTGAGCCACTGGTTCCATGCCTACAGTTGGTGGAGGTAAAGGGTTTTCCTGACCAATTCTCGCATTACAACTGCCAACGTCACCCACCTCTTCATTGAGGTTTCCCAAGTTCATAGCCGTCATGCCGTAACACAAGGGTTAAAACAATTCCAAAACAAATATATATATGTTATGCCGTTAGATAACATGAATGATAATAAGCATGTTAGTATAACAGTACATACAACAATATGCACCACATGCATAAACATGCTTCAAATGTAAGCACCTAGCCAATCATGCTAAGGCTACCATTCACTCGTTCCCGGGTTCTCTAACCACTGCTCTGATACCACTAATGTAAGGACCCTAGTTCCTTAAATGCGGATTAAAGGCATAATTAGAGCTAACATAAATTATCAGAGTGAAAATATCGTGTTGAGACTATGAGCTTTAAGAATTACATGCCAAAATAAGGATTATCAAGTGGATTAGTTACAACCCCAATCGAAGAATGTTTTCACTATAGCTTTACACTACTCCTAGAGTAGACACTATACAAAAGTAATCCTGTCCTTCATCTATCAAGAGTGTTCTTCACAAGCTCACTGCCTCAACCCGCTTTAGCCCATTTTCTATCATGCCAAAATGTACCTACTAGGACAACCCCCAAAACATGAGCATAATATTATTCATATCCAACACAATATGAATGTAAGGCGTAAATGCATAAATCATAATAAAACACTTCCTGTTTTTCCCATGCATTTTAAACGCTTCCTTTTTGGTTGTCCCTGTACCATAACTCATGAGTATAATCAATAGATTATTTAATGGTCCACACATGTCATGACATAATATCATTTCATCATCACCAATTACCAATCACCAATCCCTAGTCTGTTCATCACAATGTATTTTAATGCCCCTCGCTTTTCATATAGGCGGCATAGAATAACCTTGCTTCAATGGACATGCGGCGCTCCCACCCCTCGCTTCACATTGAGCGGCAAATATTCTTTTCTCGCCTCATATGATAACCACGCTTAAATGTGACATGCGGCGCTCCCACCCCTCGCTTCACATTTAGCGGCACCAAATCAAATAGCGGCAAGCATTAAAATCATCAAGGGATGACCATGAATCATGGGATGTGCACCAATAACCATCATGTGCATATACAATCATCATGCATAATTCAACATGTATTTGCATCCACAATGCATTCCATATATACTCGCATCCACAATGCATAATCAATGAGTATATTAGATACATGTACCGTTGGGTGCCCGTACGTCTTCTACGTACCTTTCCAAAAAGTAGGATGTGGTAGGACTTCACTTCCTTGGCTGTGTTGCCACCTGGGATGGTTCTACACATTCACACAAATCAATATTAGAACCCAATAATAGTCCGATACCAAAAATCCTACAAAAATAACCAAAAACACCAAATTTTGCCTTTCACGATCGATCGCCTGGGGCGGGCGATCGATCGCGAGACCTTACTGCCCGATTCTGAAATTTCCTTGCTTTGGCGATCGATCGCCACAAATGGCGCGATCGATCGCCAGCCTCGCCGATCGATCGCCCGAGAGTGGCGATCGATCGCCATGCGCCCTAAAAGCGCACTGCCAGCGCGCGATCGATCGCCTGAAATGGGCGATCAATCGCCAATGCCTGTAACCCAAAAAACCACCATTTTTGCTCCAAAATTCTTTTCCAATCCATACCAACTCTCCTACCTTCAAACCAACAACATCAAACACATAACAACCTTCAAAATACACTTTAAACATCCCAAAAATCCATCATTCAACCAAAATAATACCAACCCATAAAACCCATTTCAAAACCATACAAAACCACAACAAATCCAATCCAAACACAACAAAAACAAAAATGAGGTCTCCATACCTCTTGGGGACTCCAAATCTCCCAACAAACTCCACAAATCAAACTTTTGGAAGGATTTCTCTCCATTGGACAGAAATAATAACTTGTAAGTGGTATTCTTGGTATAGTAATCAAATATTAACAATAAATTAATGTCAAACAACAAGTCTACCTTTGGGCCGGCTTATTGTTCACATGGGAACCTTATATTCATCACATATTTATTACCACAAGTGCATATATAATCTGGCCAAATATTGATCTTTTTTTGGGCCGATTAATATTCGCATGAATTGAATGCACACAATCATCTCAAATATAGTGTTTACAGTCTGGCCCAAAACAATCTTTCTTTGTGCCGATTGTTTTCTCATAAAACTACATCTACAATCTGGCCAAAATAACTTTCCTTTGGGCAGATTATTTTCGCATAGATTTAAACATAATATAATACCAAATATCGTGTCTATAATTCTGGACAAAAATAATCTTCTTTTGGGTCGATTATTTTTCACATTGATTTATACAAAATTAAATATTGTGTTTATAGTTCGGCCAAAATATAACCTTCCTTTCGACCGATTAATTTCCGCATAAACTTAAACACAAGCTAAAAGTAGATAATGTGTTAACACTCTGGCCAAAAAGTAACCTTCCTTTGGGTCGGTTATTTTTTGTACAGACTTAAACACAATTTTTTATACCTTAACAATATCCATGATGCTTACTAAAAATGATACGTCTTCTTTCCGGTGGACGAAGGGTGCTGGGAGCAACTCCAATAATGGCTCCGAGTGTTGATGATGCCTGAAATCACGAACAAGTGTGAGAAGGGTGCCGGAAGGATGTCCCGGCGGAGCCCCTCCGACGCTCAAGTCAGAAATCGGAAAAAGGAGAGTAACGAAATGAACTTTTAGTTATGAATAGAGTGAATACCTTTTTCTCGTCAACAAACCTTGTATTTATAGGGAGATGGAAGGGAGACAACCTTTAACCGCATGTCAGGAGCCTAGGGAACATCCTCTGAAGCTAAAGGTGGGGACCAGGGTCTCAGGGCCAGGGACCAGTAGGTGTCACTCTCCCCGTACGATATGCTTGCAGCTTTTTGCGATCCGATGTACTTGGAGATATGGGTATACCTCGAATCTAATTTGCGATGCCGTGCTACAAAGCTTAGCTCGCCCAACACGAGCGAGCTCCGACCCCATACTTCGCAAGCATGAGGCACCTGCGAGGGATGGCTCCGAACTCTTCCTCGCGTGGGAGAGCATCGCAGCTTGCGCCTCATGTGCGCGAGCTGCGAGGCTCGTACTTGTCTCGCGGGGCGAGTACGCAGCTCGCCCCTTGCGCGGGCGAGCAGTGGTGCTCGCCCCTGTCTGGCAGGGCGAGAGCGCAGCTCGCCCCTCGCGCGGGTGAGCAGCCGTGCTCCCCCTGTCTGGCAGGGCGAGAGCGCAGCTCGGCCTCGCGCGGGTGAGCAGCCGTGCTCCCCCCTGTCTGGCAGGGCGAGCGCGCAGCTCGCCACTTGCTCGGGCGAGCAGCCGTGCTCGCCCTGTCTGGTGGGGAGAGCGTACAGCTCGCCCCTCGCGTGGGCAGGCCGCCGTGCTCGCCCCTGTCCGACTCGTCCTACGCGCGAGCGAGCTGTGATGCTCGCTTCGTGCGGGCGAGCTGCGGTGAGGACGGTACTCTCCTTTCTCGCGGGGTGAGCACAGTGCCTCTCGCCGGACGGGTGCGCAGCTCGAAATCTAGAGCGGGCGAGCTGCGAGGCTCGCCTTATGCAAGGCTAGCTTCGCACACTCCGTACCTTGTCCGCTGATCTTGATCCATGGTTTGGGTTTGACCCGTATGGGTATCATTACTCCCCCATCAAATACGAGCTAAATCGAAGGTGAAAGCTCGGATGCGGATGACATTCCCACGGGTCACTCGAGCGGTTCTGGAGTGGACGTCGAATCACTTCCTCACGTTCTTTATTTTTAGTGTAGCTTTTTCCAAATCTTTCAAGCATTCGCATGATTGACTTGGACTTGTCTAGATGATGGTGCTAGTGGACGCGCATGGTCTTGACGAGTCGAGCAGTCAACTCCTCAGTTTTCGCAGCTTCGCTTCCCAAGACTCCATCTTACCCATTGGTCTTGAGTTCGATCAATGGTTAGTGTTACCCCGAGTTTCGATTTTAGAAGGGGCCGGAGAGGCTGGCGTTCATACTTACCGAGCTGAGCACTTGCGGGCGAGGTTATGCCTGAGTAAGGGCCGAGACCGGACTAACCTCCTACCCGGATATCATGAGTATCCCCTCTAGTCGAGCTAGAGTAACGTTGTTCTTGACTATCCTTTTGAGATCGAGGCCCGAACCGAGCTGTTAGATTTTAAATTCTTAACCCCTGACAAGACAGGTTGTCAGCCAGATGTGACCGTTGATGTACACTCAATTGATGTGGCTGCCACGCGTCATCATCCACTCTTGAGACGTTTGAACTCCCTTGATCCTGGCCATTGAAATGGGCCTGGCCCTAATGGCCCAATCTGTCGGCCATCTATAAATTGCCCCTCCCCCTCATTTGCACCACTTTTCTCTCGCTATTCGATTACTTCCGCTTCAATCGCGCGCTAACCTTCTGTAAGTTCTCCGCCTCTGCTTTAATTAAATTTACTTTTTATGTCTACTTCCACATCCTCTACTTCCGGGGCCGCCCTTAGGGGCTCGGCCGAAGATGCCTCGGGGTCTGGGCTTTTGAGCTCTCCAACCCGGAGTGGCCCTGCAGAGCAAATTGTCACTACCGTTCCCCTTCTCCAGGTCCCTCCTTTGCCCACTTGTAACCCCTCTCCCCAGAGCTTCGAGGTTGATCCTCGAGATCTGGCGCGGGCTGGGCTACCGTGGTACGAGGTCCTTAGTTCACGTGTCTCGGCTGAGGCGGAGGTTCTTCTTCGTTCTCACTTCATTCCTCCTGACCACGAGGTACAAATACCTAGGCCGGGGGATCGTCCCCATCTGCCGCCCCTGGGCTTCTTTCCTTTTTTTGTTGAACAAATTAGGAGTGGACTACGCTTCCCTATTCCTGCTTTGTATCAGGATCTCTCCAGCTATTTCTGTGTTTCACTTAGCCAACTCAGTCCCAATTCCTACCAGAGTATGGCTGCTGCTGCCGCCCTGTTCCAATCTTTGAACCTCCCATTCTCTCCTCCTCTTCTACATTACTTTTTTCATGTTAAAAACACCACCTTTCCTGGTCTGTTCTACTTTGGATCTAGGCCCTCGTGTAAGTTCTTGGAGAAAATCCCAAGTTCTCACAAAGGATGGAAAGAAACATTCTTCTTCGTTAAGCCGCCCCGACCTTGGTCTTGTCCTATGGCCTGGAGAGATTCTCTCCCCCCGGGTCGTTCTCTCCCGCATCGATACAAAGAAGATATCTTCTACCGGAAGGTTATGTCAGCCATCGAGGGTCGACAATATGATACAACTATCTTAATCCGAGAGGACGTACTCAGGCGATACAGGCTGAGCTCTTACCCAGCTAGTCCTCCTCCTGGTGCGTCCTTTCTGAACTGAGTACTTTCTTCCTGTTCTCTTTATTTATGTCTTTTTTATTTTTATTTTATATATTATTTTTTTTTTCTACGCAGGGAACATGTCGTTCAACCAGATGCTTTCTGCGATGGTCTCTCAGAAGAAAGGGAAAGGTAAAGCCGTCCCTGAGTCCCGTGCTGAAGAGCGAGCCCTTTCGCCCCCAATCGCTCCCCGGGCCGCCCCGATAGTCATTCTTCAGTCGGAAGAGAGCGGGGGAGGTCGCAGCTCGTTGCTGAAGAGAAAAAGGGCCGGAAAAAACCCCTGGAGCTTCAGCCCGAGAAGAAGTGGCAACCTCCCCAGGGCCGCGAGCTGAAACGTCGCTTGAATCCCTTCAAAGTCCGCAATCGGCTCGGACTGCCGGGCCCGGCTCTCCAGGCCTCCCCGTGGAGTATACTCAGTCCACCAGCTTGATTACCGGTGCTACCTCCGGACTACCGGCTGAGATCTTGGAGTGCATTACCACGGGTGCGGATCAACAAGTTATGGCTGGGATGAAGTGGAGACCTCTGGCCCAGGAAGGGCTGTCCCGCGCTCTATCGGTAAATGCTCTTACTTACCTCACCTGCCTTTATATTTATCCTCTTACCGGGTCTTCCTTGCCCAGGGCTTACTAATGCTACGTGAAAGCGTCCGGAGGGGGTCCAACTATGGCCAAGCCTCATCAAACGCCAAGAAGAAAGCCCGAGACGCTACGCACCGGGCTGAGGCTGCAGACGCTGAGTTGAAAGAGGCCCATGCAAGGCTTACGACGGTCGAGACGGAGCTGACCAAATACCGTGCTGAGGTCGGCCGACTCCGCTCGGCCATGGTGGAGAAAGAGACGGCCTTGACCAACTCTACTGCAGAGCTGAGCCATGCTCGTTCAGAGCTGGAGACCTATGTCGCCGGAGAAACCGGTCGAAAAGAGGCCTTCCTGAAGTCGGAGGAGTTCAAGAGGCTCCTTGCAGCGAAGGCGTTCCGATTCCTCGATCTCGGCTTTGAGGGCTGTAAAGACCAATTCAAGGCGCAAGGCTTCCCTCCCGAGGATCGAGACCCGGATGATTTCTTGGATCTTCAGGCAATCGTGACTAACATCCCTTCTGATTTCATAGATCGGGATGTCTGACTATCTTGTAATCAGTGTTTCTACTTAATGAAAAGCTTGTTTTGCCAAACTGTTATCCTAGTAAGAGTGAGAACAAGGCTTGCATAATTCATAACTTTACAAGAATTATAAGCATAAAACAGACTGACCTGTGAGGACAATAATCCTGAGCAAATGACTCGCATGATCTGAGCTCTGCTCAGTCAGCACTCATTATCAGTCGTGGACTTTTAATATTTATCGTCAGGGCAGATCTTAACGTTTATCGCAATTAGGGAGAGCAACTTTCATCGTGGTCAGGGCGGACCTTAACTTTTATTTAAAAATTTGTTGTCACGAGATCATATATCAGAAATACACGTCTATGAATAATACTTAACAAGTTGAAACGCGTTTAGGACTTCAGCTTCTCTCCTTTTCTCTGCATCCTCTGAGTAGTATGCCCGAGAGCTCACCTTCTGAGCAACTTGTAGTGCCCTTCCTATTTAGGGTCAAGCTTCCTGACTTCCGCTGACTGGACCAAGGCGAAGGAGCTCGGCGTAACCGCAGCTCGACTGATCCTCTGTCGGGCGTACCACGACAGGTCGGGTAAACACCCCTGAACGGCACTTGGCGTAACCAAGGCGAATGAGCTCGGCGTAACCGCAGCTCGACTGATCCTCTGTCGGGCGTAACCACGACAGGTCGGGTAAACACCCCTGAACGGCACTTGGCGTAACCAAGGCGAATGAGCTCGGCGTAACCGCAGCTCGACTGATCCTCTGTCGGGCGTAACCACGACAGGTCGGGTAAACACCCCTGCACGACACTTGGCGTAACCAAGGCGAATGAGCTCGGCGTAACCGCAGCTCGACTGATCCTCTGTCGGGCGTAACCACGACAGGTCGGGTAAACACCCCTGAACGGCACTTGGCGTAACCAAGGCGAATGAGCTCAGCGTAACCGCAGCTCGACTGATCCTCTGTCGGGCGTAACCACGACAGGTCGGGTAAACACCCCTGAACGGCACTTGGCGTAACCAAGGCGAATGAGCTCGGCGTAACCGCAGCTCGACTGATCCTCTGTCGGGCGTAACCACGACAGGTCGGGTAAACACCCCTGAACGGCACTTGGCGTAACCAAGGCGAATGAGCTCGGCGTAACCGCAGCTCGACTGATCCTCTGTCGGGCGTAACCACGACAGGTCGGGTAAACACCCCTGAACGGCACTTGGCGTAACCAAGGCGAATGAGCTCGGCGTAACCGCAGCTCGACTGATCCTCTGTCGGGCGTAACCACGACAGGTCGGGTAAACAGCCCTGAACGGCACTTGGCGTAACCAAGGCGAATGAGCTCGGCCCTTAGCAAAAGTATGCAAGACAAGTAACAAATACCCTTCATTCATTAAAATTGAAGTTGAAATCGAAATTGAAATTAAAGCGATTACAAATAAGGAGAGAAATACATAGCCCGGGTGTAACAGCCATGGTTAAACATAGTATTTCTTCAAGTGGTAGGCATTCCATGGTCTCTTGAGGGCTTTGCCTTGCATGTCTTCTAGGTAATAAGCTCCCGAGCTCAACTTCTCCATGATCTTAAAAGGCCCACCCCATTTTGGGTCCAGCTTTCCCCGCTGTTCTTCTTGTACCCTTTTCAACACTAAGTCTCCAACCTGGAAACTCCTTGGTACTACTCTTCGATTGTACCCCCGAGCTATGCGGTTCTTGTAAGCTTCCATCCTAATCATCGCCGCCTCTCTTTTTTCTTCTAGGAAGTCCAGATCAGCAGCCCGCCTTTGATCATTGTCCTCATCGTAAAGCATAATCCTTGCCGTCTCGCATCCTACTTCTGCTGGGAGCACCGCCTCATTGCCATAAACCATGCTGAAAGGCGTTTCACCAGTTCCTGTTCTGGGAGTAGTTCGATAAGACCATAGCACACTCGGGAGCTCCTCCACCCAGTTTCCTTTTG
The DNA here is from genome assembly GCA_907163345.1 of Haberlea rhodopensis. Taxonomy (NCBI): domain Eukaryota; kingdom Viridiplantae; phylum Streptophyta; class Magnoliopsida; order Lamiales; family Gesneriaceae; genus Haberlea; species Haberlea rhodopensis. The sequence goes on along the minus strand of CAJQUN010000007.1, from coordinate 15,157,786 downwards.
CTTTTCCTAATCTTGCTTTTAAACTTTGGAGTAAAGACCGGTTAGTCACTTCCACCTGGCCATTACTTTGAGGGTAAGCCACGGATGTAAAGGCTTGTCTGATCTTCATCTCTTTGCACCAAGATTGAATTTTGGCACCTTGAAATTGTCTTCCATTATCGGAAATCAATATGCGTGGGACTCCATATCGGCACACTATGTTTTTCCACACAAAATTCATGACGTCCTTTTCAGTAATTTTAGCTAAGGGTTCGGCTTCCACCCATTTTGAGAAATAGTCTATGGCTACTATCAAGAATTTCTTTTGGGCTGGAGCAGGGGGAAAAGGTCCCACTATGTCGATTCCCCATTGGTCAAACGGGCATGCCGGTATGATCGCCCTCATCATCGTGGTAGGTTGGTGATAAAGTCTGCTGTGCCGCTGGCAATTGTCACAGGCTAGTACGAGGGTTATGGCGTCCTTTTGCATGGTAGGCCAGAAAAACCCAGCTAGCAAGGCCTTTCGCGCCAGAGCATGGGCGCCCAAGTGGTTTCCACAACTCCCCTCGTGTATTTCCCTAAGGACATAATCAACGTCATCTCTTCCTATGCATTTCAGGAGAGGCCGGGAGAATGATCTTTTGTACAATACTCCTTCGAACAACACAAAACGCAGACTTCTCTGCTTGATCTGATGAGCTTTCCTTGGGTCTACGGGTAGCCTTCCCTCCTTCAAATAACTTTCAATCTCGGTTCTCCAGTCACCCTTATCTAGCTCGGCAGGTGCTGAGCCCTGGAAAGGGGCGAGCTCCACGTGTGCGACCACATCTCGATTTTTCCAACTAGTGAGAGCACTGGCCATCTTGGCTAGGCTATCCGCCTTGGTATTTTCTTCCCTTGGAATTTGCTCAAACATGACTTCCACAAATCTCTCTTTAACTTGGTCAATGGCACGAGCATACTCAATCAACCTTTCATTCTTCGTCTCGTAGACGCCTCTGACCTGTTGTGCAACCAGCTGTGAGTCAGAGAAGATGTGCACCCGGCTAGCTCCCACATTCTTAGCTGCTTGCAATCCTGCTAGAACAGCTTCATACTCCGCTTCATTGTTGGAAGCCCTGAAGTCCAAACGTACAGCTAACTTCATCTCATCCCCCCTTGGTGAAATCAACACTACCCCAACTCCACTGCCCTCGTTGGTTGCAGAACCATCAACATATATCTTCCAAGGATCCTCGATATCCTGATGCACGGTTTCGGCCAAGAAATCAGCTAGGGCCTGCGCTTTGATAGTTCTTCTCGGCTCATATTGGATGTCATACTCCCCCAGCTCGGTTGTCCACTTAACCAAACGACCTGACACGTCCGGATGAGTTAAGATTTTTCCCAAAGGGCTATTGGTAAGGACCGTGATTGGGTGAGATAGGAAGTACGGTCTTAGCTTCCTTGCCGTGATTGTCAATGCTAATGCCAGCTTCTCCAAGCCCGAATATCTTAGCTCAGCTCCCTTTAACGCATGTGAAACGTAGTAAACAGGATGCTGAGTTGAACCTTCCTGTCGGACTAGCACCGAGCTCACCGCCTCCTCAGTTGCGGAGAGATAGACCCATAAACGCTCCCCCAATCCCGGCTTGGCTAAAATCGGGAGCTCAGTTAGATATTGTTTTAACTCATCAAAAGCCCTCTCGCAATCAGCTCCCCATTGAAACTTCTGAGCCTTGCGGAGAGTGCGAAAGAAAGGCACACTCCGGTGAGCCGACCTGGACACAAACCTTGATATTGCAGCAATCCTCCCTGCTAATTGCTGCACCTCTTGGAGACTAGTGGGGGACGCCATAGTCTGGATCGCCTTAACTTTGTCGGGATTGGCTTCAATACCTCTCTCTGTCACAATGTATCCCAGGAACTTTCCACTCTTCACCCCAAACACACATTTTTGGGGGTTGAGCTTTAGTCCGTAAGACCTCAGAGTGGAGAAGGTCTCTTCAAGGTCAGTCATGAGGTGAGCTCGATTCATCGATTTTATCAAGATATCATCTACGTACACCTCCACGTTTCTCCCAATTTGCTTTGAGAAAACTTTGTCCATCAACCTCTGGTACGTTGCCCCTGCATTTTAAGTCCAAAGGGCATAACCACAAAACAAAAAGTTCCATCTGAGGTGATGAAACTTACCTTTGCCTGATCTTCCTTTGCAAGGGGAATTTGATGATATCCTTGATAGGCATCCAGCAAACATAGATATTGGTGGCCGGCAGTAGAGTCCACCAGTTGATCTATGCGAGGCAACGGGTAGCAGTCCTTGGGGCAGGCTTTGTTAAGGTCTCGGAAGTCGATGCACATTCTCCACCTTCCCGAGTTCTTAGGCACCAGGACTACATTTGAGAGCCAAGTGGGGAATTGAACTTCTCTAATGTGTCCCGCCCTAAGCAGCTCTTGGACCTCCTCCTTGATAACCTTATCTTTTTCTGCCCCGAAGTGTCTTTTCTTTTGTTTTATGGGCCGAGCTCCGTCCAACACGTTTAGATGGTGTTGCACGACGTTCGGATTTATACCTTTAAGATCTTGAGTAGACCAGGCGAAGGCATCATGATTCTTAATGAGACAAGCAATGAGCTCGCCCTTCTCTTGCGGGTCCAAGTCAGCAGCTATTCTGATCACCCTTTCAGCAGATCCAAGCTCTACTAACTCAGGTTCTTCCTCTGTCACAGTTGGAGTCTCTTTCAGGGCATGCCGAGCAACTGACCCCCCCGCTGCCTATCACCCCGACCTCCCGTCGAGCCCTTTTTCCCTCTTCCTTTACAACACTTTCATAACACCGACGGGCTGTACCCTGGTCTCCCCCAAGTACTCCAACTTTTGTCTCCTGTCGGGAACTTCAACTTCTGGTGATAGGTAGAAGCTACGGCCTTGAAGTCCTTCATGGCTGGTCGCCCAATAATCCCATTGTACGAGGAGGGGGCATCAACGACTGTAAAGTCCACCATCTTAGTTACTCGGCTAGGGCCACTCCCCATTGACAAGGGGAGGACAATCTGACCCAGAGGCTGGATCACATGTCCCGTGAACCCATAAAGAGGGGTTGAGATTAGGTCCAAGTGGAATCCCTCAACTTGCATTTGGTCCACGGTTGTTTTGAATAAGATATTGACGGAACTCCCCGTATCCACGAAAATCCTTGCTATGTCATAATTTGCTATAGTAACCGTGACTACCAAGGCATCGTTGTGTGGAGTGACAATACCTCACAGGTCGTCGGGACCGAAACTGATCACAGGGTCGGTTGTGGTGCTTGCTTCCATGGACACCTCAAAATTTTCCAACCTCCTCCCGTATGCCTTGCGAGCTCGGCCAGAGTCTCCATCGGTTGCCCCTCCAGAGATCATGTGTATCATTCCTCGACTCGGATCATTGTTTCCTCCATTCCTTTCCACACGGCCGCGAGGGCCATTCCGCCCTTGTTGCTCCCACCTCGGCTCTCTTTGTCCAGGATTGGCCCGAGCCGGGGCTTGGGGCCCGCCTGGCTGGTAGGGCTCCCTGGTTCTCGTCAACATAGCTTTTATTTCCGGATCTCTTTGGAGGATCCTCTGAACCTCTTCTCCCAATTGTTGGCAATCATGGGTAAAATGTCCATATTCTCGATGGTATCCACAATACTTATCCGATGGGGGCAATCTTGGACCTCTCTCTGCTTTCCTTGGCCTAGTCAATCTCCCCTTATTATCACATACATCCATTGCTCTGTCTAGGCTCATGACAAGGGGAATATGTGGAAGACGCCCCCTGAACAAGTTTCGATCATCCATCCTCTCCGTCATGTTCCTCTTCCTTCCACCCTTGTCCAGCTTTTCCCTGCTATTCTCAGCGGGTCTTTGCTCTAATCTCTTCTGCCTCTGCGCGTCTTCCAAGTTCACATACTTCTCCGCCCTAGATAGGAGCTCATCATAACTTTGCGGTGGTTTCTTTACCAAGGACTTGAAGAACTCCCCACCCTTGAGCCCTTGCGTGAAAGCATTGAGAAGGACATCAGGCGTGGCTGAAGGAACCTCCAAGGCCACACCGTTGAAGCGTTGGGTAAACTCTCGCAAAGATTCTTGATCTTGTTGTTTCATGACAAACAAACTGAGTGAGGTCTTTTGATATTTTTTGCTACTTGCAAATTGATGCAAGAAAGCTGAGCTGAAGTCGTTGAAGGACATTATTGAGCTAGGCTTCAACATGTTGAACCATTGTTGAGCCGACCTTACTAATGTATTCAGAAATACCCGACACTTGACTCCGTCGGAGTATCGATGCAACAAGGCCGCATTATCAAATCTCCCCAAATGGTCCTCGGGTCGGTGCTCCCATCGTATTCTCCCATGTTAGGCTGTCGGAAGTTAGATGGTAGCTCCTCCTCCAAAATGGCTTGGGAGAAGGGACTTTCCTTCTTGTGGGTGTAGGCCTTTTCCCCGACATGTTGTCTCAAACCTTGGATCTCATTCCACATATCATCCATCCTCTGGTGCATCTCCGAGTCCCCGCCACCTTGGGTGGGGTTGGCTTCCTCCGCGTGACTTTGCTGGACTTCAGCATTGTCCTCATGGTTCGGCAATGGTCCGTCCGGAGGTGGGGGTTGGTTTTGCTTCACAGCCTCGGCTACGGCGGTGGTGATGAACTGGGCTAGTTGTTCCATAGTCATGTTTCCCACGTTCTCCACCGGAGGCGGCTGTTCAGTCCTTCCTCCTGGGCGAGATTCCGCCGTAACTGTTCTTCTACTTCCTCTTCTTCCTGCCATATCAACGTCTTTGCTCAAGTTTCCCACAGACGGCGCCAAATGATGCTTACTAAAAATGATACGTCTTCTTTCCGGTGGACGAAGGGTGCTGGGAGCAACTCCAATAATGGCTCCGAGTGTTGATGATGCCTGAAATCACGAACAAGTGTGAGAAGGGTGCCGGAAGGATGTCCCGGCGGAGCCCCTCCGACGCTCAAGTCAGAAATCGGAAAAAGGAGAGTAACGAAATGAACTTTTAGTTATGAATAGAGTGAATACCTTTTTCTCGTCAACAAACCTTGTATTTACAGGGAGATGGAAGGGAGACAACCTTTAACCGCATGTCAGGAGCCTAGGGAACATCCTCTGAAGCTAAAGGTGGGGACCAGGGTCTCAGGGCCAGGGACCAGTAGGTGTCACTCTCCCCGTACGATATGCTTGCAGCTTTTTGCGATCCGATGTACTTGGAGATATGGGTATACGTCGAATCTAATTTGCGATGCCGTGCTACAAAGCTTAGCTCGCCCAACACGAGCGAGCTCCGACCCCATACTTCGCAAGCATGAGGCACCTGCGAGGGATGGCTCCGAACTCTTCCTCGCGTGGGAGAGCATCGCAGCTTGCGCCTCATGTGCGCGAGCTGCGAGGCTCGTACTTGTCTCGCGGGGCGAGTACGCAGCTCGCCCCTTGCGCGGGCGAGCAGTGGTGCTCGCCCCTGTCTGGCAGGGCGAGAGCGCAGCTCGCCCCTCGCGCGGGTGAGCAGCCGTGCTCCCCCTGTCTGGCAGGGCGAGAGCGCAGCTCGGCCTCGCGCGGGTGAGCAGCCGTGCTCCCCCCTGTCTGGCAGGGCGAGCGCGCAGCTCGCCACTTGCTCGGGCGAGCAGCCGTGCTCGCCCTGTCTGGTGGGGAGAGCGTACAGCTCGCCCCTCGCGTGGGCGGGCCCCCGTGCTCGCCCCTGTCCGGCTCGTCCTACGCGCGAGCGAGCTGTGATGCTCGCTTCGCGCGGGCGAGCTGCGGTGAGGACGGTACTCTCCTTTCTCGCGGGGTGAGCACAGTGCCTCTCGCCGGACGGGTGCGCAGCTCGACCCTAGAGCGGGCGAGCTGCGAGGCTCGCCTTATGCAAGGCTAGCTTCGCACACTCCGTACCTTGTCCGCTGATCTTGATCCATGGTTTGGGTTTGACCCGTATGGGTATCAATCCATATATCTCAAATAAACACATTTGAATAACAGAATTCAATAAGCAACAATAATTCAAATTAAATTAGAAATATATGTTATTAACGTGACCAAAGAATTTCAAGGCATGCAACTTTAATTTACTATAATAGGGCCAAAGAGAAGATATATTTGTCATCGGTATAACTAAAATTCAGATATAAAAAATAAAATATTTATGTCTCATAATTCATCACCTATTATTTTATCGATATAAATAAAATGATAAAATAATGAATAATTCCTATATTCATTTTATTTTGAGTGCCTTAAACTAACCGAAATTCCTAAATAAGGCCAAAATCCCTAATTTTGAAATTTTCAATTTCAAATCAGAAGCCAAACAACCAAACAGTCCTTTACATTTTGAAAATCAGAATTCAGAAAATGAAAACCAAGCATGGCCTTAAATTTGGAACTCTAATTTCCCAAATTCGAACCCTAACTGCAAACCCTAAACCTAGATTTAAAAGACCACCACGCCGCCCTTGCCTCCTACGGACAGAAGCCTGTAAGTCAATAGTCACAACCGGCCGATCACCGTTCTGTCACAGGCCACCGATTGGCCGGAAATCGGTGGATCGCTTTCTTGTTCGTCGTGCAATGCCGGTGCATTTTTCAGGAAAAGCTCAGGCTGAATCCTTTTGTTTCCGTCGTAACCCTGAGGCCATGGGCTTGAACCTACTCGATGTCTAACACCGAGCCCGTGGTCTAATTTGGCCAAAATCAACCAAAAACGGCCTAAACGTGAGCCAAATCGTTCAGGTCCTAATCGTTATTTCTGGCCATCTTTCGCAGCATTTTCCGGCGTCCAACAGTCCTGTGGTGGTTGCCGTGTTTGCCTTACGCCACAGGAGATCGGTCGTGAATCGGTCAATTGTACCTTATTCTGGTAGCCCCAAACCGTTATGTTCAATTGAATTTTGATTTTCTCCCAAATAGTTGATAGTCCTGCATATCTAAGTTATATGGTCTTCCAGATATTCACGATTAGTCTTATTCACGATTAGTCTTGAGAGTCCTTCAATATCCTCTCACACTCTCTAACCATTGACGGTATATAGTTAGAATGACTTAATCGTGTGACATGGGTCATGACCCCTTATTCGTACATTAGGGTTTCTATTTAAGCGCATCAATCAAATAGAAAAACTTATTAGTCTCTACACATTAAAGGTACATATCATATTAGATGCTTGTAGCCCAACTTTATTAACTTTATCTTGATCACTTTGTTTGGGCTACATCTCAAGATAGCCTATAATACACAATCAGTTTTATATATATCACCATGCTTGCTAACCATGCATTGATAGGTGATGGTTAGTGATAACCAGTAAACCACTTCTTGTTTTGCTAAATTTTGGATATGGCTAAAAGATTAAAAAAACAGAGAGATGGAAAAAAAGTGATTTATGCTGGCAATTCTTACTCCCTTTGACACTTTTGGTCTTATTTAGAATGGACACAAAGACTTGAAGAGGTAACAAATTGAGCTATTCTAATTTAGTCGAGATTTATACTTTGAATTTTTCCATGCAGTGATATACCTTGCATTGAGGATTGTGATGGGAGTGCCTCTATTGCTTGGTCTCATAATCTACAAACTTAGAAGGCGGCATTTGTCTATGTTTGATTTAATAGAAGGATTCTTGCAAAGTCACAACAACCTCATGCCAATCAGGTACTCCTACTCCGACATAAAGAAGATTACAAGGGGATTTCTAGAAAAATTGGGCCAAGGTGGATTTGGTTCTGTTTACAAAGGAAGGCTTCGAAGTGGTATTTTCGTAGCGGTAAAAGTGTTGAGCAAGCCTAGTTCAAATGCACAAGACTTCATCAATGAAGTTGCCACCATTGGAAGGATTCATCATATAAATGTGGTTAAACTCGTTGGATATTGCGTCGAAAGATCAAAGTGTGCACTTGTATATGACTTCATGCCTAATGGTTCACTCGAGAAATATATCTACAGTGGAAAAATAGAAAATAATTTATTGAGTTGGGATATGAAATATGAGATTGCAGTTGGAGTGGCACGAGGAATCGAGTATTTGCACCAGGGCTGTGATATCCAAATCCTGCATTTTGACATCAAACCTCATAATATACTTTTGGATGAGAATTTCAACCCAAGAATATCTGATTTTGGCCTTGCAAAATTTTACTCCACGGAAAAGAATATTGTGACTCTAACTGCTGCCAGGGGAACCATAGGATATGTGGCTCCTGAACTAATCAACAGAAGCATTGGTGGGATCTCATATAAGGCTGATGTATATAGCTTTGGAATGTTGCTTGTGGAAATGGTTGGTCTCAAAAGAGACTTCGCAACAAATGATGACAACTCCAGTCAGTATTTCCCACATTGGATTTATGATTGCTTAAACAAAGGTAAAGATATTGAAATTTCAAGAGATGATAATATTGATGATGAATGTACGAGGAAAATAACAAGGATGACAACAGTTGCATTGTGGTGCATACAAATGAGTCCGGATAATCGACCCTCTATGAGTAAAGTATTGCAAATGCTTGAAAGTGATGCTGAACCATTGCAAATCCCACCTCCACCTTCTGAATTTGATGAGCAGATGGGACAAAATGAGGACCAAACATGGGAAACAGATTTTACTGATTCCATATCCTTGTTATGTGATGGTTCTTCTTTTGGACGAGATTTATAACGGTTATAGAAACTAATGAAAAAAATTATATATGATTAATAATGCATATATTGTGTTTGTTTGATCAAGCAATAATGAGCTATTGCTGTTTGCAATGATATTTGTATCCTAAATTGGGAAACACGGATTGTCTGTTCATATCAACTTCTTGTTCAACATTTGTGGAGTTTTTTTTGCAATAGTAGAAGACGACATTAAGTTGGTGATTGGCCTTATATTCCTTGGTTTTGATATATAGATAATAGAATTCAAGATGCTTGAGTAGACAGTAAAGCGTGACTAATTTTGCTCTATGTATATGGATATGTCATTCTTCTATGAGATATGGGTGTTGATTTAATTATTTTACATCATTTTTAGTGAATAATATTGTAATTTTTTAGGGGAGAATTGAAATTTTACTCTTGTATATTTTGTCTTTTTGTGATTTTGGCTTTTAAGCGTTCAAATTTCAAATTTAGCTTTAGTTGACTGCCTTTACTTTTTTTGTTCATAATTTTACTCATTTCAGACGCTAGTGCTGACCTTTTTCTGATGTGGCGATGGCGTGTCTGGTGCCACATTAGCACTCTCGCCGAAAAATGATTCAAAATTGCAAAAAAATTGAAAGATACGTTGACTAAGACCAAGTTTTGACAACATATAATCACGAATCAAACATCGATTACACCTCCACAATAAGTCATGGTTTCGTCCAGGATCTCACTGGCTGCCGGCCCCTTTTCACTAGATCCACTCAGATCTTCGGCTACCCACCACTCGGCAAACAAATCGGCCACAACGATTGTTCAGTCTAGGTCACCGACGTCGATCTTGCCGGAGCAGATTCGAGACATTTTTTCAACACATCCACTCAATTTTCGGCCCTGTCCAGTGGCCAAGAAAGCTTACAAGCTTACTCTCACATGCCATTTGCTACCCTCCCCTGACGACAAAATCGGCCCAAACAATTTCAGATGCAAGCTGCTGGTTGCATTGATTTTGAAGGAATATTCTTGCGATTTCACGTAGGACTTCTCTTCCCCAAAACTGGACTCGTGATTGCCCAGATTCAAAAATCAACCTTGGTCCTATAGTCCACGGCTCCATGCTCCAATCTCCCCCAACCCGACCGTAGACCGAACCTGGACCGAACGGCTGAGAAATTATTAATAGTTTTCTTGGTTGCATTTGATTATTCTGGTTTACTGATGTAGTCTCAATGTATCGCACTTGTTATGTGCATCACATGTTTCATGTTATTAGGAATTGTCGTGAAACTCGACCGATTCGATCACACCAATCTATACGATATATCTATATGTGCAGTATACCCAAGTTTTATTCTACTGCACAGTTTTCTGATCATGTTACAAACTTATTGTGGTCTTGTTTCTATGGAAATAATCTTGTGGATTACAGCCTTTGTTCTCAATATTATTTTATCAAGATTTACCAAGAACCAGAAATAAGATTCGGTTTGTAATTGACAAAAAAATTCAATTGTCGTGAATTGGAATTAAGCCATAACCCACTTGTTATTGGCCACGCACAATTCTTTCCTTTATTGACAGAAGAACTCACGCACATGAAGCAACTCTTTATTCAAGAACGCACGCAGCACTTCAGTCCTTTGAGTATCAAAGTCGCATACAGAGCACAATCTTTATAAGTACACATGCACACATGACATATTTATTCTCACTAGGGGTGCTTATTGGCCCAATCCGGTCTGACCCGATCCGGAACCGGCCGGTTCCGGATCCGCTAAGGCTGGAACCGGTCCGATCCGGTAAGGAACCGGATCGGATCTTATTCCAGTTCTACCGGTTCTGGGTTGGACCGGTTCCAACCCGGAACCGGTTTGTTTGAATTTTTTTAAAAAAAAAAAAATCTAACGTATATTACCTTAAATAAAAAATAAATTTAAAAAAAATTTGGATCCGGTTCCGGTTCAATCCGGAACCAAATCCGTTTATTCCGAAAGTTGTAAGATACCGATTCTGGAACGGTAGAACCGATCCGGACCGGTATCTTACCGGTTCCAGGCCGGTTTGGAATCGATTAGCCCGGTTCCAGGCCGGTTTGGAATCGATTAGCCCGGTTCGGACGGTCCGGTTTAGGGCTGGGTCCGGACTGACCCGGCCCGTTAAGCACCCCTAATTCTCACGCATAATCTGTAAAGAAACCACAATTTCCATGTTCTGATATGCACGCACACATGGCACAAAATTCAACAGATTATGAAAAATAGCAAGGAAAGAAATAAGACATCGGATTTACATGGTTCGGCCTTCAACATGGCATACATCCACGGGAGGGGGAGCATTTCCATTAAGCACCAAGAAACCAAGAACGTATCAAAATTTACAACACTCAATCGCCTGTCTTTTCCCTCTCGAACCAGTTAGGTTGATACAAAAGAAAAGCTTACTGAATTTACAGTGTATTGCCTTCATTCATTCTGATTTCCTCATCCTTTTCTCTCCCTCGGTGCTCTCTCTCTTTTTCCCAAGGAGAATCGTCTCTCCTTGCCTCAAGAAGAAGAAATCGTCGAGGTTTCTTTTTCTTTTCCATCTCTAACTGCTCGAAGCCCTTCTATTCCCCTCTCCTTGACAACTGCCTCTCTTTCAGCTTTTAAAGCCATCAACCAAGATATAATCACAGTCGTTGATTCCTTTAAGGGTGTAGATGCAATCGGGAAAAAAAATAAGAAAACAAGCCAAGGCAAAACAAATAAAGGGCAAAAGGGTAATTGAGCATAAAGTCAAGTATCTAAGTCAAAATTAACAATTCTCCTCATTGACTTATAATTGATATCCTATGAAATCACCCCTTCCAACCTTGCCCCTAAGGGCATCAATTCCTTCTGATATTCATTAAGTCCAGACAATGTCTGAACTTAGTTGTGGGCAATGCTTTAGTAAGCATATCTATCGGATAATTCTCTGTAAGGACCTTCATCATAATCACCAGTCCATCCTGGATAGCATCTCGATGCCAACCCAACTCTTTAATCACCTTACGTAGCCACATAGCTTCCTTTATGGCTTCGATGACACCAATATACTCAGCTGTTGTGGAAAACGCTACCACAGATTGAAGATTGGCCTTCCAGCTTATATAACCTGTTAGTGACTTTCTGGTGTCTATTCTCCCTGCCAAATCCGAGTCCACATATCCTATTATGTGGTCACTTCCGTTTTATTTCCCCTTGGGCATTAACCCAAGTCCAACGGAATCTCTCACATATGTCAGAGCCCATTTCAGTGCCTCCCAATGGCATCTCCCTAGATTTGGCGTTAATCTGCTGATGGTACTCACAACATAAGCCAAACCAGGTCTATTACACACCATGCCACACAATGTACTATCTACCGTACTCGCATGTGACATAGTCTCCAACTCTCCATGTAAAAACCCCGTTTTTATGTCCAGTTGATCCAGCTCCAAGTCTAAATGAGCAACTAAGGCAACTAAAGACCTTATCCGGCAATGCTTGACCATGGGCGAGAAGATTTCATTGAAGCATATCCCTTCAATTCGAGCAGATCCTTTGGCCACCAACCTGGCCATACATCTCGCCTTCTCTATCCCTGGGATTCCTTCATTTTCCTTGTAGATCCATTTACACCCCATAACCTCTGGTTCTTGGGCCGATCCACAAGCTTCCAAGTCTGATCTTTGTATGGGGAAGTCATCTCATCTTGCATTGCTTCAGTCCACTGATCTTTTTCCATGCCACTCATTGCTTCCTTGTATGTCTCAGGCTCCACATAAGCTATATCCTCGACCACATGAAATGCATAAGAGATAAGATCAGCGTATTCATACTTCAATGGTGATCTAACTGCTCTTCTTTCCTATCCCTAACAAGAACATATGATTTAATTCATTCGTCTGGTCTTCTTGACCATGTTGTTCATCTCTTTGAGGTTCTTCTCGAGTGTCATCATAAACATCCAAAAGAGTTTTTGTTCCTTGAAACTCCACCTCAACCTGAGATTCATCCTGACGCTTTTTGCCATTAGATTCATCTAGTGTTTTAGTAGCTGAAAATCCCATCTTTGATTCATCAAAGACCACATCCCTACTAATCAAACACTTATGTTCTCCTGGTTCAAGGCACCACAACTTGTACCCCTTCACACCAGGTGGATAGCCTATGAAGATGCATTTATTAGCACGTGGCTCAAACTTGTCCTGACTTACGTGAGTGTATGCCATACAACCAAAGACATTCAAAGTGTTGTAGTCTGCTGGTTTCCCATACCACAGCTCCACCGGTGTTTTAAAATTATTTGCAACAGACGGATATCGGTTGATCAAATGACAAGCTTTAGACACAGCTTCACCCCAGAAAGTCTTAGGAAGACCAGCGTGGCTTTGCTAAGATCAGTCTTACTTACGGTGGCTGAGTGACCTGTTACCGTGTTTCCTAACAGTGAATACAATCCATTTTTCGTAACTCCTTTCATCACCACTAGGGATCCCTTGAACACTTTTAGTGATCCATTCTCGGCCTTAAAGGCGTATCCGTTCATCTCTACTGTGCCTAAGGAAATTAGATTTCTTTTGAGTTCTGGAATGTATCTCACTTCTTGCAAGAGTTTTTCTGTACCATCATGCATAGCCTAATGGTGCCAATCCCAATAACCTTGCAGCCTTTTGTTGTCCCCAAGCAACACTAGTCCACCCTTGGTCGAGAGTCTCAAACCAGTCCTTGTTGGGGCACATGTGGAAGTTGTAACCTGAATCCAGTATCCATTCTTTATTGGACTCTTTTTGGTCTACTACTAATGCATCTGCTGAATCATATCCATCTGACACTACCGATGCATTATCCTTGTTACTTGTTTTTTCCTGGTCCTTTTCCCTTTCCGGGCAGTCTCTCTTGAAGTGACCTTCCTTGTGGCAATTATAGCACTTATATCCAGTCATTGATGCTTTTCCATTGCCACCTTTAGCAATACTAGATTTCGATCTAGCCTTCGTAGTCCACTTCTGACTGTGCTGGTCATATTTTTTCGGCCTGCCCCTTGTGATCAGACCGTCCCAGTACTTACTTACTTCCTTCCCATCGATTTTCCTCTACAATTCATTGGTTCTTACCACTGACTGGACTTCCTCAAGGGATATTGTATATCCCTTCCATAGAGCATATCATCCTTGAAATGATCGTATGAATTTGGAATCGAGTTTAACAACAGCAAAACTTTGTCCTCATCCTCGAGTTTCACATCTATGTTCTCAAGATCATCAATGATCTTGTTGAAGTCATCAATCTGTGCTGAGACTGATTTTTCCTCCGTCATCTTGAATGAATAAAGCATTGCTTCATGTAGAGTCGATTCGCCAAGATTTCGTCATATACAGCTGCTCCAACTTTGTCCATACAGTGTTTGCTGACTTTTCCCTCGCTACTTCTCGGAATGCCTTATCACCAAGGCTCAATATTATTGAACTATGAGTCTTGTCTAGGATATCCGACTTCTCTTTTTCAGATAGTGTGGCTGGGAGTGTGTCGATCCCCTTCAGTGCGTCTATTGTTCCTTGTTGCACCAAGATTGCTCGCATTTTGATTCTCCATAATCCAAAATCGTTCTGACCAGAAAACTTTTCTATATCGAACTTGGTGGATCCCATCGTCGTGGATTCGCTTCCCACGGACGGTGCCAATTGTTGTGAAACTCGACCGATCCGATCACACCAATCTATACGATATATCTATATGTGCAGTATACCCAAGTTTTATTCTATTGCACAGTTTTCTGGTCCTGTTACAAACTTATTGTGGTCTTGTTTCTGTGGAAATAATCTTGTGGATTAAAGCCTTTGTTTATCAAGATTTACCAAGAACCAGAAATAAGATTCAGTTTGTAATTGACAAAAAAATTCAATTGCAGTGAATTGGAATTAAGCCATAACCCACTTGTTTATTGGCCACGCACAATTTCTTCCTTTATTAACAGAAGAACTCACGCACATGAAGCAACTCTTTATTCAAGAACGCACGCAACACTTAAATCCTTTGAGTATCAAAGTCGTATACAGAGCACAATCTTTATCAGAACACATGCACACATGACATATTTATTCTCACGCATAATCTGTAAAGAAACCACAATTTCCATGTTCTGATATGCACGCACACATAGCACAGAATTCAGCAGATTATGAAAAATAGCAAGGAAAGAAATACGTCATCGAATTTACATGGTTCGGCCTTCAACCTGACCTACATCTACAGGAGGGGGAGCATTTCCATTAAGCACCAAGAAACCAAGAATGTATCAGAATTTACAACACTCAATTTCGCCTCACTTTTCCCTCTCGAACTAGTTAGGTTATACAAAAGGAAAGCACTGAATTTATAGTTTATTGCCTTCATTCATTCTGATTTCCTCATCCTTTTCTCTCCCTCGGTACTCTATCTCTTTTTCCTAAGGAGAATCGTCTCTCCTTGCCTCAGGAAGAAGAAATCACCGCTGATTTCTTTTTCTTTTCTCTAGCTGCTCGAAGCCCTTCTATTCCCCTCTCCTTGACAATTGCCTCTCTTTCAGCTTTTAAAGCCATCAACCAAGAAATAATACAATCGTTGATTCCTTTAAGGGTGTAGATGCAATCTGGAAAAAAGCAAAAAAAAAAAAAAAACAAGCCAAGGCAAAACAAATAAAAGGCAAAAGGGTAATTGAGCACAAAGTCAATTATCTAAGTCCAAATTAACAGGAGTATTGGTCTAATCCCCTTGTAATATCTTCAATCAATTTAATAAAATAAGTGGTATAATACCACCTTATTAAAAATAAAAAATAAAAATAGCCACTTCGATTAGTACATCTGCGCACTAGCCATTATTTTATTTAGAATTGGTTTTAGTTTAGTTTTAACATAATTATAATCAAAGTAAATAGAAAAAAAAGAGAAAGAAAAAGAAATGGGGGCAAAAGTGACCAATTTTAAGCGAATATATGCTTCATGTCCAAAATGAAATATCAAAAACTACAAAATATGAATTTAAAAGCAAATATGCCTTCTTCTGTAATTATAACATTTATAACTAGTTAGAAATTTAGTTTTATTAATGGCGGGATATAAATGTATATCACTTTTTGATTTTAAAATTCTCAATTTTAACTCAGAATATTATAAAAAAATAGAAAGAAATAATGTGCTTTTTTTTTGTGGACAACTGTAGCTTTTATAAGGAGTTTGAACAATTTGTTTCTTTTGGTAAATGTAAGAGAGGAAGGTCTCTCTGGAGTGTTGTTGTATGCGAGTTGGTACTTTCTCGTTTCCTTCCTCGTGAAGACCATAATTTATGCAGCTTTGTTGTTACTCTGTTCTTGTTCTTGGAAATTTTTATATGGATACACCAGCACATATAAATATCTATCTATATATATATATATATATATGATATATTTGTTGGCGTGTATGGCAGAACGCGTTCTATCCCTTGTTCTTAAGTATGGTGCTTATAGTTGGGATAAGAGTGAATGATTGCGGTTTCCTCTTTGTCACTCTCGAGTGTTCCATGGGAGTTGGTAATTTCTCACTTCCTTCCTCGTGAAGCTCTTATTTTATGCTGCTTGTTGTTCCTCTGTTCTTGTTCTTCGGTGTGGCACTTTTTCGGTAAGCGTGGATGCCTACTTTGGGGATAACGAAATATTTTGTGCAACTGGCGTTCCTTCATAGTTACTGCTAAAGAGAGAGAGTTCATCCTAGTGAGTGGGAATTTTATTGTAAAGGTTGATGCTTGGAGAGTATATATCCAAAGAGTGTTACTGAGGGCATCTCCAACGGGGACGCCAAATGCCATTTTGGCGTCCCCAATCTCCTCCAACGCTGCACCATTTTCAGCGTGAAAATGGTGCAGCGCTACAGTGCCACACCAAATTTGGTGTGGCACTGTAGCAACGCCAAAAAAATTTTGGTTTTTTTTTTTTTTTTTTTTTTTTTGTTTAAAATGATTGTTTATTATTTTATGGTATGAGATAATTAAAATTGATGTATTGGTTGTAATTTGTAAACTAAAACGTGAGTTTCTTACTTAATTTGTAATTTTTTTAAATTATTTAGTAATAAAATTAAAATAATAAATAATACTAATAATTATTTTAATATATTAATTAATTATTTATATATTTAAGATTTATAAAAATATTTTTTATTAAATAATTTTTTTCTAAAAGAAATAAACTTGTTAAAAAACAAGAAAATTAAATTTATTTCTAATACTTGTGATTAATATATAAATTATAAATTTAAGACCATGTAAAATTAATAAAACGAACATCCATAATTCAACATTAAATAAAATACAATCATCAAATATTAATAATCTGGTAGCTCAGATCCGGATCCGGATCCTCCTCCTAAATTGGTGAAATAGGATTGAAAATTATTATCAACTCTTGTACGTTCCTTTTCAGCCCTATTTTGTAAAATTCTCGCCTGTTCATTTCGATAATGTTCACGCAAATTCGGATCTTGAATAGTGTTCAAGTCTACTAACAAGATTTTGTTCTCCTCGCGAACTTCGGTCAATGCTAATAAGTTCTTGTTGATCTGCTTTGATTGTATCGATTCTTTGTGAATAAGATTCATCTTTTTTCTTCTTTAATTTGGATTTCTTCACTCCAACTGGCCTTTGTGATGAAGTAGCACCAATATCCTCGTCACTTAGATTTAATGAAAATGCAGACAATCCAGGTGATGCTGAATTTGGGGACTGTGTTGGTGTATCTGATTGCGAAGAATCCAAAATATTTATACCTCTTTGCTTTTTGGTGCTAGAAGGGTTGACGTTGTCCGTAAATTTTTCCATATCTTTTAGAAGAGGCCACACATGATCAAACTTAAATCCTTTCGTGTACGAGTTATCTTGCATTAGTAATTCTTTTGCTCGAATTAACTGTATAATAATATAAAAGTAATGTTAGATATGATAGCCATAATAATTTAAATATTTTATTAAAATACTCACAATATCTTGATTTGATGCGCCACTTGGATGGAGATTTTCAATTTGTCGGACACACCCCCTTAATTTACCAACCGCATGCAATATAACTTGCATACGACATTGTAGTGATCTTTTGTTTCGTTCTTGTATGTTGTTGGATGGTTTTGAAGCGTTGTAGAGTTCCACGATGCGAGTCCAAAATTGATCTTTGGATTGGTTAATACCTATAATAGGATTTTGAGATATGTCTAGATAGACATGGCATAGATGCTTGTCTTCTTCACAGGTGTAAGAAGCACTTCGTGAATTTGAAGCCATTTCTTTGTTTCACGGATGATGATATGAAAGATAGAGAAATCAGGAGTGAGTTAGATGTTAAAGGGTGTGCCATTTATTTATAGAGTAAATGCAGATAACAGGATAGAGAATCGATGGTTGTCATTGAGGATAAGAAGATAAGAATCCAAAGGTTCAGATTGAATGAAATCCATCCAATGGCTTGTATTTGAGATAAGATTTTTTGGATAAAAAGATAATAATCCTACGATTCATATCGATTGACATATATCCAACGACTGATATTTTAGATAAGATTTTTGGATAAGAAGATAATAATCCTACGATTCATATCGATTGAAATCTATCCAACGGCTGATATTTTAGATAAGATTTTTGGATAAGAAGATAATAATCCTACGATTCATATCGATTGAAATCTATCCAACGGCTGATATTTTAGATAAGATTTTTGGATAATAGATTCTTATATTATCTGAAATAATTCTATATAATTAAACGATTTTGGTGATATTTGTAAACCCACAAAACTCTTTTCTTCGAAGAGCAATTTACGATAATATATTTCCCCCACTTCTGATAAAATGAATTTCAATACTTTCGATCCATCACATGGATCATCTGCTAACTCTTCTTCATTATCTGATGGGGATAATGAATTAGATATAGAGCTCGAAAATGAGATAGTGGCCATGAACCAAAGAGAAGAACAAATCGTAACACTTATCGGTTTAAACAACCAATTACTTGATGCATATTTTGGTATGCCAGGATCCAACAATGACATTAACGTATTGGAGGCATCTAGTTTGTTTTCGAATCTCACACAAGGTATTGCTCCTCCAGCGCATTATGTTATTGGAGGTCGAGAATATGATACAGGTTATTATTTAGCTGATAATATATATCCGAAATGGTCAACCATTGTGCAAACTATTCATGATCCACGTGGTCCGAAAAAGAAATATTTTGCAATGAAACAAGAGTCTTGTAGAAAAGACGTAGAACGTGCATTTGGAGTTCTTCAATCTCGATTTGCAATTGTGGCATCCCCTGCACGTTCTTGGCGGAAAAATCATTTGCAGGATATAATGACTGCGTGCATCATAATGCACAATATGATTATCGAGGATGAACGGAACCACGATGCACCAATACAAGCTGCGATGGAAGCACCAGCTCCGGACATAGAAATGGCTGGAGATGAAAATTTAAGATTTCAACAATTTCTCTCTCGGCACAGACGAATGAAGGATAAAGATGCTCATATCGCATTACGGGATGCATTGATTGATCATTTATGGGATGAATATAGTAATTCTAATAATTAAATTAGTGTGTACGTCATGTTTATTTCATTTCAATTCAAGTTTATAATATTTGTTATCATGTTTGTTTCATTTCAATTCAAGTTTATAATATTTGTTATCATGTTTCTAAGTTATTTTTGTATAATATTTAATTTATCTTAATATTTAATTTTATAAAATAAATAAATTATTATTTGTATTAATTTAAATTAATAAATTAAATTGAATTAACAATTAAACAAATTTGCTAAACGTAAATGTAATATATTAATAAAATTATAATAGATAATTAATTGAATAAAATAATTATTATAAATGAAATTAAAAGGAATATTATAAGGAATATTCTTTTTGGAGTAAAGTTTGGAGTAGATGGGTTGGAGATGTGTTTTGTATTTGGTGCAGAAAGTACACTATTTTGGTGCAAAAATTGCGCTAAATGAAGTTTATGGTTGGAGATGGCCTGAGACTTCTACCCAGGGGGCAAAACAAAAAAGATTTTTCGCACAAGGGATGGACGATTATTGTTGGAGGCATCACTTGGAGAGAGCCATGAGAATACTAAGTCGGAACGCCTGTGGGTTGCGGGACTCACGTGCATTAAATCTCCTCTGGTTGGCTATCCGGGAGCACTCCCTCTCTTTAGTTTTCATCTCGGAAACCAAACTTCGGGGTCCTTGCTCAGCGGCTTTAAAGGATCATATTGGCTTTCAACATGGAGCGGTGGTGTGGGATGTTGATTTACACAGCTTTAGTTCTGGCCATCTTGATACAATTGTATCGTATGGTGCATGCCAAAGTTGGAGATTCACCGGATTCAATGGACCACCCGGATTGTGTGAATCTTCATCCATCTTACCTCCTTCTTCGTCGACTTAATTCGCTGAGCCATCTTCCATGGTTGGTAGTTGATGATTTTAATAAAATTACTGATCTCTCTGAAAAAGTGGGGTGCTCTGATAGAAATCACTCAACGATGTCTTCTTTTTGTACGACATTTGACCGGTGTTCTCTTATTGATCTTGGGTACGTCGGGCCTGTGTTTACCTGGAAAAACAGTCAGTCGTTTCCGCGTCATATTCAAGAATGGTTGGATCAGTTTGTGGCAACTTTTGAGTGGTGTGATCGTTTCCAGACAGCCCATGTTCTCAGTAAGGAGTGTTGTTGATTGATCTTTTCCATCATCAGAGGGCGTTCCCAAACCTTTCGCCACGACGTATTCCTTTTTAGTTTGGCACTCCATCATGCCTTGGATTTATGTAGGCGACGGCGGCTGCGTACATGTGGTCTTCTACCTTTGTTAATCTGCCTAGAAGAATTCGGGATCTGCAGATATGAATAGTTGAAGGGGAGGGGATAGAAAATTGCAAGACAAGAGTGAATACGGATGACAATATGGCGGGTCTAGACCCGGACCCGAATTAAATCCGTCCCGTCGGGGCGGGTCTAGACCCGCTCTAACGAGTTTTGAAGCAGGGGTGGGTCTCGGTTTTGGCCAAACCTGCCTCGGACCCGCCCCATTCTACATACTGAATTTTTTTAAAAAAAATTTAATATCGAATATACAGTTTACTTCTTTGGTTGAATCGACATTATTTAATTCTATATCAAAACTCATGTGTTTATATTTAAATTGAATACTTTGAAGAGAATGAGAGTAAATTAATAAAGATTTGGTAGCTTATAAAAGTTTTACATGACATATTATAAATATTCACTAGAAAAAAACATGAAATTCAATGACGAAACTCAAATTTTTGCTTCAAAATTGATTTCTAGCGAATAAGTTTTTATAAAAAAGTAAAAAAAAAATCAAACCGGGTAGGGCGGATCTAACCCCCCGATTTGCGGGGCGTTGAGGGTCTGGACATTATTTTTTTATAGCGGGACGGGTCCCGGGTTTGGTCAAACCCGTCCCAAACTCGTCTCATTGACATACCTAAGAGGGAATGCTAACAAGCAGAACGTGGATTTTAGAAGTCTCGGTTAAGAATCAAATTCTAGTGGTTTGAATTCTTACCTATATATTAGGGCATATGTCGAAAAGGAGAGTCGCGGGCCGAAAGACCCGTATTTAAGCCCCTCAGGATCATTCATCACTCCACAATTGCTAGCGGGGGATGTATTAGAAGCTGCAGGACGACCACTATGAATGATGACTATTTATTCACGGATCATTACTAGGTGCTTGCACTTTAATTTAGGCTCTAATGAGAAAATGGGTCATAATATTGATACTGACTCTTGCAAGGATAGGGCGTGGGCCTCGGTCCATGTATTAATACACAAATACAGAGATAAATATATACATATAAATATGTATTTGTGTGTGTTGGTGCATAGACTATGACGTACACTCGAGCCATACAAGAATTTTCCACAAAAGATTTGCCTTCTAGATTATAGATCTCTTAAGCTTGTTAACCACTTTACTATTTAAACAATAATTCCAGTTGTGTGCTCTCAGTAGTCCCCACCTGTGATTTGCTCTCAGTGTGCAATCACTTTGATCGACAATCCTCCGATTGCTGACCTTTTTTCTTAATTTCCATGATTGGATTAAATCAAGTTTTCAATTTGAGCTTTCAATTCAGACTTGAATGCACATTCTATGAACCCACTGAGACCTAGTCTCTACGACTAATTGTAAAGATGAATCTTTACACGTCATTCACATGATTAACGTGGTTTTAATTATATATTCACTTACTTTTAATGGATTTGCCTTGGGTGTAGATTTGATAATCGATATTCAAAGCACGATAAATTCCTGCATATCATGCGATCAAAGCACAATGTTTCAATCCCACCAATACTTACATCAGTTCACCAAGATAGTATGTTGGCTTCGTCCCCAGCATTGGATATAAACTCGGCTGAAATATAACTTTAAAAAAAACTTTTATTATATCTAATCCCGGGGACTATCGATTGCGCTAACTTCATGTAACATGGATATATAAGTGCATGAAAATAGATTACCGATATTCATTGTAATCTAAGAGTGACGATCCATCGAGTCCAAACAACCTGCCGGATCTACAAGTCCAACACCAATGATAGTTTGAAGTCGTCTTTTCTTTTTCTACGACGAGAAATATATGATTGGTTTGGTCATTTTTCAGAGTGATAAGGACAATATATTTATGGATATCAATGAGTCAATAATGGGTTTTGAGTGCATAAAAGTAAGCCTATAGTCAGCATCAAGCAGCTGCTCCAAAATATTTGGAAGCCTATAAAGTGATGCCTGACAATCCCCTTTTCAATCTTTGTGCTGGTATAGATCCTTTGTCAGAAAAACATCACAATTAAGGCTTCAGAGTTCAGATATTAGACGCCGATATTCATTTTTCTTGAAGCGACTCTAGAGATGATTTAAATGAGCTTTTCATTTTATTTAGGAACAGCCTTGATATACTTAGCTCTGGGCCAGACTACAAAACAAGCACCAGACTATACTGCAAGGACTTTCTTTCCTCCGTAACAATGCCCGACGTTTGTAAAGTAACCAGGTTTGGCTGTATTAAGACTCAAGATCAATCAAATGTTGTGTCGATGTTTATAACATTTTACTTCACTTATCTTGTCTCTAGCGTGTTTTTTTTTCCTTTGACATGGTGGAGCGATAAAGTGACTGTGAACTTGCAGGAATAGTATTTAACAATGATCGAGCATATAATCACGGTGATCTAGTTACTTCGGCTACTATCTATTATGTAAAGATACTGGAGATCCATTATAATGACTTTCCAATCCCAAAACTGCCGCATGAGAATCAAGATACGGATACTAAATGTGAAGACTGTAACTGCAGCTAAAAGTCAACACAGCAAATTCATTTCTATCACCTCAACCGATGTTTCAATTTGCGCAACCTACCTATGAAGATAACTATCAGCTCAACCTGTCATATACTCACCCAAGCTGCTCAACTTGTAAATCAACTCTACCTACACAATGCAATCATCTCTACCTACGTGATCTCGTCTGCTCTACTATATTAAACCAATCATAAGACCAAGTCAAACCCACTAAGTGTCAGTTAGAAAATTGCAAATCGTGGGCTTTAATGGGATGTAATTATCTGAGATCATGGGTTAATGGGTGTTAATGGTGTTGTAATCATCCACCTTAATCCTTATAAATACCAAACGAATTTCTTTGTAAATCACATACAAAAAGAATCCGAAATTTCTTACATACCAACATCCATTTTCAGTGAGGAAGAACCAATTTTCGAAGCTTTCTGCGAATTTATGACAATCATCAGTAAGTGGGTTTTTTTTATATTGCCTCCAATTCTTTTTGAAAGTTATACGTATGTGTTAAAAATCCGATCGAATATAAGCCATGAGATTTCTGAAAATTCGAGACAGCAAGGAAATATGTTTTAGGAGCAAAGTGCTACCTATTTGGGGGGTCACCTCTTGAATCTGGGGACCAAAGTGCCACATATACGAGAGCCAGCACTTGAATCCATATAAACACTTCTGAATTCTTGATGTTAATGGATCCATGTTTAAGTTATGTGCATTTTTACATGTTCTGTTATGATCTGTAATCTGCTATGTTATTTTCTAATATATATTTCGAAATCAGCTCTGTTATGAAGTTATGAATATATAGATGTTTTTACGATATTCGATTGGCCCCTACTTGTTGATTGTTTATCCAAACACTCACATCTTACGCCTCTCCCAAAATAAGAATGTGTCAGAGGTGGAAGACGATGAACAATATCATTTTTGGGGATGATGTATGCTCCTGCTAATATGAAGTCAACCGCTAGTGATGTTTAAATCAGTTGTATTAGTTTACGCTTCCGAGACGTTTTATGTTTTCAATCAGTTGTAAATCAGTCTTATTTTAATATTACTTCAGTTGTAAAGACAATTAAATATTGTTTATGGGATGAAAGACTGGTTTGTTTGAGATCTGTATCAGATGCTTGTAGTTTTCGAATTTTTAATTTGGAACTAACGCCAGTGTCATCGTTCCCGGTTTCGGGGCGTGACACTATAAGTCGAGGCTATTGGGATCTTCCGAGAGAAGCAGCTTATAATCTGCACTTGTTCTATAAAAAAAGTTTGTGCACGATCACAAGGGCGGACTAGGGGAGCAAGTGGGGTGCGCAAAAAAAATGCTTTTTTTAACAATCATTTTGACTGAGTGAGTATCTTAAAAGATTGCTTGCATTCCAGACGTTTTTTGTCTAGAAACTTTGGCTATCCCGAAGATATATACTCTTGATGTGGATCTGAAAGTCCTTGCACTTAGCCATTCTCAGAGCTTATTTGATCAGGTATGAATTTTCAGCTACAAAGCATCCATACTGTGTTATAATTGAACAAATCTAATGAAGTTTTGCACACGACAATCATATATTCAAGTATTGAAAGTGTAAGTCAAGTTCTTGCAAGTACCAAATGTATGCACTTCGATCTAGCATATTCTAGCACCGACTTGAGAGGATTGATTTAATCGAGCCTCTTATCCTTCTTTTCGGTATGCAAGTTACATCTCTTTTTAAATCCTGTGAGGAGTATGTATCTTCAGTCATCAACAATAGAATGTTGATATTCAAGTCTATCATTGTTGGCAGACACTGATGCGTCTGATCTTGCTCGGCGGGTCTTGATCGTTGTCATTTGATGCGCACCGCCCGAGCCACTTTGCCATGTGAATATATACTTCTCTGAGCAGGTAATATATAATTTGTACATATAAGTGTCACTCACTTGTCTATTATTAGTCTTATTATTCTATGGAAAATTTAATGTTTCAAAGGCAGATGTAAATGCAATGTTGAAAAAGCTCACTTCTTTACATTTCAACTTTATCAATGCTGATATTACATCCATCATCAGCAACTGAATAACATGAAGTCACAATACTAACCCTCCTAATCTTATTTTCATTTAAAAAATATGAATTGAGCTCAAAATTAGATAAAAATCGCAAGGGCGATTTCGTCCAGTCGCAACCACACCAACTACTCGCAACATCCATGAGAAACTGCAGCTTTAACCAGTAGTTCAAACAGCAGAAGTGGAGCTGAAAAGAAAGGGCTGTGATCACTTTCCAAGAGGTAAACACCGGACGGTGGCCATTTCTCGATCATTGCGTCTTGTTGATAAGGTTTGAGGATTCGATCGTGCATCGTTTTGATGTATATTCGGGGCACTGTCTCCGAATCCTCCGCCTCTGTAAATTTAGCAGATTGAAATGCTTGAATTGGCCCTGGCTTTAGAAGCATTGCTGCTAGGCATGAATCCTTTACACAAAATTATAAGAATTAATCCAATTAAGTACGATGAGCAAGGCTTAAGTTCCCAAAATAATAACAGATATGTCAAAAGAAGAGCGTATCCAAGTCCTGATACTAAATGAAATGGAACAACATAATGGATGAGAACATGTAGATAATCTATAATGTATATAACCAATTGTTGGCCTGATGTGGTATGCATTGATTTATGATCATGAAATCGACTCGACCATTATAGATTACAAATTCATAATCCTTCCACCCATTAAAGTTCTAGCAATTATCTTTAATTCTAGGTAAATCTACCAATATAGATTTGTGCCAGAAATTAGCATGATATACCAAAAGATATTATCTTGGAATACTATACAATCTATTAATTCTCTCATTGCTTTTTTTTTTCTTTTTTCTTTTTAATATATAATAAATGTGGGGTAAAAGATAAGTTTACCTCTTGAGGTGACATATGGTAAATAAGCTTGCGTTGTAATTCTTTTTTAACCAACACACTGGTGGGAGGATGATCTTGTCCTAATCCGAACCAGATATCATAAACCTCGTTGAGTTCTCCAAACTCAGATACGTCAGGCACTCCCTGTTATAAAAATAATTATATTATTATCATTAAATAATTGGCATTATTTGATCCACTTTAAATATTTATATATAATAAGCACGTTCCAAGATATTTTGGATATAGAATTGAGAAGTCAAATTGATTAAAAGAATTGTTTTTTATTTGTTTGTTTAAAAACATAATGATAGGATAGGATAATTAGTTTTTTTTTAAAAAAAACACTTAGAAAACTAATTTTTCTATTTTTTGATTTATTTAAAAGATTAAAATTGTATTCAAATTGAACCTTCCATGACGGAACGTGTTCCAACGGATCGCCCTCCATGTTCATTTGCTTCAACACTTGAACTTGATAACTAATTTTTGAATTTAGAATAAATATGAAGCTTTGTGTTAAGGCAATTGACCATGGCGGGCGGCTCATTGGGGTGGTCGTCACAACTTCTCTCTTGGTAGATAATGGAACTTAGCCTTCTCTTAATTGTGATACAATTATAGACGTATATGAAGTTGGTAAATATACTTAAAATTTCATCTAAAAGTAAAGTGATATATTTAAACTAAGGGGTCGGGTGTATTTAGAATTTCTGATTCAGATGATACATACGCGCCTATATATATACTAGATTTTGTTGATGCACAAAGCACAATGTCAGGTACCAGTATATTGGCCAATTTTTTCCTAATTTGATCAAAAATAACATTTCAAATGACTGATTTTAACAATTTTTTACGATCATGCTACGATAATTAAATGAAAAACAAATAACCAAAGGATTGATTTTAACTTTTTTTTAAAATAAAAATTATGCTCATCCTACTACATAAACTGGGAAAAAAATAACATTTGAACTTGCGCGCATCAACTGATTAAAATATATTTTTTCCTAATCGATTCATGCCAAACATGTGCATCAACGAAAAAAATTTACTTAACAAAATAAAACAAAACGAATTTTCTTTAACAAAAAAATTTGAACAAAAAGAAATTTTCCAATTTTTTTTTTAAATGGTAGTAATGAATAGTAAATCTTTAAACACTTATTATATAGGTAAATATATATAACACGGGGTCTTTCAAGATTTTTTTATAAAATTTTCTTTATCAAACTACATAGCCCATGATCTTAAACAAAAATATTAAAAACATAAAAGTAATAATAAAATAAAATTTTATAAATTAAAAAATACAAATAATTCAATCGAATTAAGTAAATAATTATCTAAAAAAATATTTATTTTATAAAATATATTGTATAAAAATAGATATTCTATAAATACACACAATATATCCTCGTTTGCATATTATTTTATTTAGATTGCATCGTTCAGACACAAGAGCAGAAAACAAGCTTCAATTGTTGACAGTTGTTTGCAAATAATCACAACCGTCCAATTAAAAGCTACAGAACAACGACGTCCGTTTGTTCTGGCCACCATATATCAAAATTTGTCAATCATTCCATATCCCTATTTTCAAGTTAACATTATGACAATTTATTATATTTTTAGAACTAAAATTTAAAATAGATCAACTTATAATCCACGACCCTTAAAACAAAATTAAAAAAAAATGTCTATTAAAAATTTAGAATTCAAAATATTTCATCAACTTAAAAAAAAAAAAAAAAAACTATTAAACATATATGTTTTACATAAATATTTATTCACACATTGTATGTGTACTAATCATATGTATCTTACTATATTATAATGCATAAGCCCCTTATAATAACTACCTTGGTATCGCAAATTTGAATTTACCAAACTACCCCCTCCAATGGTTTGTTGTGGTTTTTTGTTGCATATTTTGAATTGTAATATTAACCAATGTATATGTCTCATTTATTCATTACACGAATCAATTCATATGTATTATATATTACGTTACACACGCAACGCGTGTGCATCGTCTACTAGTAGAGATAAAATGTTAGTAGCATAAGAAAATGAACTTACATCTTTGACATCTTGATCACTCGCAAAGCCCCATTTCAACATGGTGGCTCCGACAAACACCGCAACCTTTATCTTCCTCCCAAACTTGTGAATCGCATCGCTCACACTAAGCCCTCCTGCACTATGCCCCACCAATATCACCTGTAATCAAAAAATCCATCACCAATCATGTAATCACACACAAAACCCACATTTGTTTGTGTACAGAAATGGCACTGAACCTGCTGACCATCTTCCAAGGACTGAAGAAATTCAAGAAGTGGCCTGTTGTAATCTTGAAACGAAAGAACAGTATTAGGATCAGTTCGATCGATTCCTGCACTTGTGAGATCTAGACATGTGACTCTGTAGCCTGAATTCTCCATCAAACACTTGATCCTGTACCAGCACCAAGCACCGCCGCCGATTCCATGGATCAGCACGAAGTGTGCTTCTGGGGCTGTTTTAGTTACGGTTTTTAAACCGTTTTCGTTGATTTCTACGAACCCTTCTGCAAATTCTTCTCCCATTAATGGTTTTCTGATTCAAAAGTGCAGATTAAGAAACTTGTGGGTGGGGTGGATTTCAATGTATGTATGTGGAGTTGGAGTTGTCTGTTATGTGGACATTGCATGTTTGGACATATGGTCGATTTATACAATGGTTAATGGACCTCAATCACAAATTTTTGGTAGCTGTTTCTGTAAATTTTAATTAATTCAAAATAATATTATTTTTTAAAAGTGGAAAAATAATAAAATTGATTCTATAAATTAACCTAATTTTGATTTCGGTCCTTTAATTAATCACATTTTCGACTTTAGTTCAATAATTTTGCTTCTTATGCAATTTTAGTCATTTTTCGTCGGAATGCTTACATGGCGACGAACATATCAACATTTTTTACGCCAAATAATCAATAATCGATGTTTACATCATAATATTCGGTGTCACATCGGCATTCCAATGAAAAATGATTAACATTACAAAAGTATTTTTGAAATGTGACTAATTTGATTACCAAAATTAAAAATCAGTCCAACTAATGTGACCATTTTTATAACTTTCCCGTTAAAAATATACCATTTGTCTTATTAAGGAAACCGAATAATTTTGAATTCCATTCAAGCAATTCATGTATAGATAGGACTAATTAGGAGTATTAGTGGGCATCATGTTGGTATTTATAGCTTAGAAAAATTTGCAAGAATTCTTGTTGTGATTAGGGATGGCAATGGGACGGGCTAAACCCGGACCCGTATTGAACTCGTCCCGTTTGGGACGGGTCTAAACCCGGTCAAACGGGTTTGGGGCGGGTCTGGAGCTGGTCAACGGGTTTATGAGGCGGGACGGGTCTTGTTGGCTGGGCGGGGCGGGTCATGTATTTTTTTTTAGGCTGGGCGGGTCCTGGTTTGGCCAAACACATCCCAAACCCGACCCGTTGTCATCCCTAGTTGTGATATGCCTGAGTGTTTGTATTCATAATTGAAAGTTTCTTTTTAATAACAAAGTGTTATGGAACTTATAAATTATAAAAAAGTTTTTGGTAAAAGTTTATGTTTGGTGAATTAAAAAATGATCTCATAAAATTGGGGAATTTATAATTTTTTTTTGTCAAAAATAGTCCCAAATTTTGTTAAGGGTTTAGGGGTCACTTTTATTTAAATAATTTATGTGTGATTATATTTTACAAAAATATTTATCTGAGATTATATTTGTTACAAAATAATTTATATTTATTCATTACAATTAAAGTATAAAATTCACTTCTTTAACAAGACAACGAGATAAAAACATCAATTATCTATATATAATCTCATCCTTCTTATTCTGTCCCTCAAGAAATAAAAGGTGTCTTTTTTTATATTTGTGAACTTATATATCACACTAAATATTTAATTACTAATATAATTTTGTTTTTGGAGTAAATTACTAATATAAAATTTAAATTATAATGTTATCCTAAAATTGCAGGCCGACAACCCATGTTTTTTAGTGATTTATTAAAATAAGAATGTCACCATTTTCAGACATAAAATAAATAAACTTGTCACGGGTCATTA
Source organism: Haberlea rhodopensis (assembly GCA_907163345.1). Lineage (NCBI taxonomy): Eukaryota > Viridiplantae > Streptophyta > Magnoliopsida > Lamiales > Gesneriaceae > Haberlea > Haberlea rhodopensis. Next base: position 15,127,746 of record CAJQUN010000007.1, on the reverse strand, counting down.
TCTATGTAGAAAAGATGGCCATCCAGCTGTTTCCATTAATCTATACATATTATAATGTCAAATATTACACCCACAAAAAAAAAATAATGTCAAATATTACTTTGGGTTTTTTTTTTAGCATTACTTTGGGTTTTCACCAATATACATATTAGAGGAAAGTGCATTTTTAGTCCTCATATTTTACTAATAAAGTAGTTTTAGTCCTTAAATAGTTCAACCTAACCCTTTTACTCATTAATATTTTATATATGTTATGAAATCAATCCTCATTATTAATTATGACTTATATATATCCTCTACAGAAATTGTAAAATAGAAACAGGCTCATTATGCTTCCGTATTACTAGTATATACTTTTTTGACCAAACTACCGTCGGGTATCCTACAAGATTTTACGATAGCTCATCACCATCAACTGCACGATCGCAACCGATGGTTCTGGAATAGGACTTTCAACAGTAGGCAGCACAGTCCTAAACCTTAGAGTAGATAGTATAACTAGATATATGAAATATTTAAAGAAATCTGGGAGATAGATGGGCTACAGCCTCACTTTTATTCTGGAATTATTTATAATATTTATTACATTAATAAATCTCCTTCTGGGAGGAGACGAACATGTATAGCATATCATATACTGAGGCTTGACTCAAAATCAAACTTGAAAAATTACAAAAATATTACAAAGAAAGAAATAAATAAATAAATAAATTTTTACCAATCTATGAAATGTTATAAATTTACAGCTTGGAGACTGCAATATTTATTTATGAGAAAACTATGGGAATTTCGGATGTCCTTAGCTTCCTCAATGCTTTGTCTTATATAGGCATGAATCCGGATTTCAAATACGGATTCCAAACCCTTGTTGAATGTTTAGTGCGTCTGTGAGTGCGTTTTTATCTCGTGGCATCTTTGTCTGAGTGTGCCAAACTTTCTAGTTAGTACTAACGCTTTTTACCTTAGTGCGCCATAACTTTTCTCGTGAGTGATCCATTATTTTGTCTGAGTGTGTTTAATGGTCCTCGCTCCTTTGTCGGGGAATTTTTACATTATTGGTTTATGTGGTCTTTGTGCCCACTTGTCAGCAAGTCTTCTGTCTTTTCCTACTTCTTGCCGATCAGGCTTGGGCCGGAACCCTTTCCCGAACTCTGGCTCTTTCTTTTCAGGACACTCCTGGAAACACATGATCTTTCCATCGGTCGATGTGTGCCATGTGCAGAACTTCCGATAGGTGATTGAGTAGCGCATATTCCCTTCTTTCTTCAATTTTTTTCTTTTAAAGTCTTGATGAAGAGCAAGGACCTTGTTGAAATCTCGGTCTCCTAAATGTATGCAATTTTGTGATAGATGTTGAAGGCTATCTTTCCGGCATACAAATTCCCTGCAACTGCTTTGATGAAGAGCAAGGACCTTGTTGAAATCTCGGTCTCCTAAATTGTATGCAATTTTGTGATAGATGTTGAAGGCCATCTTTCCGGCATACAAATTCCCTGCAACTGCTCACAAACAAGAATCTTTGGGTTTGGGATTCTTTGTCAAAGATTGGCATGTTGAGTGGCGAATCAATTCCTTCTTTGAAAGTTGCTTTGATAATAACTCTAATGGCTCCGATATGAATCCATTAGAGTGTGCTAGCAACTTCTCTTTCACCTTGTTCTTAATCTCCTGGATTTCTTTGTAGGGGATTAACTGCATCTGAATTTGATTTCTCGTGAATTCCATCGAGATCGCAAATTCTCATGTTGTCACCTTATGGATAATCTGATGCTTCCTACTTCGAAGAATAATCATATCCATGGCTTTTTCCATCCGCTCCAATTGTAAATCCATCGTACATCTGAAGCTTTGATTCTTCTTTCATGATCCTCATAAGAGTTTTATGAGAAACAGTGGTATGAGAGAAAAACCCCGACGACTCTTCTCTGGTTATGTGTTGAAGGAATTCTCCTTCAGTCTGATTTTGAACTGGATTCACCTCCATCATCTGAATAGATATCTTCTTCATAGATACTTTCATCTGAGGGGATATCCTCAAACTGGTACACCTGCACCAAATCTTGGAAAACATCATCTTCGAACTCCTTTGTATGCTCGAACTATTTTACTCCTTGGTTTTGGTTCTCTGGACAATCTGTAGAGATATGTCATCTTGCTTTGCATGTCCAGCAGTTACAATCTTTAAAACTTTCATTCGCACTAGTATGAGTGTGTCTGAAATTCCTCTTCATCGGTGCTCTGCTAGAACTTGCTTGATTAGAACCTGTTGACGATGTCTTACTCCTGGTTGGTCCTGGTCTTTGTCCTGATCTGTAACTTCGATTTTCTGTTTTGACCAGAACTTTATTGGTCTCCATAAAGACCTACTTCTTCTCGAACTACTTTCTCGGGCATATGGATGACTTATGTGCTTCTTCATCTTCCGCATTTGGGGGTAGTTTTCAATGATTGTAGGGATATCATTCCCCGTATAGCAAAAAGGAGCTATTTTGTTAATTTCTCTTAGCTTCTTGTAATCTTTTGGAGTTTCGCCTGATAGCACCACTCCGCAAGTTTCATTTTAAGAAATGACATCCTCTTGGCCACCGTCTCCATTTCTTGCGGTGTATATTCCTGGATAAGCATTTCTCTCCATGGACTCGGTATTTTGGCAAAGAACAGCTCGGCTGCATCCTTTTCTGTCATCTTTGCCTTCCATTTGTACTCTGTGAAGAGTTTGATGTACTTGTCTATATAACATATATCATGTAGTTTCAGTCTATATAGAGCTTGTCTATATTTTTCGCCTTCTCTTGCTCCATTCCTTCGAAGTAACCAACTCCAATGAAACAGACTTTAAAGAATTTAGCTAAATGTGATATCCATAAATTATTGTATTAATCCCGGAGTGAGTATAATCCTTAATGGATTTTAATTGTGGTAATTATGAGATAATGACAGTGTTGAGACTCCCGATGATTTTAATCAGGTATCGGGTTGTTGGATCCAAGGGTTGGGATTTTATTCTCATTGAGGTGTTAAACCTTGGAATCGTGTTGGTATGGGATGTAGAGTCTGAGGAACTTTGGATTGAGGTTTGTGATGTAATTGAGCGAGTGAGAGATAATTATTGAACCATGTGATTATTAATGAGTTTTGGTGCGAGTATTTGAAACTCAGGTTTTTGGAGCCTTGGTACTATATATATACCAAGTGGACTCGGTGTTTAACCATTCTCCACTTCACTTCCTTCCCCTCGCTTTTATCTTCGTTTCGATTGTAGTTTTGTAGAGTTTGGTTGTATGTGGTGTTGGATTTGGGTTTTGGGAATTTTTGGTAGAATTTATTAAAGTGATGTTTTTAGTGTTTTATTGAGTTGAAATGGACCCGGGTGCCTTCCTATGTTGGAACTCCCGCCAATTTCATTACCTGCACCTGCTCATGGTTTGAAGTGTTGAGGGTGTTGGGAGTGTTGGATTTGAGTTTGGGTGTGAAAAACACCATTGAAGCAAAAAAAATTCGGAAAATCGCAGGTCGCAATTGATCGCTTATACTAAAAATTGGTGACGATGAACAGTGGCCGCGATCGATCGATCATGGGGAGTCTGTGGGTTTTGGCAATCGGTTGGCGCTAAGCGGCGATCGATCGTGGAGAGTTAATTTTGGCAGTGGGTTTGCGTGATCGATCGCGGGGAGACGGCGATCGATCGCTGCTCGTGGTCTTTTTTTTTTCAAATTTTGATAAGTGTTGGGATTTTGGGATTTTGGGATTGGGGTTTGTTTAGTAGATTTTCTGGACGATGTCTACATTCCAATAAAAATATTACATTTTAAAATGATGTGGCATGAGTTGAATTGTAGTCGGTTAGGTACTACTCGATAGAGTTAATTGATAATGAACTTTGAATAAAATGGGATGCCTTGAGTAGTATATAGAGTTCCGTGTTTGTGATTAATCATCCTGATAGGATGATGTATATGGAGGTTCAGTACGTGCTTGAGTGTGTGATTTTGTGCACGTAATTGATTGTGAGTTATTAACTGTGTATAGCGAATAATTCACTAGATCTCGGGGCACATGCAATGATTGGCTCTTACCATTGGATTATAAGGTACATGTAACGTACGAGAATAGTTAGATATATTAGTGTCATTTTTATGAATAATATATTGTTGTTGCAATCAATTGATATGTGTTAAGAATCGTGGTGATGCCGCTATTGAGCTAGCAATGAGTATAATGTTGTCGCTGTTGAGCGATCATTGGTTATGATGCCGCCACTGTTGAGCGTACGAGAGGTTAGAATATCGTCTTGTTGAGCGAGCGATGTGATGAGATGGTGAAATCATTAATTGAAATATATTAGATTTTTGTAAATGATTATTATAATGATTTAGCTATAATTGACTATGGAATGGACGGTTGGAGCATGTGTATAGTTAATCAATATAATGATTTACTGATTTTAGAATTTGATGATTTTGGTTATTGTGAGAACATGAACGTCATGGGAGATCCCATATGGTGATGGTACTATACAGAGATTATCTTTTAAATTTACAGCTTTATATTCTGTAAATTATAAATTGTGAGATTGATGTTATTGAGATTGTGTGATTGGTATGCTCACCACGTGTGGGTTGTTTCTGTTGAAACAGGTAGAACAAGTACAACATTGACTTTGGAGATGAGTTCGAGTTGTTGATTGGGAATGCTCCCAGGACTGAGGTACCAACGTTGGTACTGGGTAACACGATTATACAATAAATACACATTTACTTATGCAATGCTCGTATGTGAGCATTATGATATGTGTATGTGGTTCGTATAAAGGTTGTCAGATTTCTCTTTTCATTTATGTTTTGCATGCAATTAATTAAGGAGAATTGCATGATGGCTTGAAAATGTGAGATTGGTGCATTGTATAGTGTATACTTATACTAGTTAAATTATATTGGGAATTGAGTGAGAAGATGATTAATGTCAAAAAATTTATAGACAACATGCCTTGCTATAGAAGCATGTATGAGAATTCCCTAATGACATGAATGTATGCACTAATATATGTGATAATGCACAAATAGCTGGCTAAGGTAGCGAGGCCTTACACATCTTGTCTACAATTGCTTTCAACGACTCTCCGACTAGAACTTCTTCATTGGTACCTTGGTCAATGAGTTCCCAGGCAATTTTGGATGATCCTTCAAAACACATATTAAGGAGTAATATGAATCCTTATTTGTTTAGATCAAGCGTTCCTGCTGTGATTCTCATTGTTGAAGTTCATTCATTAAGAACTTCTCGAATTTTGAAATCCAAAATATCCATGTTGAACATAAGTCTGTATGGATGTATCAGATCTAACTGGGATTTTTCGTATGGAGGCTGATGTAAATCTGGCCTGCAGGAACGACTCATTGTTCCAACTGGTGGATCTAAAGTTGCTCCAGTAGTAAAATCATCATGATGGGGCATTCTTTGATCTCCATCGAGTGGTGTATTGTTTGACACGAAACTTTCTTGTGGTAGTGGAAGTTGAGGGATTCCAATAACTTGATTTGTTTTAAAGTTTGCGAGATTCAATCCCGCAAATGAATCAGCAAGATCACGTAGATCTTCCAGGTTGATTCTTTCCATTACTTTGTAGAAAGTATTGGATCTCCTATTGTTGTTGATACTGGTGTATGCTAGCTTGGCTATCACCAATTTCTCGTAGTATTTTTCATTTCTGGTTAAAGCGTTTAGCTTCGGCGAGATGTTCCTGATTTAGTTCTTCCAATTTTTGGAAGTACCATCTGTATGAATAACACTTAGAACATTTGTTCGGGTCCATATCTATCTTTTTTTAAATCGTCTCCCCCGTTAGGATAATAATTAATATTCAAAATATTATTATAATATTTTCAGAATAAACATAGGCTCTGATACCATTTATAGGATCTTGAGGCGTAAGGGTAAATTGGTCATCTTGGTTGGTTAATTATTGATGAGGACTATAGTTGCAACAATATTAAAAGTTTAGGACTAAAATTGTTAGGTGGAAAAGTTTAGGGACCAAATTTGTTTAGGTGGTAAGTATAGGGACAAAAATCATACTTCGCCCTACATATTAGTTGTCACACACACGCGCGCGCACACACATACATATATATATATATATATATATATATATATATATATATATTAGTGGAAATTTATCCTTTTTTAAATATTTTCGAATTATATATATTATTTTAAATTGAAAAATATCCTTATTTTGGTGCACAGGAGCTAAAATTGAATGAAATATGTAATTTTGCCACCAATCAAAAATAGGTTGTTTGCCAACTAATGTCAAAATTGTATAGTTATTACTTATATACGTTTAATAATTGTTAAAAAGCTATCGTTTTTTATGTAGATTATGAATAATTTAATTCTTTTTTAAAAGATTAAACCTTATATATCATATAAGCATTAGGAAATGATAATTTTACGTTCCAAATTAAGACTTAAATAGGAATATTTATAAAAAAAACACACACATAATACTATTTTATATATGATAAATATCTATTATGAAATTATAATAATATTTTTTATCTTCAACCAATAAGGTATAACTATTCTGTTGTATACTTACCAGGATAACATAGATAGATAAATTCAAATAAATGTATTTTACTTCAAATTTATAATGTATAAAAACCGTACGTCGCAAAACAAAAAATTCAAAAATATTTTCGAAGAATAAATAATTAAATAAATAAAAATGTCGATAATTTTTTTTTTGAGCAGCAATTATGTCAATATTATATAATTGTAAGATCGATATAGAAAGAAGATTAAATTATTAGTTTCTATTACCTATATCTAAACTTATTACAAAGTGCTCAACATATAGCACAAAGAAAATTATCTAAAGAGTCAAGAGTTACAAAACATTAAACTCTCACGAATACTTAATATCCTTAAAAAGAGTTACAAGATATTTAAAGTGACTTAATGGTCTTAAATGGTTTAATAAACAATGTGTTCACATACTCCTCATTGGATATCCATCATTCATAGAATATGCCTAATTAAAACCTCGCTAATAAAACCCGATGGAAATAAGATGTGGAAAAAAGAGTACATAGACATATGAAGCTTGCGAGTGTATGACATTACCCTGTTAAAAGTGATCACGCTCCCCCTGAATTGGCAAAAGATCCTCGAGTGGACGCATTTTGATGTTGGGAATAATCTTTTTGAATGTTGTGGTTGACAATGTCTTAGTGAATAAATCTGCAAAGTTGCTACTTGATTTTATCTGATGAACGTCAATATCACAATTTTGTGACTCATAAGTGTAAAAAATCTTTAGTGATATATGTTTTGTTCTATTACCTTGATATAGTCATTTCTGATCTATGTAATGCAAGCAGAGTGTTGGCATATTCATTTGTGACAATAACCCAAAAGATTCTCGATTATGAGGCATATTCCTTTGTGACGATAACCCACAAGATTCTCGAATATGTTGAATCATCGACCACAACCATATACATTCACGACTTGCTTCATGTAATGCAAAATATTTCTGAATGATTTGAAGAAATAATTGTTAATGTTTGTCTCATCGAAGCCATGATATTACAGAACCACAACAACTAAATACATATTCTCTTTGGGATCTTCCTTTATGTGGGTCAGAAAGATAAGCAACATCAGCATAACTCACTATTTGGGGTTCTGAATTATTTGGGTAAAAACAAATGCATATCAGTTGTTCAACAAAGATAACATAATACATGTTTAATGTCATGCCTTCGTGCTGGTGCGGAGCTATATGTTACCAATAAGTTGACTGAAAATGTTATATCAGGTCTAGTATAATTTGCATGGTACATTAAAGCTCCAATGACACTAAGATAAGATACTTATGGACCTAGTAATTTTTCACTTTCTTCTCGATGACGGAAATGATCTTTCTTTATATCCAGTGAACAAACAATCATAGGCCTACTCAATTGATGAGCTTTATCAATATAAACTCGTATATGAATCTTTTAAATATATGTTGATTGATTGATAAAGATTCCATCTAGCAAATGTTCGATCTGCAAGTCTAGACAAAATTTTGTCTTACTAAGGTTTTTCATATCAAATTCTTTCATCAAATAATTAGCGGTTTTTGTGACCTCTTCGTTCGGGAGTCCCCACAAGATTTAGGTCATCCATGTGCACCGCAATAATGGTAAATCCACTTTCAGCTCTTTTGATGAAAATACATGGACAAAATTATATTATTTATATATCATTCTTCAATGAGGTATCCACTAAGATGATTATACCACATTATTCCAGATTGTTTAATCCGTACAGGGATTATTGTAACTTAATTGGTAATAACCCATGAGACCCATATTCTATGCTTCAGGTATGTTAAATCCTTCAGGGTTTTGATGTACATGACCTTATACGATGACCCATATACATATGTGGTAACAACAATCATAAGACGCATGACAAGTTTTTCTGTGACTTCCCTACTGGTTAATTATCTCAATGTGATCGTGAAGATTACAGGGGAATAAGTTTCATCGCAGTCAATTCCAGGTCACTATGAAATACCTTGTGCAACAATTCGTGCCTTGTATCCCAAAATTTCATTTTTTATCATTACGTTTCCAGAAAAGCACTCATTTGTATCCAATATGTTTCATACCATTCGGTGTTTGGACTACTGATCCAAATACTTTACGATTTTCTAGAGATTTTAGTTCAGTTGTATATCATCTTTCTATTTTGGCCAATCATGTATATGTCATCCTTCTTCAACAGATTTGTTTATGATCATCATTTACAATATCGAATACGACTCTATAAATGAAAATATTATCCAAAATATTATATCCTTATTTTCTCTTATAATCAAATAATTTAAAGAGATCTCTTCATATTCTTCCTCATGTGCCTCTTCAGGAGCGATTGGTTCATCAACTTTAGGTCGATCAATCATTTTTTCATAGTAATTTCTTGCTTTGAAACTATTTTTCTCTCCGTGAGCTTTTACTTCTTGTAACCTTTCTTACGAGGGTTCTTATCTTTTGCACCACAAGGTCCACATTTCATGTGCGGGTTTATTGTGACATCATGTTGTCCTTTGCGGGCATCAATCCGTGCTTGTGCGTTTGCAGCCGCTAGATGGGTTTTTACTTTCTTTATATCAGTAAATGCATCTGGCAACTGATTTGTAATATTTTGTAAATGGATTATCCTTCTTCACTTCTTGCTCATATCGATTTGTGCAAGGATAAAGATATGACAAAGATGGTACATGCCATGTATTATATGTCGTTCAACAGGAAACAAAGAATTTCTTCCCATAACTGCTATAAAACTATCTCATCAAAATGGCAATTAGCAAACATTACTTTAAACAAATCGTCTGCTAGGGGCTCATTGTATCTAACTATAGATTGAGAATCAAAACCAACATAATCTCAGGATGTCTTTGTGGACCCATCTATGTCTTGATGTGGAGAAATGAGAACATAAGATGCACAACTCAAAATTTTAAGTAGAAATATCAGGTGGCAAGAAACAAGTTGCAAAAGTGGATATTGATGAAATGAACTTGGTCTGAACCAATGAGGCAGCATGTAATATTAGATGTCCCCAAATAAAATGGATAAATTTGTCCTTAAAAGTAAAGGTCTATGAATCAATTGCAACCTCTAAATAAAAGATCATGCAAGCCCATTTTGAGTGTGTATATTTGCAACTGAATGTTCGACATCAATACCAATTGACATACAATAATAATTAAATAGTTGAGATGTAATTCACTAACATTGTGAATACGAGTAGCCTTGATTTGATAATCATGAAATTGCATCATTAATCAAATAATTTGGGCAAAAGGTTCAGCAAAAGTAATGATACACTTTGACAGTAAACTTATATGTGACAATATCGATGATGCATCTAAAAGAACCATGAAATAATGAAATGATACGCAAGGTGGACCAATGAGTCCAAATATATCTGCTTGAATTCTTTGCAAAAAAATAGGATTCCTTATATTAATTTCTATTTAATACGGTCTTATAATTAATTTCCCTTACGATCAGGCAACACATAGACATTCATGAGGTACAAGAATCATCTGGTTCTTCAAAGAGTGCCCACGTGAGTTTCTAATTATTCAACGCATCATATCGACCCTAGGTGTCCAAGTCGATTATGCCAAAACATAAAAATGTTTCGATCATTGACCTTCTGATTCATCATAATGTTTGATTCTATGACACTTATGGTCGAATAATACAATCCTTATAAGAAAACTTCGAGTTTTTCTTTTATATGATGCTGACAGAAATAATGGGAGTAGCACAAAAATATTTCATATTCCAGTCATTCATAGTCTTGATATGAAAATCATTGAGATGTATGTCTTTAAAACTCAATAAATTTCTATTAGATTTCTAGAGGACAATGTCTCTTTTAATAAATATTTGTTCCACCAGACAATATTGTATTCGCCCTTCCAGAGCTCTTAATTAGTTTTGTAGTGCCAAAATTTTACTAACATTTTCTTTAGCCAATTTTAAATTCGAAAAAAATTTTAATCTCGAAGAATTGTGTGTGTTGTTTTATGGCCAATCTTCACCTTTCATCTGTCTTATCATCTAACCCATTGTCATCCCTATCTGAATCCACGATCTTTTTCCAAAACATTATAATATTCTAAATTTTTTTCCAATAAAAAATTTAGAATATTATGATGTTTTTGAAAAAAATACAATTTTTTGAGCAACTATTACAATTATTTGGGGGTAGGGGACGAAGATTTGAATTTAAGATCTCCAAATTAAAATTACGATCAGTATCAGATGAGCTACAAGCCATCGAAAAAAAATACAAATTTTACAAGAAGAATTGATGGAGAGAGATGGGTGGAAGTTTGTGGTTCACCAAAATGATTGATTTACCTTGAAAATTGAACTCTTCAAAATCTCTGTTTTTCGATAAAAGGAAAAGTTACATTCCCCAATCATGGAAAGCAGCCAATAAACAAAGTGGCAATATCGACTGCTCGGCTTTATAATGTTACCTTCATATATAAAAACATAATTTGAATGTGTAAAGTTTATTTTTTAAAATAGCTATTAATTAGTTTATAATTGCTACTTTATTATTTTATAAAATACTTTTATGATTTAATGACAATATATTTCATTACAAAAGAACATGATCTGTTTTGTTAATTTAAATAATTATATATGAATTTACCTATTATCATATTATTAGAAATAATTGTGAACCTACCAAAATAATTTGTTGATATATTTAAAATAATTGTGAACCTACCAAAAAAGAACATGATATTTTTTGTTAATTTAAATAATTTTGCAAAATAATCAAATACAAAGTCATATATTTAAGATAATTTTTCAAGTTAAATTATTATCGCATATATTTTTAAGAACATTAACAACACTTCTGAATTTTGAATATAGTTGAGACATAATCTTCAAGCTTAATAATTAAGAATGAATCAAATGAATAGTTGAAAAGAAACTTGAATATTATACAATGTGTCGTACCCTGGTCGGACGTAGGATTTCTGGAAAGTGGAATAAAAAAATATTAATATAAAAATGGAGTCCACAAAAATTTTTAAAGGTCAAAATATAATTTAAGTGGGGGCAGAAAATACTTTTTGAGAGTAAAATATAATTTTTTGAGGATAAAGTGTAATTCAAAAAAAATTATGTAATAAAAAAATTGTTTTTTGTACCCCTTGCCCCACACATAAGGTTGCCCCTAGTCATACCAAGATACCAAAATGTTTAGGAAAAGATGCTATTTTATTGTAAATTTGTAATATAATGATATAAACATATCCTTCCTACAAATTGTAACAGTCGAAATTTTATGACACTATAAATACTTGGTGCGGACTAGGGGTGTAAACGAATCGAACATGTTCACGAACTTTTCGAGCCGTCTCGATAAATATTTGATTCGAATTCGAATTCTCGAATTCGAGCCGAACTCGAATATGTTCGAACTTTTTTCGAGCCAAACTCGAGCCTAAATTACTTTGTCGCGAACCTTAATATTTTATTAATATAATTAAATAAATATATTTCGAACCTTTCGGGTATTTATTTTCGAGCAATAATTCGAATAGCTCGCGAACATGTTCGAACATTTTCGACCCAAACTCGAACTCGAACTTTGATTCGAGCCGAACTCGAGCCAAATTTTTGAAACTATTCGAACTTCGAATCGAACTCGAACTCGAATATAACTATTTCGAGCCGACTTCGAACCTTAAAATTTTCTGCATATTCGGCTCGATTCGGTTCGTTTATACCCCTAATGCGGACCAAGTTATACATATTAACCATTATATGAAAATATTTATATCAAATATGAATTGAAATATTCTCATTCAAAGATAACTACTCCACATGTCATTATTTACATAAGTACAAAAATAGATAAGAGGATTATATATTTACATTTGGCACAAAGATTAACTTTTTATGAACTACTAAAAAAATTAATGAGGCCTACCGAAATTGATAAAATATATCTGACTTGTTAAAGTCTAGCAGCATGTGCCTGTGCAGACCCACTAGATCCTGGATTCAAGTGCTATTTTTCTTTTTGAAATTAAAAATAAAGAAATAAATATATAGAAATGTATGACTTTATAAATGGAGTGTTTGTCTCCTTTATCCCATTGCCTGTCAACCATTATCGCCAACAGGGTTCGTGTCAATATATATATATATATATATATATATATATATATAAATGTATATATATAAAGTTAATATAAAACTATAAATTCAGATTGATTTTGTGCCGTTACGATGATTCTTGTTTATATCTCATCTTTAGAAAGGTCTTGACTGACTTATGGGCATCATCCCATGGATAAAGTTATCATACATTGAGGATATTCTCCATTGGGATATCCATAATGCATTATAGATCTACTACATGGGTAGTGTCCAAGGGGCAGCTGAGACAAAAGCCTCACCTTTTAGTCACACACTTATTGTATGTGTATTAGTCAAAGTCACTACTAGGTGTTTATAGTATCATGTCTTGGCCGCTTATTTGCGGGATTATCTGTGTACCAATTTATTCTATTAATATAATCCACATTTTCTGTTAAAAAAATAATTATTTTGGAATGCATTGTGACCATTGATGTTTTGTTAAAAGTTTATCAGTAAAACCCTATGAAAAATAGTATATAAAGAAATAACCACCCCAATATCGATTACCATTAATATATATTAATTGATGTACCCCCTGGCTTGTACATCAAATTCATGATGTCGATAATATTTTTGTGAATCAATCAATTATATTAGCAATCTTCTTCAAAAAAAAAAAAATTATATTGACAATCGGCATGATTCTTGAATATGTATTACATGAATGATGTGATCCCAAACAATATAAAATGGCAAATAATGAAGGGATGTTTGAGGTCATTGATTCTTACCAATTAACTTATCTAATTGGTAATAATCAATGACCATGCCTACGCCAACAATATATTGACAATACTCTAAGACACCGTTTGAAATGAAGGAAGTGATAAGTAATCTAAAGATTGAAATTTTTATGAAATGATTGTAAAAATAAAGTGAGATAAGTTATATGGTGTTTGATTTGAGGATAAGATGGTTGATAAGATTATTTTTTGGTAAAATGACTAAAAGATCCCAGCACTATTTAATAATAATAATAATAATATAGATAATATTATGATTATTATATAATATATATAATAATAATAGAATAATAAATCATAATATATGTATATATATGAATATATATAACAATAATATTAATAATAATCATATAATAAATCAAATATATGTATATATATGAATATAGATATATATAATAATAATATTAATAATAATCATAAAAGTATATATTTATAGTATATATATAATATTATATTAATAATATCTATAATATATATAAGGATATATAAACCATAAATAATAATAATATATATAATATATACTTCTCTTCTCCTCTATCCTCCTCCCCCCTCTCTATCCCCGTCTCCTCTCCTCTCTAAACCTCTTCTCTTCCTCTCCTCTGCCTCCTTCTCTCTCTCTCCTCCTCTCTCCTCTCTCTCTCTCTCTCCTCCTCCCCCCTTCCCCTCCTCCTCCTCCTCTCTCCCTTCTTGTATTCCTCCTACCTCCTCTCTCCTCCTCCCTCTCCTCCTCTTCCTCCTTTCTCTCCCTCTCTCTGTCTCTCCCTCTCCCTCCTAATAAAAAATAAAACCCTACTAATAATAATAATAAAGTTTTAGGAAATAAATTGTATTTTTTGTGGGAATTTCAGATTTTGAGATAGTGAAAAAACGTGGGAAGGGGTATTTATGTAATTTTATTGCAAAATGGGATTAGAATGAGATAAATATTGTGGGATAATTTTTTTAAAAAAAACGAAACAAAAATGGGATGGGATAAGTAAACCTAAGATGACTAATCATTTAACTTCAAACAATATCTAAGGGTGTATTTGGTTTGGATGAAGAGTTTATTTATCTTTGGATTAAAAAATAGTCACATGTTTGGTTTAATGGTTAAAAAAATTTATCCCACCATATTTATCTTATTATAATCCCACTTTTCAACAAAATGACATATATACTCATCCATCATTTTTTTACTATTTCAAAATTTGAAATTTTCGCAAAAATTACAACTTATTTTCCTATAACTTTATTATTATATATTGTATTTGAAGTGTTTTATTTTATTATTATGATTATTATTATTATTATTATTATTATTATTATTATTATTATGTATATAAAATAATAATAATACTAAAATATAATAATAATAATATATATTATTATTATTATTATATTATATTATTATTATTATGATTATTATAATATATATATATGTATGTATATATATTTTGTATATATACACACACACATAGATATTACATATATATTATTATTATTTTATATTAAAAATAATAATTATTATTATATATATATTATATATTTATATTATTATTTTTGTTATATATTATATATTATTACTCTTTTATAATTATTATCTATTCTTCTTATTCTTCTATGATTATTCCCTCCCCCTAGTTCTTAGTTTATTATTATTTTTTATTCCTCTTCGTATCTCTTCTCTCTTCTCTTCTTCTCTTTTCCTCCTTGTTCTTCTTCTTCTCCTCTCTCTCTCTCTCTCTCTTCTTCTCGTCTTCTCTCGCTTTCTCTCTCTCTCTTCTCTTGTGCTCTTCTTCTCTCCTCTCTCTCTTCTTCCTTTTGTTCTCTCTCCTCTCTCTCCCCCCCCTCCTCCTCTCTCTCTCTGTCTCTCCTCTTCTATCTGTATATCCTCTATCTATCTCTCTCCTATAATCTCCTATCCTCCTAATCATAATCATCCTCTACCTATCTATTATTTATTTATTTTAATTATTAAGATCGGGATAGTGTTTAAAATGGAGGGTTGAATAAACACTAGGCTCAATTTTTTGATTCTTCAGAATACGGTAGACTGTTAAGTACTGCAATAAGATCTCAATTGATTGCAAGACAGTAGACAACTAAAAATTGTGCGAAATGTATCTACTGGACTTGTGAGTTAAGAACTGATAGATAAAAGCAAAGAGACAGTATGGTAAGTTGCCGAAAGTAAGTGACACAAGAATTATTTCTAGAAGTTCGAAAGACAAACGCTTCTACGTCTCACATTCTTCTTTTGTAGGAAGGTTACACTAGAAGACTTTGATTTACACTTTTCAGTATACAACCTACTTAGGCACCCACACAGATTTGCCTAAACTCCTAGCAACACATAATCACAAAGATGACAAAGTGATGTTTACAACACTCTCACAAGATAACAAACTCTGTTTTTTTCTTGAGTCTTCTTGCGCAGTAGACTAGAATGCTTAGATCTTCTCGATCTCAATAATGCTTGGGTCCTGCTCTGCAAAACTTCATAATATTTTAATCAGTGTTTTTTATGGATGTTTTGCTTGTTTTCGAATGAAGTAGATTCAAGATTTGGAGTGTTGAGAGCTTTCTCCATTCTGCTCTTCGACGTATTTATAGACTCAAAAGTCTAACGACAACTATTCGAATGAAAGATCCACACGAAATCAGCTTCATGATTTTCATCCAAATTCTATTTGTCTTCTTTCCAATTCCGTTAACCAAAGGCTAGTTCATTCTGACGAGATTGGTGGCGCTGATATGCTTAGATCCGGATATCCTTGTACTTTTTCAACAATATGATTCTGCAGGATGATTTCAGATTCGTCGATCTCGATTCCAAGGAACTCGATCTGTCTTGTAGCAATAACCTCTTTCTGTTCAGAAAGCACTAATCATTCCTTGTAACAAACGTCTAAAAAGATTTCCAGATGTTTAAGATGTTCTTTCATGTTCTTTGACGCTATGAGGATGTCGTCAATATAAACGAACATGAAGCTGAAGTAATCGTTGAACAGATTATCCATCTTTCTTTGATATATCTAGGGAGCATTTGCCAATCCCATTGGCATAACATTCCAGATATAATGTCCTTGTGGTGTGGAGAATGCTATAAACTTTCTGCTTGCTTCCTCCATTTTAATCTGGTAGAACCCAGACTTACAATCGAACTTTGAAAACACTTTGGCATTGTTGATGCTATTTACCAAATGTTCTCTGCTTGGGATAAAATATCCATCGAATTCCAAGATTTTGTTGATCCCTTTTATAGTTGATCACCAATCTCGGCTTTCCTCGTTTAATTTCTCCATGATTCCGAACAAGAAATCCTGGACTGCTGTATGGAGAAATACCTGCTGAGATTAACTTAAGTCAAGATGTTCCTTAAGTATCATCTGCATATCCATCCGATCTTCCATATTCATGGGAATTGGTCTGAATCTGACAAACTCATTTTCTTTTTCGGCTTTTACCTTCAAAGTAGCTTTGAACTCATTCTTGTTCCACCATGCTAGTGGATCCTCGTTGAAGTTCCTCCGAATTTTCCTTTTTACATCCTCTAGAGTGATTCGCTCTTCAATGGTAGTCTCAGGTTGTTGAACTTCTTCTTATAATGCCTTTTTAATAGGAACAGGGTTTTTGGAGTAACTTCTTCCTCATCCTGTTCTCTAAAAGACATAATATTAACCCAGTCAAATGTTTGAGAATCCTTTTCACTAGGTCCTTGTTGTCGGAACTGAAGAATTGCTTCTCCAAATTTCCGTTGATCCTTCATTTTTGGGTGTCGAAGTTTTCCTTCATCATCACGCTTGTTGCGAAAACTAATAGGGAATTTTCTGTGAAACGCTTCCCGTAATCGATGTACCATAATCTTATGATCACAAAGGGTTGTGAAAATAAGTCTCCTCGTCTCATTCTCTTGAGTGAACCTCTTGAATGTGTTGAGCCTTAAAAGCATTGTTGAGTTTAATGCTTAATTTATCTCTGAATTATTTATGACTTTTGATGATCAACAAAACTTGTGTTTATTATACTAATGTGTCTACTTATTGTACATGTTTAGTTGATTGAAAAGTGGAATGTTTGAAGAAAATCAATTGTACAAGGTCTGGGCAGGATCGCCCCAGGCGATGGTGATCATCGCCCTAGGCGATGGCAGCCAGGAGGAGCATCACCACGTACATCGACTGGAGCGACGCCGAGGCCCGTGCGCAGGGCGAGTTCGCCTGAGGCGATGGCTTGATCGGCTGAGGCGATGCCTGGAACGCTTGAGGCGATGAGGACTTCGTTTGAGGCGATGAAAGTTTGTGAGCAACCGAAGCTATGGCATTAATTTTTGGTGGTGATCGCCTGAGGCGATCTATACATCGCCTGAGGCGATCTGTGCAATTTGGTGACCGTTGGGGCGCGGCGATGGTGATCGCCCGACGCGATGTCCGAGGCGATCTTGGAGTGATTCAAGCCTTGAGAGTAGCAACGGCTAGTAGGAGCCTTGGGGCCTCCTACACTATAAATATGGATGTTTTGGAGCATTTTGAAGACAAGAAACACGACTATAAACTACAAGAAAGCTTTGCTCAATTCAAATTATTCTAGCATTGCAAACTTCATACATTTGTGTTGTATTGGAGTTTGTAATTCATTTCTTGTGTGGAAGTTTTGATTCTTCATGTTGGTACACCGTGAAGGTGTTTATTTGATTTATTGTAAGGTCCTCCAACACCGACGCAAGTTGAAAATTATAAAAGTCATCAACAAGTAAAGTTGGTGCAAGTGTGTGGCTATCCTTGGAGCCCTTAAGGCCAAGAAGACTCGTGAAGAGTGTGTTGCTCGTGAAGAGCTGTTTTACTCGGGAAGAGTGTGTTGTGGCTAACTTGGAGCCCTTAATGCCAAGATCATTTTCGTTATAGTGGAACCTCGGTTAAACGTTTTCTAACCGGGAAGAGGAGACGTAGGCGATTCATCGCCGAACTTCTATAACAAATTCTCTTGTCATTTATCACTTTATTTAATTTACGCATTTATTTATTACTTCATTTTATTTATTGTTCGATTGACTTGAAGTCTTCTGTAGCACAAACTCGACATTTTTGCAAATTCATTTTTAAACGCTAAAGTAGCCAAGTAACCTCATTCATCCCCCCTCTTCGGCTCCAATAAATGGTATCAGAGCCATTTTATTTTTGTTTTAAATCAAAATTTTTCTATGGCTAATCTAGCAAATGAGTTTGCTCAAGGTCAATCGACCAATCGCCATCCGCTCTTCACTGGTGATAACTACGGATATTGGAAAAATAGAATTTTTCTATACATCCAATCCGTAGATTATGACCTATGTAAGATTATTGTGAAAGGTCCACATATTCCATTGAAGGAAGTTGGGGGAATAAGTATTCCCAAAGAAATGGACAATTTTACAAGAGCGGATATGATTTTAATCTCTCAAAATGCTAAAGCTATTAATATTTTCCATTATGCTTTAGATATGAAGGAGTACAACCGGATCTCGATGTGCTCAACCGCAAAGGAAATATGGGACAAATTGCAAATTTGTCATGAGGGCACAAATCAAGTGAAGGAGACAAAGATAGATCTACTACAACTCAAGCATGAAACATTTGAGATGGAATTCGGAGAAGACGTTGACTCGATGTTTAGAAGGCTCACCCAAATCATAAATGAGCATGCCCAACTTGGTGAGAAGTATCCTCCAAAGCAAATATGGAGAAGAGCACTTAAAGCCTTACCACAAGAATGGGATGCCAAGAGGACGGCCATCATCGAATCCAACAAAGGAGAAAGTGCATCATATGATCTTGATGAACTTCATGGTACCTTGGTGACCTATGAGCTTGAAGTGTCAACACGGAAGGGAATATAGGAGGATGAGAGATCCATAAGAAAGGGGATAGCCTTGGTCGGGAGGAAAAATCAATCCGATGATGAAGATGATGAAGAGATGATCTTGTTCACAAGAAAGTTCAAGAGATTCTTCAACAAATACAACAAGCCAAAGACCTCCGGTGCTATCAAACATGATTCCAAAAAAGAGGTAACTTGCTATAATTGTCAAGATAAAGGTCATTATGCTAATAAATATCCTAGGAAGAAGAATGAGGATAAAGGGAAGAAGAAAGCTCTAATAGCCACATGGAGTGATAGTGACTCCGATGGGGAAGAAGCAACAAACCTTTGTCTCACGGTCAAAGATGACGCAAATGACGAAGAATATGAAAGCGACGATTCCTATCATGAGCTTATTGATGTTCTTGGTAAAACTAACTCAAACTTGAGGTAGCCAAGAGAGATGAAGAAAACAATTCATTGTCAAATGAATTAAGTTCTTTGAAGAAATCTTTTTGCAAGTTTAGTGATAGTAGTTTAAAGATGAATGAATTGCTTGGCTTGCAACGTTGTAGCTTTGATAAAGCCGGGCTAGGATTTTCAAGCAAATCTAAAACTTTTTCAAGCTTCTTGGCTAAAGCTAAGCATAATTCTCCTACTTGCACTTATTGTTGTAAAGATGGTCATACAAAGAATAAATGTAGATTTGCTAAAATCCAATACCAACCTAACAAGAGGAATGGATTCCAAAGGCGTCGATGAAAGCTAACCCACAAGGACCCAAAAATCAAATGGGTACCAAAGATCCTCCAATTGTTAACTTGTTTTGTAGGAACAACAAAGGGATGCAGGATGAAGGCACTAGTACCTCAAGGGAGGAAATTATCTTATGTACCACAATAGAAGAAGCGCGAGGTATATGACCAATGACAAGAATGTACTCTCGTCATCAAAGGTAAATTTATTTTGTGCATTTAAAAAGAGCAATTCAGAATTTCATTGGCACAAATTAATTGTGACCAATAAATTAATGAAGCTCAATATTCATTGATAGTAAAAAGCATTTCCCCTTAGCATATGCACATATAAATTGTTTTGATGCATGATTTATGCTTATTTCTTTATAGCAATTATCTTGATATGCCTTGAGTTCAAATTTGAATATGCAATGTGAAAATGTGCAATTAAATATGATTAAGCATGCTATAATTGTTTAGATGCTTAATCTTTGATATAATGCTATCATGACCTTAATAATTTTATCAAATGATGCTTTGAGAATTTTAATGTCTATTGGGCATGAGTGCATGAACATATGCACACTTTGCAACATTTAGAATTCATTGTTGATTGCCTTAAACACATGTTTGTTTTTCCTCTCAATGATTTAATCTTATGCTTGTTATGGCTATTACATGCTTGATGAGGAACATGTGTAAATTGCTAAAATATGGCTTTGTGTCAACATATACTTGTGATATGATTATTTGAATTTTGTGCTTTTTGATTATCACAAAAAGGGGGAGAATTTTGTGATAAACTTGAAGTTTAATACATGCATGGTTTGAGGGGGAGAGTTTTTGTATGCATGGTTTGAGGGGGAGAGTTGTTTGTATTATGCATTACTTGGTTAAATCTTGTATGTGCTATGCAATTATTAAGGGGGAGTCATGTTTACTCACATTTCATGC
This sequence comes from Haberlea rhodopensis, assembly GCA_907163345.1. Classification (NCBI taxonomy): domain Eukaryota; kingdom Viridiplantae; phylum Streptophyta; class Magnoliopsida; order Lamiales; family Gesneriaceae; genus Haberlea; species Haberlea rhodopensis. Next base: position 15,106,745 of record CAJQUN010000007.1, on the reverse strand, counting down.
ATATTACATATTCAAGTTTATCAAGTTTTGTGATCATAAAAAAGGGGGAGTTGTTGAGCCTTAAACGCATTGTTGAGTTTAATGCTTAATTTATCTCCAAATTATTTATGAGTTTTGATTATCAACAAAACTTGTGTTTGTTATACTAATGTGTCTACTTAGTGTACATGTTTAGTTGATTGAAAAGTGGAATGTTTGAAGAAAATCAATTGTGCAAGGTCTGGGCAGGATCACCCCAGGTGATGGTGATCATCGCCCCAGACGATGACAACCAGGAGGAGCATCGCCACACACATCGACTAGAGCGACGCCGAGGCCCGCGCGCATGGCGAGTTCGCCTGAGGTGATGGCTTGATAGCCTGAGGCGATGCCTGGAACGCTTGAGGTGATGAGGACTTCATTTGAGGCGATGAAAGGTTGTGAGCAACCGAAGCTATGGCATTAATTTTTGGTGGTGATCGCCTGAGGCGATCCATACATCACCTGAGGTGACCTGTGCAATTTGGTGATCGTTGGGGCGCGGCGATGGTGATCGCCCGAGGCGATGTCCGAGGCGATCTTGGAGTGATTCAAGCCTTGAGTGTAGCAACGGCTAGTAGGAGCCTTGGGAGCCTCATACACTATAAATATGGATGTTTTGGAGCATTTTGAAGACAAGAAACAAGACTATAAACTACAAGAAAGCTTTGCTTAATTCAAATTATTCTAGCATTGTAAACTTCATACATTTGTGTTGTATTGGAGTTTGTAATTCATTTCTTGTGTGGGAGTTTTGATTCTTCGTGTTGGTACACCGTGAAGGTGTTTATTTGATTTATTGTAAGGTCCTCCAACACCGACACAAGTTGAAAATTGTAAAAGTCATCAACAAGTAAAGCTGGTGCAAGTGTGTGGTTATCCTTGGAGCCCTTAAGGCCAAGAAGACTCGTGAAGAGTGTGGGTAACTCGGGAAGAGTTGTGTGTGGCTATCCTTGGAGCCCTTAAGGTCAAGAAGACTCATGAAGAGTGTGTTGCTCATGAAGAGCTGTTTTACTCGAGAAGAGTGTGTTGTGGCTAACTTGGAGCCCTTAAGGCCAAGATCATTTTCGTTCTAGTGGAACCTCGGTTAAACATTTTCTAACCGGGAAGAGGAGACGTAAGCGATTCATCGCCGAACTTCTATAACAAATTCTCTTGTCATTTATCACTTTATTTAATTTACGCATTTATTTATTACTTCATTTTGTTTATTGTTCGATTGACTTGAAGTCTTCCGCAGCGCAAACTCGACATTTTTGCAAATTCATTTTAAAACGCTAAAGAGTCAAGGAACCTCATTCACCCCCCTCTTCGGTTCCAACAAAATGTCTGTAGGAAATTGCTTCCTAGTAGCATATCAGCTCCTGTATCATGAAAATAAATGGGTGAAGTTTTGACTTTGTACCACGGGGTATCGCCTGCTCCTCCGATAATTATTTCTGCTCCCCAGTCTCCTCATTAAGAATAAGGATCCATTTGAAAAAGTCTCTTCCGGCAATGGCTGGTAATTTCTCACCAACTTCTTGGGGGAGATATCTCGCCTGGCAGTACATATTCCATCGCCTGAATCAATGTAGGCTGCAAAATATTATGCCCGGTATTTCGCATATAACATCCCGACGGAGATGTATATCGAGAATGGACTGGTGGTCATCGAATTCTGTATCTCTTTCTGTCCACCATGAATTCTATTCCGTCTTACAATCTTTCCCAATGTTTATGTCCTCGAGAAATTCAATCCCTAGAATATGCTGTTCTGGGATTCTTCCGGCCATTTCTTCAATTGTGAGATCAATTTCACCAATTTGAAGGTTTCCTCGAAATTTGCCAATTGTAGGTTGTTGCAAATAATATAGGACATTGCATGAGAAGATATTGTTCTTCTCGGTGATGTCAAAAATTATCTGCACTTCTCTCCAGCCTTCTAGGCATTTCAGTTTTCCTGTTGTTTTGAATACATCAGGGATTTTCTGAATTCTGCTTGAGGCTGCCTTCTGTTTGTATCCCAAATAGTTGCTGATTAACCTATCCTGTTGGAAAGCATCCGTCTTGGCTCGATCGTAAGGCTCCTGCTTCTGTTCAGAACAGGTTGATCTTGTATCTTCATGTCGATCTCTCCTATTGTCGGAGTATCAATGATGTCCGGCTATACTGCTTCGGCGGAATCTTCGAAGATTCTGGGGACTTCGATGAATTCCTTTCTCAAGAATACCTCTGAATGATGAGTATTCGAGAGTGCGTATGACACCTTGTAGGTGATCGAGTAAGGCATGTTCCCTTCTTTCATCAAATCTTCTCTTTTAAAATCTTGATGAAGAGTGAGAACTTTGTTGAAGTCTCGATCTCTCAAATTGTATGCAATCATCGGATAGATGTTGAATGTCATCTTTTCTGCATACAGATTTCCTGCCACTGCTCCCAAACAAGAATATTTGAGGTTCGGGATTCTCTTGTCAAAGATCGCCAGGTTGATGGGGTAATCAATTCCTTCCTTGAAAGTTGCCTTGAAGATTACTTTAATGACTCCAATATAAATCCATAAGAACGTGTTAGCAACTTCTCTTTTGACATTGTTCTTAATCTCATGGATTTCTCTGTAGGGGATTAACTGCATCTCAATTTGGTTTTCCGTGAATTTAATCAATTTGGTTTCCCGTGAAATTATCGAAAATATATGGGAGGTCATGACCTAGTCCCCCTCTTATGTAATGTTTAAATTTAACACAATAAAATAAATGGTATAATGCACATTTAAAAAAATTAAAAAAAAATGCAATTGAAATCATATAGCTGGACCACTAAAAGTCTCACGTTTATATATAATTATATATAATATAGTTTAAAAAAGTTGACTTTTTAAACAAAAAAAAGTATTTTTGATGGAATAGTTGATAATATCGGCCCAAGCTTTTGAATGGATTGCCCATTGAAATAAAGTGACAGCCTTTTGCACAATCTTTCCCCCCGAAGCTGATATGGACCGGGCCTTTCTAAACTAGAGGAGCAGTGCAATCAATAGGTTTTTTAATAATATATATATATATATATATTCACATTTTATACATTATTTTTCAAAAAGTGAATTATTTATCGTATATTTAATTTTAAAATTAATATTTATAGATTTTTATATAATTCTAGGTTCATTTGCCAAATCCATAAATGATGACCTCACAATATTCTATTTTTCTTCTGATTTATATTTTTACTTTCGACTTATTTTTCAGTGTCTTTCATTAAAATTCTTTTACAAAGTCATTACAAGAATTTTCGATCAGTTCAAATATCTATTTTCTTAATTATGATAATAATAAATCGTTTTTGCTTTTCTCAGAGATTAGATACAATGGCTTAACATTTATCAAATATTTGTATTATTAAAGGGGGAGTAACATATACGAATTGTTGGCATTAGGCGATTAAAGGGGTAATCATCTTTTTAGAAAAACTTGAAAATATAAATAAGATTGTTTCCTAAACTAAATAATGAGTCGAATATGAATGGTTTTATGCCAAAATTGACCTATAAAAGTCACACAAAATGATAGAATTATACGTACATGGACAAATTCTACTATATTTGTCAATTATGACATGCTTGGTACATATGGGAATATGGTGAGAATGGAATATGAATTCCAAACGTATTTCATTCTTTGTGCCTGATATTCCCATAGAAATTTCTATTCCCTTGGTCCTTTTTTTTTTTGAGGGGTTGTCGGATTAAATATTTCTAAGTTTAAATGATGACAAAAGTCCACCGGTTCAAAGAGCCTAGTGACTTAACAAGTGCCTACCGATTGATCAGAGAGTCTACCGATTGATCAAAGAGACTACCGGAAGAATTAATCAAGCAAAGAGTCTATTGCTTTACCAATGTCTACCGAGCTATCTGAAAGTCTACCGAGTAGTCAAGCAAGCCTACTGCTGGATACCACTGGACACTAAAAGAAGTCTACCTGAAGATATCAGTAGACCAAAGAAACAACTCTACCGCACAGAGTACTGCATACAAGGACAGTTGACCTCAGTCAAGTAGACTAAGTCACCGAGAAGAGTCAGCAGACCTTGTCCCAAATAAGACAAATGCAACAATGATATTCTTAAAATAGTACACTGAGCGTTGCACTGCTTCATCGGCGCCACCAAACACGCAGAAAACTAGTCGTCGTTAACGAATTTGGAAAGAAGACACAAGGAATATTGGACTCTATTTTGAAAGCTGGTTATGCGTGATTCTTTCCTTATAAAGAAAGTTGTCGTTGGACTTTAAGTGCTATAAATACGTCGGAAGCAGTTTGAAGAAATCGCTTTTGGACCATGTTGGGAAACGATTTCTAAGTTTTGATGAGTACAAACACCTATTGGATGAAGTCCCACCGGGTGATAAAGTCCTACCGGATGAAGGCACCTACCGGATATTGAAGTCTTACCGGGTGATAAAGATCAACTGGATGGCTACCAACTGGATAGACATCAACTGGACAAGACATCAACTTGATGGCTACCAACTGGATAGACATCAACTGGACAAGACATCAACTGGATGGCCACCAACTGGACAGACATCTACTGGACAACCATCAACCGGATAAACATAAACTGGATGGACATCTACTGGACAACTATCAACCGGATAGTCTCACACTGAACAAAGACATCAACTGGTCAAAAGAGGATGAACGACCAGTTGAACAAAGAAAACCAGCAGAAGTCTAAACTTCCAGTAAGAGCACTAAGCAACGAGACAAAATGAGTACAACATTCTCTGACAAAGGTACAACAGAGCGGAGCACCCTGCTATATCTCCGCCACCATTACCGTCAGAGTTAAAAGAGCCGTTGCTTAACAAAATAGGAAAGAAGACAATATGAATTTGGAAAGCTAATCTCTTCCATATACAGAAAAGCTACCGTTGGACAACCAAACCTATAAATACGTCCAAGCAGAGAATGAAGAAGTGCTGAGCGATTTTCAACAAAGAGATATACTTCAAAGCAAACAAAAATCATTAAAAAAGTCCCTCGATGGACATACAAATTAATCACCGATTTGGAACAACTCCTCCTACTCCTCCTTCTCTTTTAAGATAAGGTTATTCCTTGTCATCACATCTAACTACCGATCTCTTTCTATGAGTGCTGGTGGCTGAATTGGATGGGTTGAGCCGTCCAAACAAACCCATCTTTAGCTATAGAGGCTAGAAACCTTACAACGGGCGAAAGGTTGGAAGTCAACTTTCTACTGATGGAGCGGGAGCAGAACAGCAGGCAGGCAAAGCAGGGGAAGAGATGGGCGTAAAGGGCACGTAGGCGGTGAATCGGGTTGAAAGTGAAAGTTGCCAAAAACTGGCGAAGCGGGCTACTCCCCGAAAATGCCTAAAGGTGGGGTTCAAAAGGGGCAGAGCACACAAAGAAGATTTGTTTTTTATTTAGTCAATGGGTTGCAGAGGCAATCTTTAACTACAATTCAATTAGATGCGAAATATAGAAAGCCCCTTTTCATGGTTGTAGAAAAGGTTCGCGAACCTGCAATCCATTATAGTATTACACACTCTTCGAAATTCATTACAAAGATCCTCTTCTGTGAAAGTCTACCAAAATCATATTACTGATATTCCAAACGTTCAGCAAAGAGCAGACAAGCAGTGAAACTGAATCTGTGATAGATTATTTCCAATTGAAGTCTGCTGCTCAAAAACACTCGAAGCTAGAAAGTTTATTCTGTAAAGAGTGTTATAGAATCTCTTGTAATCAAAAGTTAAGAAGATTGTGATTGCTAGGAGTTTAGGCCAAGTGTGTTAGTGCCTAAGAAGGTTGTATACTGTAAAGTGTAAACCAAGTCTTCTAGTGAATCCTTCCTGCAAAGGAAGAAGGGGAGACGTAGAAGCGTTGTGCTTCGAACTTCCAGAAACAACTCTTGTGTTATTTGTTCATTGCTTTATTACCTCAGTTTTATTCCTCACAAGTTCAGTAGACGTCTTCCGCACTATAATAAGTGTCTGCTGACTTGCCTGATATTGAGAAGCAACTGTAATACTTAACAGTTTACAGTTAACCAGAAAAAGAAATCGAAATTGAATCTAGTGTTTATTCAACCCCCCTTCTAAACACTACCCCGATCCCAACAAGTGGTATCAGAGCTTAGGTCTTCTCAATCTTGAGAAATTACCAATTGCCAAAAACTGATGGCCTCATTCAGCAAGATTCCAATGTTCAAGAAAGACGAATATGATGACTGGAGAATCCGTATGCAAGCACATCTAAGTGCTCAAGATAATGATATGTGGTATGTAATCACTGAAGGACCTATGAAGATCATGAAAATCAATACAGTTGCTTCTATCACAAGTGGTGATCCACAAATGGTAGAAAAGGAAAGATCTCAATGGTCAAACGAAGAAAAGAAAAAAGCAAATCTGGACAACGTTGCTAAGGACATTCTGTTCAAAACTTTGGACAAAAATATGTTCAACAAAATAAAAATGTGCTCAACAGCCAAAGAAATCTGGGAGAAGATTGCCCAACTCTGTGAAGGAAATGATCAAACCAAAGAAAACAAGCTTACTGTGGCTTTACAGAAGTTTGAGCATATCAAGACGATGAATGGAGAAACTCTCAACGAGTATGATGAAAGAGTGACTGGAATAATTAATGAACTCAGCAGTCTGGGTAAGGAGTTACCCAACAGAGAAGTCACTCTCAAAGTAATGAGAGGTCTCCCAAGAGAATGGGATGTCAAGACCATTGCTATGAGAGAATCGAAGGACATCAACAAGATAGATCTACATGATCTGTTTGCTGATTTAAAAGCCTATGAATTCGAATTAGGCATTCGGGTTGAAGATGAACCAAATACCAGTCAACCAACCAAAGCTCTCACTGCATCAGAGTCTCTGCCTATTTCTACAGAGATGACTCCAGAAAAGATGTGTAATGATGCTATGGCAATGTTCGTAAAGAAATTTGGGAAATTCATGAAGAAGAACCAGAGATCTTATCAATCATATCCTCGAAGGCAGAGTTCCAAAGGAAATTCAGAAGAAGAAGAGCGAGTATGCTTCAATTGCCTCAAACCAGGGCACTTCATTGCGGACTGTCCTAAACCCAAAAAGGATGATCACAAAAGAGGATCCAAGGATTACAGAAAATCCAAGGAAACCAGAAGATCATCCAAAAGGGACAGAGATCAAAAGGTTTTGATGGCAGAAGAAAGTAAGAGCAAATGGGCTGATTCTGAATCAGAATCAGAGGAGTTAACTAGCTCATCCAGTGAGAGTGAAGACGAGGAAGTCCAATGCTTAATGGCAAATGATGAAAATGAGGTACACGAATCTAACCTATCTGAATTTACACATAGTGAACTTACCAATGCATTGCAGGACATGATCAATGAGTATCGGACGCTATATGAATCCTTTGAAAGCTATAAGACTGAGCACTCAATCCCAACTGAAACGCATAAAAACAAACTTGATTGTGAACAATCGAGGGAGTTGAACTGCTTAAGGGAAACAACCTGTCTCCTAGTGAAAGAAAGAGATGAAGCCAAGTGTGCCTACCAGAAACGTAGCAAACTAGTTAGCACTTGGAATGCGTCCACTACCAGAAAGGATGAAATGCTTGAATCTATAAGGCTTGCTGGTGATTTAACCGGCATAGGCTATAATAGTAATGAAAGCAGTTCATCAGGTAATGAACCTCAACTGCGTATAACAAAAAGCAAGGTTCAATCAATGAACTTTGTAAGATCTAGCACAGTATATGACCCTTATGAACTGGTTAAAGAACCTGTTAAAGCAACACTCATCAAGGAACAGGCACAGCACAGGGGTATCGGTTATGTAGAACCACTCAAAGAGGCTAAACCGAGGCAAAAGTTCAGAAATGAACTTAAACCCACTGGTCGAGCAGCTAGAGAGGTTAAACCCAACTGGTACTACAACTGTAAGCCTGTGCAGAAGAGATATATGCTCAATGACAGGAACTACAAACCAAAAGCACATGCATACACATATTATCACACTTCACAGTCAAAATCATCACCAATATTTATAAATGCACACACATTTCAGAACACACACCGACCTAAGTCACTCAGGGTCATACAAGTGTGGGTTCCGAAAGGACTAATCCTACCCGGACCCAAGTAGGATTGGGTACCAATCATTTTATCGCTTTAATTGCAGGAAACTAGAATGCATCAAGTTCGGAGCTCAGAATGGTTCCTGGACAGCGGATGCTCTAGACATATGACAGGAAATGCGAGCTTATTGTCTGAACTGGTGGACTCCACCGGACCCAGAATAACTTTTGGAGATAACGCGAAAGGTAGAACCGTGGGTAAGGGTAAGATTATCTACGGTAACATCGTCATTAAAGACATTCTTTTAGTTGAAAATCTATGCTATAACTTGATTAGCATAAGTCAACTGTGTGACAATGGTCATTCCGTAGAATTCAATCAGCACTCATGCACAATTAAATCTACTGATGGCAGTATATTACTTGTAGGTAGAAGGCATGATAACACATATAAAATTGATTGGAATCTTAATCAGCCTACATCCTCTACTTGCTTAGCTGCCCTGAATTCTTCCAAAAATTGGCTTTGGCACAAACGGTTGAGTCACTTAAATTTTAAAACTATTGCCAGTCTGCGTAAACTTGATATAGTTATTGGACTGCCCCAAATTGAGTTCTCAAAAGACAAGATCTGTGCAGCATGCCAACTTGGTAAGCAAATCAGATCCTCCTTTAAGAACAAAGGGAGTAAATCTTCTTCTCGGTGCCTAGAGTTGCTGCATATGGATCTGTTTGGTCCTATACCAGTAACAAGTCTAGGGGGAATGAAGTATACCCTAGTGTTAATAGACGATTACACTCATTTCACGTGGGTCTTGTTCCTAAGTGGCAAAGATCAGGCTACTCCAAAGCTGATCAAATTACTGAAAAGACTCCAAAATGAGAAATCGTGTGGGATAAATAGAATTCGCAGTGATAAAGGTACTGAGTTCACCAATCAATCACTCGAATCATATCTAGATGACCTTGGTATTAAACACGAATACTCTGCTGCTAGAACTCCTCAACAAAACGGAGTTGCTGAGCGTAGGAACCGCACTTTGAAAGAAGCTGCGCGAACTATGCTCGCGGAATCAGAAATATCGCAGAAATTTTGGGCAGAAGCTGTCAACACAGCATGTTATACGCAGAACAGATCAATGATTAATAAGCGAGCAAATAAAACCCCTTATGAGATCTGGAATGGCAGTAAGCCAAATATTTCCTATTTCCATGTGTTTGGTTGCAAATGTTTTATTCACAACAATGGAAAGACTCATCTCACCGCTTTTGATGCCAAATCTGATGCTGGAATATTCCTTGGCTATTCTACAGTTAGTAAGGCCTTCAGAGTATTTAATAATAGAACGTTTACTGTAGAAGAATCAGTGCATGTAAAATTTGATGAACCTACTGACTGTACTGTATCTAATCTGCAAATCAACAATTTAAGTAATCGACTGGAAAGCACTTATATTGATGAAAAAGTTGATGATGAGATAGATTACAGAAGCAGGACTGACTGCTCCTTGGAACCAGAAGTTCCTGAAGCTCAAGCAGAGGAGTCTGCTGGACAACAAGCACTGCAGCCAGCTACCAATGAAACAGTTGCATCTACCCCTGCTGCAGTAGAAGGAATAAATGAGAAAGATGAGTCTATCAGAACCTCTGATGTGCCCACTCATATCCAGCCAAGTGAAGAACTCAATCCTCATGGACTTTCGCTCCGGTGGAAGAAGGATCATCCACCCGAGCAGGTCATCGGTAACCCTCTTGCTCCTCTACGCACCAGAGGATAAATGATTAATGAATTTCTTCATGCTGCATTCATATCTCATATAGAACCTAAGAAGATTGATGAAGCTATATTAGACCCAAGTTGGGTAGAAGCAATGCAGGAAGAACTAAATCAGTTTGAGCGAAACAAAGTATGGCATTTAGTTCCACGTCCATCGCATCACACAATTATTGGCACTAAATGGGTATTTAGAAATAAGCTAGATGAAAATGGAACAGTAATCAGAAATAAGGCAAGATTAGTTGCACAGGGCTACAGACAGGAAGAAGGCATTGATTTTGATGAAACCTTTGCCCCTGTAGCTCGACTAGAAGCAATTCGCATATTTCTTGCATTTGCTGCGTTTAAAGACTTTAAGGTCTATCAGATGGATGTTAAGAGTGCATTTCTTAACGGCAATCTCCAGGAAGAAGTATATGTTGAACAACCTCCTGGATTTGAAAACCATCTGCAACCATCTTATGTTTATCATCTGAACAAAGCTTTGTATGGTCTGAAGCAAGCCCCCCGTGCATGGTATGAAACTCTATCAAAATATTTGATTGATCATGACTTCACCATTGGCACGTTGGACAAAACTTTATTTAAATTTACAAAGGGAGACCATACTCTGCTAGTTCAGATATATGTTGATGACATTATTTTTGGCAGTACTAACCCAAAATTATGTGAAAGATTTTCAAAGATAATGCAGGAATAATTTGAGATGAGCATGATGGGAGAATTATCATTTTTCTTAGGATTGCAAGTCAAGCAATCTAGTGAAGGAATCTTGATAAATCAGTCTAAATACACTAAAGAGCTGCTGAAGAAATATGGAATGAGTACCAGCTCAGCTGCTGCTACACCAATGAGCTCATCTGCCAAACTCGACTTGGATAATTCAGGAATACCAGTCGAAGTTACAATGTATCGAGGCATTATCGGATCTCTATTATATTTGACAGCCAGCCGACCAGATATTATGTTTGCAGTGTGTATGTGCGCCCGGTTTCAAGCAAATCCCAAGCAGTCGCACTTCACTGCTGTCAAAAGGATCCTCAAATATTTGAAGTAAGGTTCAGACTTAAAGCTAAGGCAGTGAGTGAATTATGACAACAACAAGGTCTACTCGACAAGAATGGCACTGAGAATGTTGGTCTATGGTATCCAAGAGACTCAAATTTTAATCTTATTGGATACTCAGATGCTGACTATGCTGGATGCAAAATTGACAGAAAAAGCACCAGTGGGTATTGTCAATTCCTTGGTGATCGATTGATATCATGGGGATGCAAGAAACAGACATCCATAGCAACTTCCACTGCAGAGGCAGAGTACCTTGCTGCTGGAAGCTGCTGTGCTCAATTGCTCTGGATTCAGCAACAACTAAGAGATTATGGAATTGAATCCACAGAAGCACCCATATTTTGTGACAATACGTCTGCCATTGCTATAACATACAATCCAGTTCTTCATACTCGTACTAAACATATTGACACCCGTCATCATTTTATCAGAGATCGTGTTATGAAGAAAGAAATTCGGCTGGAGTATATTTCTACCGAACAACAGGCAGCAGACATTTTCACAAAACCCCTACCGGATGCTAAGTTTTCTTACTTTCGAAATATTCTTGGTTTAATTGAAATTACTCCTTGATTATTTTTTTTTGGTAATAAATTCAGGGGGAATTAGTTAGTTTATTTGCATAAATTTAGGGGGAATTTCAGTTATAATCCTATCATGGTTATTTAAGCTCAGCTGGTAATACAATGGTCAGCTGCAGTAGGTGTATCCGTACCAGTAGGACTCTACATCCAGTAGATGCTTTCCTACCAGTCGAACCCTACATACCAGCAGATGTTACCAAATATGCTTTGACAAAAATAACCCTCGATACTTATTAACCTAACGAACGTCGGAATTCAAAATTACTTTTGTGTAAAATAAATTATTTCACTCCCGCCTAAATCCTGTCCTTTTATTTATTGGTTAAATTTTTTTTTAAATCGCTAGATGATCGCCACGTATACATGTGTCCGCTCATCTACAGTACGACGTTGCATATACTTTCATTTTCACCGCCATTAGTTTCACTACTCTTCATCTTCTCCAACAATTCACTGCAATTATCTTTTCTTTCAGACAATTTTACTCTAACAAGATTGCTGCTGTTTCTTCCTCATATTCATCCAAAATGTCAAAGAATATACAACCAATCTTCATCACCAATGCTGTTCACGTAGATTTTCATTCTATATACACATCATCTGATGAGGAGACAAATGAGCTGATTCAAAAGCTGGATACCTCAGGACTCTTGGTAATCCTGAGCCAGGCCCCCTCATTCTACAAGGACGAGCTACACGAGTTCTTTGCTACGACCAAGGTTGTTGATGACACCGTGGTGGCATCCGTATCTGGACAGTTGGTTACAATCACCCAACCTGAATTTGCCACACACCTGTGCCTTCCCTCCACCGGACTTACTGATTTTTCCACTGTTCCAGTGGAACTACGAGAAGAGATGCGCCTCACAGCTTCTGACTCTGCTCATCGCCTTCAACGTCCCCCATTCAGGAAAGTATTAATGAAGAGTCATTATCGACAACTGGCGAACATCATCTCCAAGGGGCTCCTATGTAAAGCTGGATCATTTGATATGATCACCCCTGAAAAATTTGATGTTATGAGTGCAATATGCAAAGGATTGGAGATAAACTGGTCAGTTGTGTTATTTCAAATTATGACTAGTCTCGTAGTCTCTGGCAAGGGTCAATCAGGCTTTGCTCTCCCGCTAAGCAGCCTTTTTGACAGCAAACACATTAAGACAGGGGCTCTCACCAACCTCCATCCGGGGAGACTTATCACTGCCAAGTATCTTCAGCTTCACAGGTAGAGACGTTGGGGTAACTAAGCGCCGATTGACGCAAGTCATCAGCGACTCTGAACAAACCGTCTCAGAATCCGCTGAGTCTTCTTCTCCTCCTCCCCCTCCTAAGAAGCTCAGAACAAGAAAAGCTGCTCCTCCGGCTGTCGGACAGAAAGACATTGCAGCTTCTGATACCATCTCCTCCGCCGGTCCGACAGAAAACATCCCAGCAAGAGAACCCAGCCCTGAAAATCCTCCACCTGAGGAACCAACTGCTTCATTGGCCATGGTAATCGCTACCTCAGTGGCTCCCGCTGACAATTCTTCTGCAATGGTGAGTTCTCAGCAAGCACCAGGCTCTATCAGCTTTAGGACACCCAAGTCCTTGTGTCCGTACTGTCATCCAAAGACCACCCCTGCTGGCAAAGGAAAAACTCTTACGGCTCCAGTGTCCACTCTTGTTGCCTTCGAGATCCAAATGGTCATGGATACAGTTGAAGCCAAACTGCAACCACAGCTAGATATTTTTGATCGTTGGGTAAAGGCTCGAGTAAAAGTTCGATTTGATGATTTCGATCCTATTCTGGATCAGGCCATGGAAGATGAGAACCAAATCTTGGCCTATCTTCAAATCTCAGACCCCGAGAAAAGCCTGAAGCTGCGGGATGTTTTTCGCCTGATGAACTATGTGGGCGAACTTCAAGCCCTTGTTGAAACCCGCCTTCAACATTTCAACGGTGATTCAGGCACAGCGAATCATGATAGAGTCGTTCTAAATGCTCTTGGACCCAAGCTGGAAATGGCTGAGCTCGCTCTTCATGATATTCGCATATCCACTGGAATTCACTCATGCTCCACTGCTGAGAATGTTGCAAGCCCCGACCAGCCGAATTTACAAATGGCTATTGCAAATTTGGAGATTGTCCCTTCTACTGTGGAGATCACTTCTACTGCCCTGGAGACCACTCCCACTGGAGCGGCGACAGCATCAACTGCCTTGGAGGCAGCCTCTTCTGCTAAAAACTCTCCTCTCCAACTGCTCACTTTGTCTCTTCTGCTCCCAGCTCTTACACTGATCAACCTACCCAACTGATGGTTGTTGATCACGAAAATATGGACACCGTAATACAGACTGTGGTTTAGCAAGTTACCATTTCCTCTGGCAACCATGAACCCAGTGAGTCTTCACATTCCAATGATCACACCCAGTCGTCTGTTGCTGCGGTTGACCAAGCCACTGCTGATATGGCTGCCCCACTTATTGAAGACACTGCTGATATGGCTGCCCCACTAATTGAAGAAACTGCTACTATGGCTGTTACTATCTCCGACTCAACAGCTGCACCACTTGTTGAAGCCACTGTTTTGCTATCCACTGCAGTTGTAGATACTCATCCCGGTGCTCTTGTTCCTACTGCTGATACTCAAATGATTGCCGTGGATCCGTCAATGACTCAAGAACTTTCAGAGGATTTCTTTGTCTTTACAAACCCTCTGGACGAGCCACCAAACATCGCTTCACAGATAGCAAATCTATCCAATGCAATTTCAGCACTAGCCAGCGATGTCAATAAACTCAAACAGGAAGAGCGCACTGCGACTCTTATTCTTGGAACCCATCAGCAGCACGCGGACTCTCAGTTCCAGCAAGTCTACAGAGACTTAAATAGTCTAACTACTACTGTCACCAGACTTCAGACTTTTGCTGAGACTGCAGTTGCTGACGCATTTTCTAGAATTGGCCAGACTCGTCTTCAGATTACTCAAAAATAATGAATCTCTTCATGCTGCCACATCCCTGGCTCTTGGAGAAAAGATTGAAGACGCCAAGAAAGTCTTAACCGATCAGTTGGCCACCATGCAGGCAGCATTTGCTTCTCAGATTCAAGATATATGCAACAGCCTGCCTGCAGCTCCTCAAATAATCCGCAGACTGCCTGAACCCAGCAGAACTGCTCATTCATCATAGCGAGCTTCAAGTTCAGCTGGTCGTTCATCCCCTGCAACTGGAGCACTCACTCAGTCCAGATCAACTGCTCAGCCAAGATCTCGAAGTCCGCGCCAACCGCCTACCGAAAAGCGCGACTATTCCAAACATTGGTTAGGGAGAAAACAGTATCGTTTTCTGACTCCTTCTTAATTACTCTTATCTATTTACTGTTTTTAGTTGACTTCTTCTTTGTATTTACTGAAACAACATAAATGCATTCACACTAATTGAAACTTTTTTCTATAAATAGCGACTCTTGTTTGCTCACATAACACACATTCACTCATCATGATTAATTTCAAGTCTTTAAAAATTCCATGGTTTTCTGTTAGAAATTTTTCCGATTCATGGGTTTATTACTTATCTAAATCAACCCCTCATGGGTTGATTACTTATCTAACCCAGCTCCATTAAGCTTCAGCGTTTGGATCCTGCTTTGATGCTCATCATCAGTCAGGAACTGCAATCAGGAGTTATCTGGGTGCTGATGACAAAAAGGGGGAAGACAGGGATAGAGTATTTTTTTAGGTGAATCCATGAACCATGGAGGCCTGATGAAGATACATTTGAACTCTTCCCGACTTCATCTCAGAAACAAGGTAGACCGGCAGACAGAGATAGAGTATTTTCATTAGGTGAATCCATAAATCATGGAGGCCAGATGAATATACATTTGACTCTTCCCGACTTCATCTCTGAAACAAGGTGGATCAAGCTTTTCCTCTCTGAAATAAGGTGGATCGAGCTCTTCCTCTCTGACATTAGGTGGATCGAAGCTCTCCGGGTCTACATTGCTTGTTTAAAAATCTGTCATGTATCAGCTATATTGTGTAAAAATAGATTTGTCTTAGATTCTATTCAAGTTATTAGAATTCATCTTAAGATGAATCTCTCTCAATTGTCCAGTTTGATTACAACTTGTAATCTGCTTATATTTATAACAAATGAAAATTCTTTTCCATTATGTCTTCAAGTATTTTCAGGATTCACAACTCAAATATTCGAGTTGAAATCGTTATTGCTTAGTTTTGTCATCACCAAAAGGGGGAAATTGTTGGGAAACGATTTCTAAGTTTTGATGATTACAAACACCTACTGGATGAAGTCCTACCGGGTGATAAAGTCCTACCGGATGAAGGCACCTACCGGATATTGAAGTCTTACCGGGTGATAAAGATCAACTGGATGGCTACCAACTGGATAGACATCAACTGGACAAGACATCAACTGGATGGCTACCAACTGGATAGACATCAACTGGACAAGACATCAACTGGATTGGATGGACATCTACTGGACAACTATCAACTGAATAGTCTCACACTGAACAAAGATATCAACTGGTCAAAAGAGGATGAACGACCAGTTGAACAAAGAAAACCAGCAGAAGTCTAAACTTCCAGTAAGAGCACTAAGCAACGAGACAAAATGAGTACAACATTCTCTGACAAAGGTACAACAGAGCGGCGCACCCTGCTATATCTCCGCCACCATTACCGTCAGAGTTAAAAGAGCCGTTGCTTAACAAAATAGGAAAGAAGACAATATGAATTTGGAAAGCTAATCTCTTCCATATACAGAAAAGCTACCGTTGGACAACCAAACCTATAAATACGTCCAAGCAGAGAATGAAGAAGTGCTGAGCGATTTTCAACAAAGAGATATACTTCAAAGCAAACAAGAAAATCATATTACTGATATTCCAAACGTTCAGCAAAGAGCAGACAAGCAGTGGAACTGAATCTGTGATAGATTATTTCCAATTGAAGTCTGCTGCTCAAAAACACTCGAAGCTAGAAAGTTTATTCTGTAAAGAGTGTTATAGAATCTCTTGTAATCAAAAGTTAAGAAGATTGTGATTGCTAGGAGTTTAGGCCAAGTGTGTTAGTGCCTAAGAAGGTTGTATACTGTAAAGTGTAAACCAAGTCTTCTAGTGAATCCTTCCTGCAAAGGAAGAAGGGGAGACGTAGAAGCGTTGTGCTTCGAACTTCCAGAAACAACTCTTGTGTTATTTGTTCATTGCTTTATTACCTCAGTTTTATTCCTCACAAGTTCAGTAGACGTCTTCCGCACTATAATAAGTGTCTGCTGACTTTCCTGATATTGAGAAGCAACTATAATACTTAACAGTTTACAGTTAACCAGAAAAAGAAATCGAAATTGAATCTAGTGTTTATTCAACCCCCCTTCTAAACACTACCCCGATCCCAACAGACCACGAGTTTATCAAGCGATCATTTAATCATTCAAGCACTTATTGCAATATTCAGAATCGTTGCAGACGTACAAGAGCATGCAAAGTGATCGTGAAGATCTGAGTTTTATAGTCTACTACTTAAGAAGAACACTCAAACACTATATTGATTTATATCTTTTGAAAGATAGTGTTAAGACATTCTATGTATTCTTTCAGTCTGAGTTCTGAAATCATTGTAATCTTTGTGGATCTGTATGGACTAGGAAGTTTGGCTATTTGTGTGGTATTAGACTAAGTATGTTGTACACTGTAGAAATGTAAACAAAATCTTCTAGTTAATCATTCATACAAAAGAAGAAGGAGAGATGTAGAAGCATTTGTGCTTCGAACTTCCAGAAACAACTATTGTCTCATTTACTTTCTACATCTACCTTACTGCATATATTTTGCATTCAGTTTTCATTCTCAAGCCCGGTAGACACATTCTGCACTACTCATACTAGTTGTCTATTGAATTACATTAGATTGAGACCATATCGCAGTACTTAACAATCTGCTGTATTTCGAGAAAATTCGAAATTAACTTTCATTTGGAATTCCAATACTAAATTTGCCAAAATTCCCTCGGCCTAAAATCCGTTACACTAACCAAAAATCCATTTTTTTCTCCGTCCCACTCGTCTGTTTTCTATTGTTTAATCCTTCAGGTCTTCAAAAACTTTTTCCATCAAAATTCTTCTCTGTAAGTTGCACACACACTGTATCAAGTTCTTCATCTTCTCTTCTACTTCTCATTTCGACATCATCCACACCTTGCTTTTCTATCTCAAGTATGTATTCTTTTTGGCTATATACTTCTGTGTTTTTTTTTCCAGCATTGTTCGTTCTTCATCATCAAGTGCACTAAAATAATTTCTGGATTTCCTACGTTGTTTGGTTGAATCTTGTGGTATTTCATCTAAACTTCTATTTTTTGTGACTCAATAAATCTTGATCGTATGGTCTTGTGATGGCTGTTGGCAGGGGCGAAACATTACAGGGGCTAGACTGGGCTTCAGCCCAGGCTAGCCCCTCCCCTATACCTTATTATGAACCCTGAACCAAGAACCGTGAAGCATGATAGGAATGATTGGAAGAGAATATGGCTGCTTTTGATTTCAAGAACCCTATTCATAATTTCTTGAAAATTTTGAAAAAAAAAAACCTGCAAAATGTTTTCTTCTCAAAGTAATTTTATAGCTTAAAGAAGAAACCTGCAAAAAGTCAAAATTACAGAGAAAATTGCATTTTTTTGTCCAAGGTTTACCAAATTATAGAAATTCTAAAAGAACTCTAATGTAAAGCTGGAAATTTTCTCCATGTGAAAGTTGAAAAATAAAGAAATCAAGGGGAAAGACTCTGCAGAAGATACAGAGACTGGTGAAGAAAAAAGATTGAAGGAGAAGAAAAGAAAAAGATTGAAGGAGAAGAAAAGAAAAGAATAGCCTGTTGCTATTCGTGTACTGAACTTTGGCTATGAGCTTCGCTTGCAAGAATCGTTATTTCGAGCATATCATCACGGTCGTCTGGTTACTTCGGCTGCTATCTATAATTAAAAGATATTGGAGATCCATTTAATGACTTTCCCATCCCAAAACTTCCAAATGAGAATCAAGATACGGATACTAAAAAGTCGAGGCTACTGTGGTTTTCGGAGAGAAGCAGCTTGATCTATAAGAAAAGCGGGCTGTCTGATCTTGCTCGGCAGGTCTTGAAGCATTCTCCCGAGCCACTTTGCCATGTGGATAATATTCTATGGAAAATTCAGTTTTTCAAATGAAGATGTAAATGCAATGTTGAAAAGCCTCACTGTCACGCCCCGATCCCATGCCTGCATAAGCACGACTGCATAATGGGCTCTTATAACAACTACTTCGTATCTGACATTAATTTACGAAAATTGTTACTCAATTGCTATAGTTGTCGTAAGCTATTATAAATCATTTTAAACTTTCATCCACAATCAATGTGGGACAATGATTCAATGTGTGACCATGGACAGGAGACAAGGGTATCACACTCATAAACTCGATTCGACTGAATCATGAGTATCACATCAACTTCTTTACATTTCAACTTTATCAATGCTGATATTACATCCATCATCAACAACTGAATAACATGAAATCAAAGTAGTACCCCTCCTAATCTTATTTCTTTTAAGAAAATATGAATTGAGCTCTCAAACTGAGATAAAAGTCACAAGGGCGATATCGTCCAATCACATTCACACCAACTACTCGCAACATACATGAGAAACTGCAGCTTTAACCAGCAGTTCAAACAGCAGAAGTGGAGCTGAAAAGAAAGGGCTGTGATCACTTTCCAAGAGGTAAACACCGGACGGTGGCCATTTCTCGATCATTGCGTCTTGTTGATAAGTTTTGAGAAATCGATCATGCATCGTTTTGATGTATATTCGGGGCACTATATCCGAATCCTCAGCCTCCATAAATTTAGCGGATTGCAATGCTTGAATTGGCCCTGGCTTTAGAAGCATTGCTGCTAGGCATGAATCCTTTACATAAAATCATGAGAATTAATTCAATTAAGTACGATGAATAAGGCATAAGTTCCCAAAATAATATGAGAAAATGTAGACAATCTATAATGACCCCTCGAGAATGTATATAACCAATTATTGGCCTGATTTGGTATGCACTGCATTTATAATAATCATGAAATCGACTTGACCATTAGATTACAAATTCATAATCCCTTGCACCAACTAAAGTTCTACCAATAATCTTTATTTCTAGGTAAATCTACAGATACCAGTTTTTGCCAGAATTGGCATGCTATAGCAAAAGATCTTATCTTGGATACAACACAATCTATCAATTCTCTCATTGCTTTTCTTTTTTCTTTTTTCTTTTTAATATATAACAACTGTCATTTTAATTAATATATAATAAATGTGGGAGTAAAAGATAAATTTACCTCTTGAGGTGACATATGGTAAATAAGTTTGCGTTGTAATTCTTTTTTAACCAACACACTGGTGGGAGGATGATCTTGTCCTAATCCAAACCAGAGATCATACACCTCGTTGAGGTCTCCAACATCAGATACATCAGGCACTCCCTGTAATAAAAACAATAATATTATTCCATTAAATAATTGGCTTATTTGATCCTGTTTAGATAGTTTAATATATAATATTATACATATATAATAAGATATTTTATTAATAATGTATAATGTAACGTTCCAAGCTTAGGAATTGAGAAATCAAATTACAAGAATTGTTTTCATTTTTTTGTTTAAAAAATTAATGACAGGATAGGAAATTAGATTTTTTTAAAAAAATTACTTATAAAAGTTAAAAGTCTTATTTTTCTAGTTTTTGATTTACTTGTGTTTTTTTTTTTCAAATAAATACTTTGAAACGTAATATTCATAAAATATAGTTTTTAAACCAAACATATATGTATTCAATTTGAGACTTCTATGAAGGCCCTCCCTAAAGGGTCGTCCACCATGCTTGAAAGCTTAAAATTGATAACTAATTTTTGAATTGAGAATAAGTGTGAAGCGACCCGTTGGGGCGGCCCATCATACCTTCTCTTGGTAAATAATGAAATTTAGACGTACACAACAATGAGCCCATATAATAACTACTTTGTGTCCGTCGTCGTTTTACAAAATTTATTAACTCAAGTTGCTATATTAATTACGATCGTCCAATTAAACGTCACCAGAACAATGACGACCGTTTATTCTGGTCACCATATATCAAAATTTGACAATTATTCCATATCCCTATTATCTTAACTTGCTGTCTTTTATTTGATTTTGATATTCATAATGGATATTGCTGAGATTACGCCAAATATTTTTTTATATGTTTAACGTTAAGTCAATATTTAGAGAAAAAATGACTAACAGTAAAAATTTATTACAATTTCCACTATTAAAGAACTAAAATCTAAAATAAGTCAACTTAAAACACTTTTTGTAATTTTGCCCAACATACAATGTTTATTACGTAGAGAGACAAGTGATTAATTTCAATGATGTTAAACGTTCATTACAAAATTTAGAATTCAAAACATTTCATCAACATGGTGGAAAAATATTAAAAGCTGTTTAAACATTTATGTTTTACATAAATATTTATTATATGCAAGAATATATTGAGACATACACACACATTGTGTGTACTAAGCAGAGGCGGAGCTATGTGTGTACAAGGGTGCAAGTTGCCCTTGTACAACAAAATATATATATTACCTAAAAAACTCTCCAAAAATTACAATCTTACCCTATAAAAATTATATTTTACTCCTCAAAAATTATTTTTTTGCCCTCCTTATATTATATTTTGATCCCAAAAAAATTTTGGACTCTATTTTTTATGTTTATATTTTTTGTCACCGAATCGAAAATCTTACATCCGCACCTGATACTAAGCATATGTATGGAGGTAAAATGTTAGTAAAGAATTGTCGTCTCATCTAAAAGCCCGAGCTTGTATAGAGATTGAACAATTTATTATTTATTCTCTAACATTCTCCCTCACTTGTGGGCCGATTTGTTCCTCTTTTTTTGGGAGGCCCGTCAAGTGAATATTTAATGTGGGTGTAATTGTTGTTGACCTTGGCGTTAGCCAGATGCTCTGATACCATAAAGAATTGCCGTCTTATCTAAAAGCCCGAACTTGTAGAGATATTAGACAATTTATTATTTATTCGTAGCATAAGAAAACGAGCTTACATCTTTGACATCTTGATCACTCACAAAGCCCCATTTCAACATGGTGGCTCCGACAAACACCGCAACCTTTATCTTCCTCCCAAACTTGTGAATCGCATCGCTCACACTAAGCCCTCCTGCACTATGCCCCACCAATATCACCTGCAATCAAAAAATCCATCACCAATCATGTAATCACACACACACACACAAACCCATATTTGTGTATGTACAGAAATGGCACTGAACCTTCTGACCATCTTCCAAGGACTGAAGAAATTCAAGAAGCGGCCTGTTGTAATCTTGAAACGAAAGAACAGTGTTAGGATCAGTTCGATCGATTCCTGCACTTGTGAGATCGAGACATGTGACTCTGTAGCCTGAATTCTCCATCAAACACTTGATCCTGTACCAACACCAGGCACCGCCGCCGATTCCATGGATCAGCACGAAGTGCGGTTCTGGGGCTGTTTTAGTTAAGAACCCTTCTTCAAATTCTTCTCCCATTAATGTTTTTTTGATTCAAAAGTGCAGATTAAGAAACCTGTGGGTGCGTGGATTCCTATGTATGTGTGTAGTTGAAATTGTGGTTTTTTGAGTTTGGAGTTGGAGTTGTCTGTTATGTAGACATGCAAGTTTGGACATATGATCAATTTATACAATGGGTAATGGACTGTGTATTTACGTTATATTGTTTTATACATTATCTTTATGGTAGGACTATGTATTTAGAATATTTTTCAGTTTTAAATATTATTATTTCTTAAATAAAAAGGAAAAATAATAAAACTGTTCAGTAAAGTAACCTAATTTTGATTTTGATCTTTTAATCAATCACTTTCGATCTTAGTTCAATAATTTTGCTTCTTTTTATAATTTTAATCATTTTTATCGGAATGTTGATACGACGACAACTATAAGTAATTAATAGTCGATTCTACATCACTTGTTGTGCTTGAGGAAGCGAGTGACCCCCGGTCTTATTTAAAGAGAGTGAAGTGAGCCTCGGGTAGGCAAATCACAGAATCTCTGTCTCTAGAACCTATTATAGGAGCAGGTGCATTAAAGTTGGAGCATTGATTCACGTGGCTGTATGAAATTCACTAAAGATTATCTACATCAATTTATTCCATCTCGACAACTCAGGGGGCTTGGGTATTATCGCCAGGGGTCACCGGGGAACTTGTCTTGCTTGGATTAGCAATCACTACGACTTTCCGACAACACCTGAAATAGCGGCGGCTATGGCTTTGAGGGAGGGGATTGAGCTAGCAAGACAACACGGGTGGACTAAAATCATTTTAGAGAGTAACTGTTTGGCATTGATCAAGGCTTTGGATTCTTCTTCAGAAAATTTTTCATTATCTATATAGAAGACATAAAAAAGGTACAAGTTGGACTTTACGATGACTAATACGCAGATGATCCGACGAACTGGCAATGAAGCAGCACATTATTTAGCTATACATGCGTTAGTGTCATCTTCTAGGTTGTTTAGTACTTTATTCAAAATATTGTAATCTCTGAATCTTTGTAATGATCAATGAATTTATCGCTTATGCTCAAAAAAAAAAAAGAAATATGAGAGCTCATGCTCAAGATTCCTTCTAATATTTATATATACATAAATATGTCTTATTCTGTCCCTTGAGGAATAAAATTTGTTTTTTTTTTTAATATTTGTGCCTATATATCACACTAAATATTTAATTAATAATATTAAATTTAGAATGTTGTTATAATGTTATCCTAAATATGGCCATCCAGCTGTTTCCATTAATCTATGCATATTACAATGTCAACTATTACTTTTGATTTTATACCATCACATATATATTAATATAATATATCTCCAGCTGTTTCAATTAATCTATGCATATTATAGTGTCAACTATCACCCCAGTCAAAATATATATATATATATATATATATATATTGGTATCCAGCTGTTTCCTTTAATCTATGCATATTATAAAGTCAACTATTACTTTGGCTTTTATGCAATACAAGCAATGACGGACGCAGAAAAAAAATATAGGGGAGAAAAAAAAAAAAAAATTGGAGAGAAAAATAAATTTAGAGGGTAAAAAATAATTTTAGGTGGGGCAAAATTTACTTTCTGAGTGTAAAATATAATTTTAAATAAGTTTTTTCTTTAAAGTAAAAAAAAAAAAATGAAGCGCCCCCTCTTACCTGAAATCTCCCTCCGCCCCCGCACACACGCGCACACACATATATATTGACTACTTGTAAAAATTTCCTGCCATTCTTCCACTTTGAAGCTCCTGAATAATTTTTATGTTTTTCAAAAATACAATTAATAATCCGCTATAATATTTGCAATATATTTTGTTTTTAAATTGATGATTCTTATTTTATTTTTTCGATATTAAATTCAAATAAAAGGGATTGGGATTCGAGGAGCTACCAAACCCCAACTGAGTTAAAAAAAAAATTAACTAGTACATGAATTATTGCTAAAGGTAAAACCAGGATTTCATATCTAGGAGGGCTAAATCAAAGACAAATCATATATTTTTTGTGGGAAAAAAAGATATTAATAGTGTCAAAATACATAATAAATCCAACATATTGTATAGATAATTTTTCAAATAAATATACAAAAAGATTAGTCAACAAGATAAAAAAAAACATACATATATATATATATATATATATAAAATATTGCGAATACAATCAAATTATTTCAGTGACACTAAGTAATACTTTATGAAATTTCTTCAAACTCATTTGTTGTGGAATCAAAACCTATTAATTTATCGAACTCTCACTCAATATAAACAATCATAATTTCTTGTTGCCCACTTGACCAAATTAAGCTATTATACAAAACTATATAACAATATTAACTGTAAAGTTGATTTCCTAAAAAAAAAATTAATATTATGAAATTAAATTTTATATATTAAATTTAGTCAATCACCTTTTTGACTCAAGTATGGGGTCACGAGAAATTTTTTGGGTTGTAAAATAGTTGAGTATTTTCATTAAGCCTAAACCAACACTTTTAAAAAATATATTAAAAATTTTAAAAGCTTACATTTTTACTTAAAATAAATTAATATGCAATTCAACTAGTTCAATTATCTTCAAAGCTGTTATTTTAGTAGTAAACTAATGGAAGCAAATGTACTAGAAAAATAAAGTTCATAAAATTGAAAAATGGGATAGAACAGTGCTCAAATTGAATGATTGAAGCCCAACCTATTATAAGCATGTAGACTAGCCTTCTCAAAAAAAAAAAAATAAGAGAAAATTACAAGTAGGTACCACTTTTTAAAACATCTTTCAACTAAATCTAGCAAAATATTTTCTTTTCAACTAAATATATCTTTTGAAAAACATATTTCACATAAGTCCAATTTATTAAACCCTAATCTAACTGGTCTATTTTTATTACTAAATTACCCCTATTGCAAGCAATAAAATCCATCATAAAAAATTTGATATTTCTAACATAACGATTATCGTTTCCGAAACTTTTTTCATCCAATTCATTGAGCAGCTGATTTCGATCGTGTTTTAATTAGTTTTCTGATTTTAGATTGTTCGATCTGTCCAATATATATTCAATTAACTGTTAATTGATCAAATTTTCCTGAGATTTTTATCGTTAATTGTGATGGATAATGAAATCATGATTCTTTTGAAATTTAGAGAGGAAACACTGGTTTTGAATGTTAATTCCGGTTTCGAATTCAGTGATTTAATAGGCTGTGCATCTGCTAAGTGGTCTGATATGAATGCCGATGAATTTTGTTTCAAATACTCAATCGATGGGCATCCTAATTGTTGTTTGAGTAATGCGATTGATATGAGAAATATGTTTTTGTTGTGTAAGATGATCAATCTTTGCTTGTTGACAGTGCATGTTGTTGATGGTAATGCTTCATTGTTGAGGTCTGTTGATGAATGTGTTGGTAGTTTACCGATTGTGTCTACCGGTGCATGTGACATACATGCACCGGTAGACAGAATTGCTTGTGGTATAAACTTTTTGACAGAGTCAAGCGGTATACGCAATATACATGAACCTATAGAGTCTATTTCTGCCCGTGATTTACACCCATCAATAGAATCAGGTGGTGCACATATATCGACAAAACAAATTTGCAGTTCACCATCAGGTCTAGGACTTGATTCAGAATATCGAAGATGCAATATTAAAGGCAAGGAGAAGTTGTTGTTATGTTCTGGATGGTCATCAATTATTAGTAGGGTGGGTCAAGTATTTAGAGGTGGTGTTGAAGAGTTTCGAAGTGAGTTGAGTAAATATTCCATGGAGGTTGGGTTTGATTACAACTATGTGAAAAATAATAAAGTTAGAGTAGTTGCTGAATGTTCTAGGAAGCATGTTGATGGGTGTGGCTGGTTTGTGAGTGCCAACATTTCACGTGTAAATGGTTCTTTCTACATAAAAACATTGAACAACATTCACATGTGTGGTCTACGAGTCATGAAAGACAAATCAAAAAGGATTGTTTCACATTTAATATCAGAAATTATTTGTGAACGAGTCAGTTCAAATCCAAACTTTTCTGCTAGGTCTGTAATGGAGTTAATGAAAAAAGATTATGGGTTGGATATAACATACATTAAGGCATGGAGAAGTGTGGAGAAGGCTAGGTCTACTGCTTTTGGAAATTATGATGAGTCTTTCAAGGAGTTGAAGTGGTACATCGATGCGGTGAAGACGACTAATGTTGGGAGTTTTGTAGAGCTTGAAGTTGACGACTGTAACCGATTCATCCGTTTGTTTGTGTCGTTTCGTGCTTGTATGGATGGTTTTAAATTTTGTCGCCCTATGTTATTTCTTGATGGAACTTTTTTGAAATCCCGTTTTAAGGGAATACTTCTGTCAGCTACTGCAAAGGATGGGAATCAAGGTAAGATGCAACAAGATTATAATAAAATGAGATTTTACATGCATCGAAGTCTGTCGGTGCATGTATATTACATGCACCGATAGACTTCTGCGTAAAAAAATGCTACATGATATAAAATTAATCGGATCGAATGCGGTGCATGTATTATACATGCACTGCTAGTCTACCGGTGCATGTATATTACATGCACCGATAGAAATAGGATTCTCTATCATTTAGTACTACATATTCATGTAATAGAGAATCGGTGCATGTAGTTTACATGCACCGAATATTTATCGGTGCATGTATATTACATGCACCGGTAGAACTTGTCGTATCTAAATGTACCACTAAAGGTTATATAATTGCATCATATAACATAAATTGTATTTTTTGCTTTATATGTTTTGATTATTTTATTGTAGGGTTGTTCCCACTGGCTTTTGCTGTTGTGGACTCAGAGAACTTTGATAATTGGTGTTGGTTTCTATCTTGTCTGAGCAAGATTGTAGATAATGGTGGAGATATTGTTTATATATCTGATCGGAATGTTGGTTTGATGGAGGCTTTACCCGTTGTGTTTGGACCTTCTCCAAAACACTTTTTTTGTCTTTATCATTTGAAATGCAACCTCCGGGACAGATATGCTGGCAAACATTTTTCGAACCAGTTTCGGGAAAGGATGTGTTACTTGTTGGATGAGTGTGCATATTCGCCGACGGTGGCTATTTTCACAGAGAAGCTTGCTATTTTGAAACGAGAAGGTGGTTCAATTGTAGAAGGGTTTTTACAGGGTCTATCTTTGGAGAAATGGACAAATGCTTACTCATGCGGCATGCGATATGGAGAGATGTATTCAAATGCAGCAGAGTCTTTCAATTCGTGGATATTAGAGGCAAGGGGTCTGCCTATTACTCATATGGTGGATTGTATCCGGGTTAAGCTAATGAGCTGGTTTTATGATAGGAGATCAATGGCTGCACGATGGAGTGGGGTTCTGTGCGCGAAGATGGAAAAGAAATGGTATTTTAACGAAAATCAAGGTCGTGCATGGAATGTGAAGATGTCTACTGACTCTTGTTTCGAGGTGTTTTCATATCCTTCAGTTACTGTGCGCCTTGATGTTCGTACGTGTACTTGCTATCAGTGGCAGCTTGATGGATTCCCATGTCCTCATGCGATTGCTGTATTTAGGAGGAACAAGATGGCCATAGATGAAGTTGTTGATGTATATTTCCATGTTCGTACTTATAAGAGTTGCTATGAAGGAGTTATAATTCCGATTCCAGGACGTTCAAGTGATGATTTTGCTCAAATTGTCACGGATACGAATATTTTACCACCACAAACAAAAAGGCAACCGGGTCGTCCAAAGAAGAGGAGAATTAGATCCAAAGGTGAAAACATTCGACAGTTGCGTTGTAGTCGGTGTAAAAAATACGGACATAATAGGAAGACTTGTAAGTAACCTATTTGTTTTTTTTTTGTAAGTTTATGTTGAACAAAATTTAATTGTAGAAATTATTTGTTTGATTTGTTATTGGTTATTTAACATAATGATACAAATACATACAATTTATTAGTTGCATGTAATTTACGTGCACCTATAGATTTAAGTTTCACATATAGGTGCATGTCATATACATGCACCAAAAGATTCAAGTTGAACATGGATAAATGAAAATGTGTATTCTATCGGTGCATGTGATATACATGCACCGGTAGAAACAAAATGTTAAACATGTTAGTTTACATGCACCTGTAGACAGATTATTCAAGCATTCCATGTTATATAACTGCAATTAAATGGCTATTGGTCCATGTGATTTCACATGCACCTATTGAAAATGTTGGATAAATGCAATTAATGAATTATCGGTGCATGTATATCACATGCACCGATAGAAACAAAATTTTACTTAATGTTTGTGTATTTACATGCATCGTAGTATCATTGTAAAATATATATTCAAGCTCGCATGTATGATAAATGCAACTGATGGTCTGCCGATGCATGTGATTTACATGCACCGATAAAAAACAAATTGAAGAGGTAATGTTATTCACATGCACCGGTTGATTCAAGTAGTTCATGTTTGATAAATGCAACTTTGTTTTATTTTAGTGTATTTACATGAATCGTTAGTCTCATTTGGTGAATGCGAAGGGACACACACAATAAAAATTAAACAAAGAGCACTTGTAGGATTCAATTTTTGTCCAGTTTATCATTAACCAACTAAAACACCAATATGAGTCTGTACAGTTATCCAATAACAAAATATATATACAACAAAGTATTAATCGTTGTCTTATAGGATGACTTTCACCATTTTTGCTCTATACATACTATTTATATCTACATTTGAATGCTTGGGCACTTCTTGTCCTCTCATAATTCTTTCCATGTTCATGCAAACAAACACGGCACAGTCTGCCGAGCCACCCTTTTGTTGCATTGCTTCTTTGAATGTTATGATTTCGTATGTATCTTCACTTGGACTGTAGGTGATGCCTGCTGAAATGGGAGACTCCTGAATGATTTTCTTCATCTTCTCTTCAACGTAGACTTTCT
Organism: Haberlea rhodopensis; assembly: GCA_907163345.1. NCBI lineage: Eukaryota > Viridiplantae > Streptophyta > Magnoliopsida > Lamiales > Gesneriaceae > Haberlea > Haberlea rhodopensis. The sequence continues at coordinate 15,077,627 of CAJQUN010000007.1, read as the reverse complement.
ATATTTTCGAAGAAGTATTGTTATCAACTGGTAATTTTATAAAAAAGTATTGAATTTTAAAAAATAAGTGTATTTAAAGTAACCTTACCAGTAATTTGGCCTTTTCAAAGTAATAATCTGTCTCCCCCTCAATTCGTGGCCTTATTGAATTGTAATGAGTCCAAACTGACTCTTGAATATCAAAGACAAGTAGTGTCCAGTGGTATCCTGGTGTTTTTAAGTGGTCTTCTTTGCCTGGGGTGTTTATTGGAAAAACCAAAAACCTATATGACATTGCCTCTGGTAGGAATTTATCAATGTTGTTTCTGCTGAGTCTTTGTAGTAGCTTCCTAGTGAGATCAGTGTTGCGTATTGCTGCGAATTTGTATGAAATAATTGCATGATAAACGAATATCCAAAGTTGAATGGTATGATTGCACTTTGTTTAATGAGAAAAAAAATATTTAATAGTTGAAGTTTATTACCCAACACATGCTGTTGAACACATAGGCTAACTTCTTTTTTCCGGTATTGGCAATCTGGTTATTTACAATAATCGCCCAACGGTCAATCATCTGTATGTAATGATCAATCAGTTTCACAGATATATATAGTAGTTCATATGCGAGACATACACCTAATATTATGTCGGTGCATGTTTACATGTTTGATAAATGTAAATAATGGTCTACCGGTGCATGTGAAAACACATGCACCGATACCACAAATTTGATTTGCTACAAGTTATTTACATGCACCGGTTGATTCAATCATCTGTAAGTAATGATCAATCAGTTTCACAGATATATATAGTAGTTCATGTGCGAGACATACACCTAATGTTATGTCGGTGCATGTATACATGTTTGATAAATGCAACTAATGGTCTACCGTTGCATGTGATTTAACATGCACGCATAGAAACTAAATTTTAATTAATGCTTGTGTATTTAAATGCATCGTTAGTAATTATCAAGTAAAATCATCATAAAAGTTTTATTCAAGCATTGCATGTTATATAAATGTAACTAAAGGTCTATCGGTGCATGTGATTTCACATGCACCGATATAAAAAAAGTGAATTGTTGCATGTTATTTACATGCACCGATTAACCAAATGTGAATTAATGTTTTTTATCAAGTAAAACCATTAGAAAAGTATAATGCAATTGACTTACATCGTTGGCAAGAGGTACATCGTGAAGGATTTCAGCAATATCCGATACAAATAGCTTTCTGTTGGTGAATTTGTCTTTCCAGATAAGTCCCCTGCACACAGTTGAAGAGTCAGTGTCAAGGAAGCGTTGTTTAATTAAATTAGACGTACCATTTTCCATGGTTTTTGTTTATATTCATTATGTAAGCCTTTTCATCTGTTGTTAAGAGCTTCATGGCAGGCATTGTGGTTTTGAACTTGAGAGGTCCATTATCTTTTTTCGTCTTCCCTTTTTGTTTATTGTCGCTGACGAAATCATCATCTCTCAGCTCTAGATCTACGGGATCATTAGTTGTACCTTTGTCTTTCAGACTTTGTAATGATTCCATTTCTGCAAAATTTTTATTTCCCTCTTCGTCGTTTTTCTTGGTCCTCTTTGCCTTCCTCTTATCAGGGTATGTGTGGTCCAACTCCATTTTTTGCTGCCTGTCCTCCCTTTTCTTGATCCTCTTGACAAGGGATGTTTGTTCTTGCTTTTCTTTAAGGATCTGTTCTTGTTCTTCATTAATGATGAAGGAGGCAGCTTTGACATTGAGAAGCTCATTTTTCAGTGAATTATTCTCATCATTTACCCTTTCAAGGTCCGCATAGAGCTGTGTTATGATAGTTTCGAGCTCATCTTTCTTTTTTTTCATATCTTCGTAATTGTCTTTAATTTCTTTGATTTGCTCGTCTCTCATTAAAAGATTTGTTTTTGTTTCTTCCAGCTGGGCTGTTAGTTCCGCATATTCAAAAAATTGCGGTGTTGGAATTGTTTCTTGCTCATGATCAAAGGAATCAACAATGTTCTTCAGTTCTGTTATTTCATTATCCTTTGTCATGAGCTTCGCCTTCAATTCTTCAATCTATGTTACAAGTACTGCAGCTTGAAGAATATCTTGTGCTTGTGTGTCATCAAGTTCATTCATTTCTTCAGACAGATTGGCGACATTTTCTTCGTTCTGGGCTGGTTCCTCATCAATAGCTACATCCACCATGTTGCCCTCCATTTCAATGTATTCATCATTGTATATATTTTCCTCTGTACTTAGTTGCTTCAGTTCCATGAGGACTCCGGCAATGGTGGAGTCCGCTGTTGTCAAACATTCAGCTGTTTTAATGTTTGAATTCAAATCGGGAAGTTGATATGTCATTGGAGCTTCTGTAGCACAAACAATGGCTTTATTCAGCATTTCATCTTCTTCAGCAGAAATTTGCAGAGGTTTTTTTACTATCTGCAATTGAATTGTTGGAAGTCTAGTTAAATTGCATGCACCAGCATAGTTTCATTGCATGCACCAGTATAGTTAAATTGCATGAACCTAATGAACTATCGGTGCATGTATATCACATGCATCGATAGAAACAAAATGATAATTAATGCTTGTGTATTTACATGCATCGTTAGTACATATCAAGTAAAATCATTATAAAATATATATTCAAGCCTCACATGTTGTATAAAGGCAACTAATGGTCTACCGGTGCATGTGAAATCACATGAACCGATAGAAAAAAATGTGAATTGAAATGTGTATTTACATGCACCGATTGAATCAAGTTGTTCATGTTTGATAAATGCAACTTTGTTTTATGCTTGTGTATTTACATGCATCGTTAGTTTGGTTTCAAGTAAAATCATTATCATTATAAAGATTTATTCAAGCATCGCATGTTATATAATTGCATGCACCAGTATCGAAAAATTGCATGCACCAGAACAAGTTAAATTGCATGCACCAAAATAGTTAAATTGAATGTACAAGAAACTTACATAATCACGGGAGAGCTCTTTGATGTCAATGTTTTGAATCCTTTTGTAAAAATCCCCAAGATTCCACTTAAGGAACCTTGGGATAAGGTTGGGCTGGACATGATTTATGAGCTCTGTCCTCTCACATAACCAATACTGCAAATTATATAGAATCGATGTTATTATATAAACACGAAGAAATAATTGTTGTTTAAAGATTGATTATAAAGACTTCTTACAGGTAGTAGTAGAACACAGCCGGAGTGTTTTTCAGAGTCAGGCTGCATCAGGCTGTTTAGCAATGTATTCAATATGTGTTTGGACCAGTCGTAGCTGCAAATCATGTCCAGATCCTCAACAACCGATGTGTACGCCCATGGAATGTTCGATGATTTTGTTGATATGAAAAAGGCTGCAAGAATGTATAGGGTCACCAAACGAGTAACGTCATTGACATCAGTATCAATGTTGCTTTGTGCCTTTATTTTCAATTTTTTGTAGATTAAACTCTTGCTCATCCTTATGTCTTTTTTATCTCCTTTCTTTTCTGGAAAGCATCTATATAAGAATTCCGTACGTTCGTAATCCTGAAGCTGCATATCAATGTCTTCTTTACCATCTCTTATTCCAAAGAGTATACGCACATCATTTGTCCTGATTTTCATTGTATATGATCCGAATGTGAAATCTTGAGTATTTCTGTTGAAGCAGCAAATGATGTCTTTTATTAATATGTCACGCTTTTTGCAATAATCGAGGACAATTGTGTTGGAAAAAATGGAGTTCAGTAAAGGCCAGAACGGTGTCTTCATTAACACTCTGATGTGAACTTGACTGAGTTCAAGTGCCTTTATCTCTGTTATAACTACCTGTAGGTTGGCCCGATATGTAGTTTGTTTATTCCATCTTTTTGTAATTTCTTCTGAGCTTGGTGATGATGTAGGTGTAACTGAGAGAAAATTATACGTTAGTTAAAAAACTAAAACAATGAATTTAATAAATTGATTATTCGGTGCATGTAGATAGCCCGTAGGTGCATGTAGGTACAATTGGTGCATGTAAAGAATTTCCGGTGCATGTATATCACATGCACCGATAGAAGCAAATGTCAAATATTTACATGTTGGATAAATGCAATGTTTTATAATAGTGCATGTCGGTGCATGTATGTACAATTGGTGCATGTAAATAATTATTAATGCAATGTTTTATAATAGTGCATGTCGATGCATGTATGTACGATTGGTGCATGTAAATAATTATCGGTGCATGTATATGACATGCACCGATAGAAAACAACTGAGGATGTAAAGAACTTTCGGTGCATGTATATCACATGCACCGATAGAAACAAATGTCAAATATTTACATGTTGGATAAATGCAATGTTTTATAACAGTGCATGTCGGTGCATGTATGTACAATTGGTGCATGTAAAGAACTATAGGTGCATTTATATGACATGCACAGATAGAAACAAATTTATAAAATATTTACATGTTATATATGAATGCAATGTTTTATATCGGTGCATGTATAATACACATGCACCGATATAAAACATCTGTGAATTTATGATTGTGTATTTACATACATCGATAGTACATATCAAATTACAAAGTAAAATCAATATATTCAAGCATAATATGTGGATAAATGCACTAATGGTATACCGGTGCATGTGAAATCACATGCACCGAAAGGAAAAAATGTGAATTTTTGGTGCACCGATACATTCAAGTAGTTCATGTTGGATAAATGCAACTGGTTATTCGGTGCGTGTATTATACACATGCACCAATAGAAACAAAAAACTAAAAAGATGTTCCATTGGTGTCAAATTGTTCATCATTGTTAATACAAAAAATTGAGATTTTAAAAAGTGGTGTATGTAATATAAATGCAAGATAAGAGTCCATCGATGCATGTTAATTACATGCACCGATAGACTTATGTTAATTAAGAATACAAAAATTACAAACATTTGTAAATGCGGTGTTAATAAGGTCTTCAATAGTACTCATGCATTGTAGACACAAGAACTTACAGTAACAAACAAATAGTTTAATATGTGGAAACCCTAGATTAATGATTAAGAAATAGTTTAATATGTGTAAACCCTAGATGATTACCAGATTTGGAGCACCTTTTTTCTTTCCCTTGATGTTTGTTGGTGGTTTGGTTTGAGGGATCTTCTTTGATTTTGGAGCCATTTTAGGTTTCCGCCTCAGAAAGTTTGGCAAAATTACAGTAATTTACTTGTACGATTTCGATTAAATTTTTGAAAACTTGTAGTATTCTTTGAACGATATCGAGGAAAATGTTGGAGGAATGATTGGAAAATTTTTTAGCGTTGAAGAAGAAGAAGAGGCGCGATGATTGTAATAATGCAGAGTGTTTTCGACGTTGAATGTAAGGAAGAAGACGAGGGTAATTTAGTAATTTGCGATCAATCGGACTTAAATGAAAGGCAAATAATTTGGTGGACTGGGCCGAAAAAAACTCTTATTATCTGATACCGGCCCGAAATTTTCCAAAAAAATAAACATGTGTGCTAGACTGGGCCCACTTATAGTTTCGCCCATGAGATATATGGCAAATTTAATTAAATAACGTAAAAACGAAAAAAAAAATTAAAAAATAAGGTTGAAACCTTTTGTTTTACTGATATAATGTGAATCGCGAAGTCGGTTGGCGTTTCTTAAGAAACACGATCTGACTTCGCGATTCTTGCTTATATATTTAAAAAATTATATAGGCACGAAACGCTATCTGAGATAGTGTTTCTTGTGCCAAAGCCTATCAGCGCCAAAACTGGCGCTGACAGGTCAATCATTTTATTTTTTTTTAAAAATATTATTTTATTTTTTTAAAAAAAATTATTATTTAATTTTTTTTCTTTAAAAAAATGATGTGTGGGCCAGGGGAAATAAAAATTCTTACCCATATCCATAGTTGATTCAAATACTTAAAATGATAGGATTACATAAAATTATTTTAACTTGCCGTAAATTACCACACTTTATCATATAATTTGATAAAACTATTTAAAACTATTTTTATATTTAAAAATTCTATAAATTATTTATTTCTCTTGGGAACCTCCATTATTTTTAATACTACGAAACTTAATTTATCAAATTTAATAATCATAATTTTATTTTTTAGCTTCTTAAAAACTATTTAATAAAAATATGATTTTGCTTGTTATATGTAAAATTTAGCTGATGACGTTCAATGCCCATATCCGAAGAAGAAGATCAATATTATACATATAAATAGTTTACGTTCAATGCCCATATCCGAAGAAAAAGATCAATATTATACATATAAATAGTTTGGTAAATAGTTTTTAATAAGCAAAATCATATTTTTATTAAATAGTTTTTAAGAAGCTAAAAAATAAAATTATGGAATTATTAAATTTTATATATTAAGTTTCGTAGTATTAAAAATAATGGAGGTTTCCAAGAGAAATAAATAATTTATAGAATTTTTAAATATAAAAATAGTTTTAAATAGTTTTATCAAATTATACGATAAAGTGTGGTAATTTACGGCAAGTTAAAATAATTTTATGTAATCCTATCATTTTAAGTGTTTGAATCAACTATGGAAATGTGCATGAATTTTATTTCCCCCTGGCCCACACATCATTTTTTTAAAGGAAAAAAATTAAATAATAAATTTTTTTTTTAAAATAATTGACCTGTCAGCGTCAAAACTGGAGCTGATAGGCTTTGGCACAAGAAACGATATCTATATATTTTTTAAAATATAAGCAAGAATCGTGAAGTCAGTTTCGCGATTCACGTTATATCCGTAAAACAAAAAGTTTCAACCTTATTTTTTAATTTTTTTTTCGGTTTTACATTATTTAATTAAATTTGCCTGAGATATATTGTTGAACAGGAGCTAAAATTGAATAATATTTGTAACATTTCCTAGTAATGCCAAATCGCAGAACAAGAAAATTAAAATATTTGTAAAGAATTAAATAGATAATTTGCAATAAATGTATTTTCAATCAAACTTATAATGCACCAAAATTGTGTGTCGCAAAACATAAAACCAAAAATATTTTTATAAAGAAAAAATAATTAAATAAATATGCCAATAATAATTTTATTTAAAAATGCCAATAATTAAATAAAAATGCCAATATTATTTGCACTATATTAAATAATCTGCAAATATTGTATGTCACAAAACATAACAATCGTTTTAAACTAATCTTAAATTTATCCATAAGTGAATTAATATCCCGAAATATTCTTACTTATTCCATAGGGTAATATTTCATGAAGTATATTCAACTATTTATTTTCCAAATCCCAGCATACAAATATTTATCTATAGATGGGTGGAAGCTTTTGGTTCACCAAAATGATTGATTATCCTCGAAAATTGAATTCTTCAAAATCTGTGTTTTTCGATAAAAGGAAAAGTTACATTCCGAATCATGGGAAAGCGAACAACAACAAAATGGCAAATATCCTATTATCATATTATTATTATTATTAGAAATCCAAAATTATTTATTGATAATTTTCAGCTTGGAAAATAATCAAAATACAAATTCACAAATTTAATATTATTTGTCATTAGAACACTTTTTTCAATTTTGACTATAATTTGAGAGATAATCTTCAAGCTTAATAATTACAAATGAAAAATTGCAAAAGAAAATTGAATACGAGCTTTAGACATAGCTTTGCTGGTAAAAGTTCATCACTCATTTTGGGTAGTTAAACAAATTTAATAAATCCTCCAAAAAATAAATCATCGAGTATTTGTTTTAATTTTTTTAATAATGGAAGTTCACCTTTTAATTTGAGTTATTAAATTGACTGTTCAAAGAATTCATTGCTTCATGCAGTAAGATAGACAAGGGGGATTATATATTTACAAAGTTTCTTTTTTTTTTCCAAACTAGGTAATTGAATAAATAAGTAAGGCATTATCAAAATTAATTAAATATATTTGACTTTTATTTTCTTTTGATAGCAGCATGTGCCTATGATCCAACGTGGACCCACTAGATATTGAATTAAAAATAAATAAATAAAATATGAATCTTATGACTTTTTGTGATGTGGGCCCTTTTCCCTTATCCCCATAGCCTGTCAACCATTATATGGTCAACAGGGGTTCGTGTCACCTTCAAACGGTTTCATTGTTGCTGTCTTTAAGGGCACTGCCCTCAGGGGCATCATCCACCATCCATATGAAATCTTTTTTTTCTTTTTAAAAAAAGATTCCAAATGAATGGTGATGATGCCCTAAGGGCACTACCCTTAAGGACATCATCAAACAAACCCTTTCAAACACACACTACAAAACTAATTTATTAAAAGCTCGTGCCATTTTATCCATTTGATAATAAGTATTTTAATCCACTCGCTAATACTCATTTTATCGATATGTAATTTAAAAATAGCAGTTTATCTCTTATAATATTAAAAAGATGCATTTATATCTTGTGGTTTATAAAATATAACATACATAGAATGATGCTTTATATATATTCATAAACTATAGGAGTGAACTGTCTACTTCATAAAGCACATTGAGTGGACGGATGATAAACTGTTTTTTTTTTAAATCATAATGGGATAAACTATATATTTTAAAATCACTTAAATATAATCTATCTATTTGGAATGAAAAAAAAATGTGTTAGTTCTCAGACAACCTTAGAACTTCTATTTGACAAGATAATTATTTGGACAACGCATTGTGACTATTGATGCGTAGTTAAAACCTTGTCAGAAAAATCTGAATGAAGAAAAAAAGATTATTTCAAGAAATACGCACCCCATGAGAAATACTTTCATAGACCCGATGTGGATCCATTATATACACACCATTTTTCTTGAATGTTCATGAATGTTGATATTCGGTAATACTTTTGTGGATCAATCAGATCGCCATTTAAACGAATATGATGGATGCTAATTTCGCCATCCTTCTAAGTTCATGACTGCACAAGAACTTTGATTAGAGTTTCCAACCTTAGCTGGAATAGTTAAGCTCACATCTTTTTTTGGGGAAGACTCGAGTTCGAGTTGCTCTGACCTCGAAAAAATTTGCCTATCCCCACACTAAACAAAAAAAAAACTTTGGTTAAATATAGTTTTTCTAACCTCTTAATATAGTTCTCTTTTAGTAGTGCAAATGCAATACAAATAGTATTTACTTCAGATAAGATCCATGTACCATATATGGTTATTAGTAATCAGCATGATTCTTGGATGTTGTATATGAATGGTGTGATCCCGGCCAAGATAGACAGACAAACAATGGAGGGATGTTTGAGGTCATTGATTCTTGCAATATACTGAATAACCACAAACGATCATAAATCAGGATCCCAGAATCTTGAACTAGAGTTTATTAGGAATAGCAACCCCAAGATTATATAACAACCACAGACCAAATTTCACCAATGTCTTGAATTATTTTGGACGGCATTCCTTCGAAGATAAATCGAACGCCACAATATTTAATCTTAATAAGCTCGATTTAATAAGAACACAAGATGACACCCTAATATTGGAGAAAATTCACAAATTTTACTACTAATAATGATTTAACTATTACAAAAATATTTCTTAATGGTATTTATATAAAGATCTTAAGTTAACAATACAGTGAAGGCTAGGGGTGTAACTGAGTGGATTTGGATGGGTAGGCATTACAAATCACTCAACCCAATACATTTGTGTTGCTAAATTGTCAAGGCAGAACTGCATAATTCTGGTAAATCCGGGTACGATCGGATGCGGCTGTTTAGCGGCTCAAATATAAATAAATTATAATTACTGAATTTTACAAGTTCTTAAACTAAGTTATTTACTCTCGAAAATAATAAAACAGAACTAACTAAATAAAGTGAGATACTGCATAAAATAATATTAAAATCATCTAAATAAAAATACTATCCAAAACATAATTATCAAATCATTTACAAGTGAAAATCAAATAAAGTTAAAATGATATATCACTAAACAATGTGCCGGGATTCCATTGCCATGGCAATCAACATCTTATGTTGATATTTCGTATATATATGTGTTCCATCCACTTTTATTACCCGGCGGCAATGTTGAAATCCTTCTACGCATGAATGGAAGGCCCAGAACACGTAATTCAAAGTCTTTTCTCTTGCCCTAGCATTGTCAAGGTGAACACACTCAACGATTGTGTCGGGATTCCATTTTCAATTCTTCACGGGGCTCTCCCATGTTCCATACACATTCTCAACAGCACGTCACAAACTAATCATCCTTTTGCATAGGAGATCTCAAATCCATATTTATCTTTAACTGTTTGAATTACATACTTTATTTCGTAAGATGGATCACGCCGAACAATTCACACTAACAAGCTAGCAATCGTGTTTTTGTCCAAATTTGCATGATCGATCGACAGTTCACTCAAAAGGCAAGTATGAGAACCTCCATACTTGTTTATTTTGAATAATCCAACTTTTTTATTCAACGAAGCGCGCAGGTACCATCTACAAGGTATATCTTTTGTATTGTGTTTGCACACCACTTTCCACAATGTTTTTGTACTCTTGACGACGTGGTACTCCCGTTTTACAACACGTACAAAGTAATCCTTTAAGCTGCCTATAGATGAGCTTTATTTTTTAATATCATATCTAGATGGATATCCAATTTGGAGTAGTCGTAATAACTTCCCCATCTACCTGTTGAAATATCTACTGAGTCTCCAAATACTTCGGGATGTGTCATTGAGAAGAATGAAATTGTTGGATAAAGGACACAAGCATTTGTCGTGGTTGTTTCCGGTATAGAAACTGACACTTCTTGTGTGATTGATATCTCCTCATCTTCATCTGCAATTGTTTCAGACATGACACATGTCAACATCATCGTCATCAGCCTCATCCTCAAACGGAATCTTCTGGATCAGACTGAATATCATATCCCAATTCAACAAAACTGTCTGCTAGTGGCTCAGGAGCAATAATATCAGCATCTATGGGATCGTCATCTGGATCTCTACCAGAGGTAGTCATTCCTTCTACAACTACAGGCAAATAATCTATATTTTCTGAAACATAATCATAGTTTTGTGGTTAAGTTTCTATGTAAATTTCCAAGGAACTATGACCCTGCTCTGAATCCAAAAGACATGCTAAATTATATTCATTTTCTATTTGTCTGTCGTATCCCTGAAAAATCTCTGAACATGTGTCTTGCATATATTTTCAGAAGGAACTGGTTGCGGTAGATGCCAATGATATTATATATTTCGTTCAACAACTGCATAAAATTAATTGTGCCAGATATAATTGTACCTCTTAATGGACCACGATCATATCTAATGGTAGCTGAGTCTTGTAATATATTACCTCCCCAATACAATAAAATTTGAATCGTCGTCTATAAAAAAAATTTAAAAATATTACAACTAATTAATAAATTCAGTTTAACAAATTTATATAATCTAAATAGGAAGATGGTAAAATCTATAATATAACAAGATTTATACCTGAAAAATCTTTGAAGGGCGGCAAATTAAGATTGAAGATTTGACAATATCAACGATAAAACCAGAGGAAAAAACTATAAATGTAACACCCCTATTTTTTTAAAAATATATATATAAATCATAGAAATAATAATAATAATAATAATAATAATATAATTCTAAATAATAATTAAAAAAAACTAATCATTTTGAATTAATTTTAAAAAACTTAATATTTGGCAACTTACTCCAACACTTGTCCACACTTCAACACCCTAAATACCCCTATAAATACCCTCCATTTCTTCAGATTAACACACACATTCAAGAAGAATTCTTGGCAAAAATTAAGAGAGATTATGGTGTAGGAAATGTAGAAAATAGGAAATTATGAGGAAAATACCAAATCTCCTCCAAAAAATCCGAAAATTTCACACAATCATCCTTATACACCCAGAAAACATTTAGTTTGAGAGGTGTAACAAAATCAAAGCCAAATCACCCAAAAAAATCGAAAACCCGTGAAGAACATTTGCAGAAATCCAACCCAGAAATCTGTTTTGAGGTAGTATGTTCATGCCTTCTTTTCTTCTATTTTAAAACTGATTTTGGTCTTGTGTATAAAATGAAAGTTGTTCAAAATGTGTTAAAGTTTATGGGTATGTCAGCCGATTGCCCAAAATATTGTCGTATGTTTTGATGTCCGTCGACCGAAACACCACAGTTAATCATTTAGAAAACTCGAATTCTGGACAAATTCGGTTTGGAATTTCAAAATGATTTCTAAACAAAAATGGTAGATCTCGACGCGGCGAACACGACTCTAAATTTTTAGTCGCGCGTGACGGCCGGAGCTTGTCCACGCGCCGGAGGCGCGTGAGCTACACGCGCCTCCCCGATATTGGAATTTTCCACCAGCGAACATTTCTGGACTGATTTTAGGCATTTCTGGAAAGTTTCATGATTTTTCGACTTATGGTTGAATTATCATGAATTTTTAAAGTCTTATTCAAAATTACCTGGACAAGTTTTGTACAAAAATGATTTGCAGAAGATTCAACAACATATCTGGGTTGCTAATCACCATAAATTACTTATATTATGTTGATAGGAATTTAATTGGCAACTGGTTTCAAAATCAAGTCAATCCAGAAAGATATCAAAGTAGTAAGGTGAGGTGTACTACCGAATTCTTGTTATATAATCCTTTTGGCATTTGGCATGGAATTTACAGTATCTTGTTATTCATTATCTCGCCTTTTATATATTGTCATTATATTGTACATTATCTCGTTCCATTGGTCATCTTGATCTGAATGTTTAATTATCTTGAATGTTATCGATTACTAATCGATTCCTTTGATTGATCGAATCATTTGACTGAATGACTGAATGAATGGAGCCCTGGACATTTATCCACCGGTCAACGCGGCTTCGGCCTGGAAAGTGAGTCCAATGAGCAACGGATGACAGACCAGGTATATGGTTCATCTGAACAACGCGCACCATTTTACGGTCCGTAGAATGGTTCACCTTGGCTCGTAAATGACTGAATGTACAGATCCCATCTGAATATGTGGGGAAAAGTACTACACCAAGCTGTCCGGTGGGAGCCACCTCTTTAGCCCAGTATATTCACTCTGAAATCCTAAATCGTCACTGTCATTATTGACAATTACTTGATTGCAAGATATTTGTTACATGACATATCATATTGAGAAATTGCATTGTTTGATAATTACAGATATAAAGCCATTGTTATTCCCTCACTAAGTCCTCAAAGGCTTAACCTCTGTTTTCCTTGTTATTTATTGTGAGTTCCAGATACAGGAGTACCTGAGCCAGAACCGGAGGAAAATTAGGAAAAATGGAAATGTTGGCTTACCGGGACTGTTTTAGTATTTTCTCTTTTATTAAGTGTCGGACCGTTATGAGGAGTTTGTACTGGGATGTATTTTTTTACTAATTAGAATGTATAAACGCTTCCGCTACTAAAAATGAATGTTTGACTAAATGCTTTCGCTATTTCCGACAAGGTTTAAAACACTCGTGCGTAATGTTCTTAGAGAATGTAGTACCGGATAAGGGATAAAGTAATATGTGCCCGAGTCGGATCCCACATAAATGTTATGTGATTTCGTTTCGGTGTAGAAAATGGAGGGCTTCGGGCGGATTTTTATACTTAAGTAATGTCGTCTTCTTATAAAAAAATATTATTCTTCTTAAAGGCGACACATCAGATAGCGCCTTCAGCAAAAAAAAATAACTTTTTTATTGAAGGAGCCATCTGAGATGTCGCCTTCAATAAAAAAAAAATTCAGACCGGAAGACGCCATCTCAAGTGGCGACTTCAAATGAAGTCGCCACCTGAAATGACCTCTTAGGTTAGTTTAATTTTTTTTTTAAAGATCGATTATTTTGTTAAATTAATTTTTTTTCGATAATTAGTGGAAAACCCTAAATTATTGCATAAATAATAATAAATAAACATTAGTTTTGGAATCGGTAAAGCTGATAGAAGGGAATGTTGAATATGTGCACATATTCTATCTAATTATTTTCAAATTTACTTCGGTCGTGTTAGCAACCAAAAGCTATTTTATTGTTTAAAGACTGATCGGTTGAGTAATTAAAGATAGTGCAGAAAGAACTTGACTGAAGCAGTAAATGAGATGAACTGAAGGCAAGATACTCTACTGAAGTGAATACAGTAGACGAGGTCTATTGTACTGAGAGAAATGCAATGTACAAAAAAACAAGCAATATGATTGAAGTTACAACAAATAATATGAGCACTAGGTAAATGTAGAATGTAATATAACTCAAGTATTTGTTTATGAAAGTTCGAAATTTCTTTTCAGGAATGATTCACTAGAAGATTTTGTTTACAATCAAACATGTACAAACCATTAGGCTAATACCACAACGATAGTATAAACTCCAAGTCCACACAGATTACAATTGTTCACACAGCAATTTGGACACACAGTCTCAAACTGGACAATAATCACTCCTAAGTTTTTGCCTTATATAATTTGAATTTTCTTAGAATATATATTTAAAACTATATAAACGTCGACAATTGTTTATTTGATGGGAAGAGTATTTATACTCGACCTCTTTCCATATTGACGTGTCTAGAAATAGACACATTTAGTGTATTTGATTGTTAACGATTAAGTGTATTTTGATTGCTATGCATATATATTACCTAATCGTATATTTGAATGTTTTCAGGTGAAAATGATAAAAAGAGGTCAAATGATGATTAAAAGATGGGGAGGAACTCAAAGAAGCAAGAAACATCGGCCAAAAGATTAAAAGACGAAAACCAAACACTGCAGATGGCGCTAGGGCGCCACCTGACTGGCGCCCTAGCCCCACTTTGCCCAAAAAAAAAAACTAGCATCTCATCGCCTGTTACTGGCGCCCCAGCTCATGCTCAAGCAATAAAAAATTATACGGGCCGAATGTTAGGAGCTCAAGTGCCACTCCAGCCGCGTCCCAGCATCGACGACACCGGAAAATAAGGAAACCTGATTTCCATCCTATAAGGGTTATGACTTACCTCTTCAGCCCTCATTCCATATAACTCGAGATTTGGACCTTATTTATCAATTAGATATCAATTATTCAGCCATTAGATAGCTTAGTTTTATCATTTCTCTCTCAAGCTTTTGAAGATCAATACGAAGACGTGATTGACAACCTCAACTATAGGAGATCCGATTAGATTTTCTTTACCTTTCTTTTATTTAAAGTTTTCTAGGATAGTTTTTGATTATTTTTATTCAGTTATGCATAGCTAGACTTTTTAATTGTTGGTTGATGAAGACAATACCTTGGATTTATTAATCTTTGGGAGATTCTTATTCTTATTTATCGATTTTTATTGAATATCAATGTTTTCTTGATTTTATTGATATGATTGTTGTTTGATTATTGGAGTGACAGCCTAATAACTGGCATGCAATTTATTACTAATTAGATATCATATAAGAAATTGTTTTGAGTGGTCTGATTTACGAAGCAACTAAGAGTGATAATTTTATGATGTTGAATATATTAAGTTCTTTGGAAAAATAATTGACATATTAATATAATCAACATGTGTTTATGTTGTAATCATACTCACTAGTTTCGGATGCTATCATAATTTCAATCATCATTGAGTGTATATAGATTGATTGATCGATAAGAGTTAGATTAGAACAAGTAGGCTAATTAACTAGGAATAATGTGAGGGAAGAATTGAATTTCCAAATGATAAATATTCAAAAAACAATTGAGTCTTTTGAGAATAGATGATCGAGATGATAATATCCAAGTCTAACCAAGAATCGCTTTCAATAGTTAATTTTTGCTTTTAATTTCAATAGTTATAATTCATCCACACAACCCCATCCTTCGTTGTTTTATTTTTTATTTTTGTTAACACAAGAATCCATATTTCCTCGTAGAATCGATTGCACTACTCACACTACTATATTACAGTTATCAATCCATATATTAAGTGAGATTAATTTGGGCGTACACGACTAACACATACCAAATTTTGGCGTCGTTGCCAATGAGGCGTAGTATATTTTTGTGTTAATTTTTTTCTACTATTCTTCACTGCTACTTTGGTTTATTCATGCTCGCAGGTGAATCCTTGAATCAAGAAGAATATCAATACAATCATGAGATCTAGAAGACCTTACATAGAAGAGGAAGGGAAAATCAAAGACTTAGAAGAAGAAAGGAATACCATGGTAACTAACAGAAGCTTGCGTCAACAAGCAAACCCAGATTTGGATAAACATCCTTATGCATAACTTTCCCTACTCTTGATGCGAACATTAATTTTGAGATGAATGTTTTTTCCTTCTTTCCATGGTCTTTCAAGTGAAGATCCTCACAAGCACTTGATGGAATTTCATGTGGTTTGCACTACTATGAAACAAACAGGAGTTACAGATGAGCAAATCAAACTAAGGGCCGTCCTTTTCCTTGATGGATGCTGCTAAGAATTGACTATATTATCTTCCCTATGAATCTATCACCATTTAGACTGAATTGTAGAGGATCTTCCTAGAAAAGTAATTTACAGCATCGAGAGCTACAAACATAAGGAATGAGATCTATTGGATTAAGCAATACCAATGAAAGTCACTACACGAGTACTGAGAGCGTTTCAAGAAGTTGTGTGCAAGCTATCCACAACACCAGATAAGTGAACTTCTCCTTATTCAATACTTTTATGAAGGTTTCTTTCCTACTGACAGGAACCTCGTGGATGATGTGAGTGGAGGAGCCTTTACAGACAATACACCGGAGGTGGCAAGGAACTTAATTGCTAACATGGCGGCCAATTCACAACAATTTGGAGCTAACAGAATCAAACAATCTTGGTCTTCATGTTAACAAAACCTGTTATTATGTTGCTAACATATTTCATAAAGTGTGCAGTTCATATATGATATTGTACAACTTGGTGATGTGCTAAGAAATGGCTTTGAGTTTGGTTACTGAAATGAGCAGTTGAAGCTTGATGGATCCCAAGCGCTGCTGACTAAATTGATCATATCTCATTACTCATCTATCAAAACTATGTGCTTCTAAAGGAGTTGGACAGCCAACTCAATTTACTACAAGTCGTATATCATACCAGCAGACTTGATTCGAAGGTTTATTTGATTAAAACGTGTCTGCAACACTTTGTTGGTGCAGCTGAATCCAGCAGACTTGAAGCAAGTATATCATCTTGTATTTCGAGCATATATCTCTCATACAAGCTTGAAATCGAGCGATTCTTGATTCCATGGAAAGCCAAGACAAAGTGATACAACTTTTATGTTCATCATTTTGCTCATAAATCAACGAATCAAGAGTTATAGTCAAGAAACCACGACTGCTGAAATGGACCAACAAAGTGGACAGCGAGGTTGCTAGCAAGCTTTGAGCAGTGGACTTCGAGCTGAGGGCTTTGATTTGATCCACCAAAGCAGACTTCGACTTTGAGCAGCGTACTTCAACCAGCAGAGTTTGGGAAGCAGACCTTGAGAAGCAGACACAAACTTTGCTGGAACCATGAACAACAGACTTGCAGAAATAACCTAGAAAACCAGAATATGACAGTTGCAAGCTCGGGAATCGTACAGAAACTTTACCAACAGTTATATTCATTTGTCTAACGTATATATCATTGTTTGGGGCTATATATAAAAGTCTTGGAAGCTCAAAAAAGCTAATTGGAGATCATTCCAAGCAAGATAAAGCGAACCCACTTAAGATTCAAATATGAAACTTCAAAGACAAACTCCGCTAAATGAAGAGCATTCTCACCAAACCTTTGTCACCTCTTCCAGCTCATATCAAATATGTTAGGAGATCATTTGTGTGACATCCCCGAAATGGTTAATTGCTATTTGGCTTTAATTGTGTTTATATGATTAATTATGGTGGTAATTAATTATGTTTTGGGATTTATTTACCTTATGGAAATGCATGGTCATGTGGATAGGGTGACCGGGGGTTGCATTTCAGGGTGCATGTGGTGCATGTTGGGTAAATATTATTGAAGCATGATTTATTTGCCATTGGTAGCAATTGATTAGAAATCATGTATTTAATTGATATTTGGTGCATTATGAGTAAATGCTTTGAAAAATATCATGTTGGGGGTGTTTTATACACCATGAAATTGTTGGTATGCATTTTAATTAAAATCCATCTCTTATATACCCAAACCCCACTTTACCAAATCACTTTACCTTTACCAAAAAAATCAAACCCACAAACCTTTCCCTTCTCCCAATTTTCGAGCTCAAGCCTAGGGTTGAGGAGAAACCTTTCAAAAATCTTGATTTGTGGAGCATATTGGGTGATTTGAGATCCCCAAGAGGTATGGGTACCTCATGCTTTAATTTTGTAAGGTTTTGTTTGAGTTTGGTTTGATTTTTAATGATTTTGAAATGGGTTTGTGTGGGTTGTTGTGGTTTTGGTTAAAGGTTGGATTTATGGTTGTTTTAAGGTGTATTTTGGTGGTTTATGTTGATATTTATGTTGTTGGTTGGTTGGTATAAATGTTGGAATGGTTTGGAAGGATTTTGGGTACAAAAAATGGCAGAAAAACGCATGTCTGTGCGAGGCGATCGATCGCCTGAAAAGAGGCGACCGATCGCCAAGAGGCAGTAGACTTTTTACGTGTTAGGCGATCGATCGCCTAAAATGAGGCGACCGATCGCCGAGAGGCAGTAGGTTTTTCAAAGGAATGGCGATCGATCGCCATGTTTGGGGCGACCGATCGCCGCTGTGTAAATTTTGAGGCGACCGATCGCCTATGGGAAGCGATCGATCGCCGCCTGTGGAATTTTGGAAAATGGTTTATTTTGTCAAATTTTGGTATTTGGCTATTATTTGGCTTCTAATATGGGGTTGTGTGATTGTGTAGAACCATCCTAGGTAGCAACACAACCGAGGAATTGAAGCCGGACCAATTCCACTTTTGGAAAGGTACGTAGTGGACGTACGGGCACCCAACGGTAACATGTATTTTATATACTCATTGATTATGCATTGTGGATGCGGGTATATATGTGGTATTGCATTGTGGATGCATATACATGTTGATTTATGCCATATGTGGTATTGCATTGTGGATGCATATACATGGTAATTGATGCATATTGATGATAGATGCATATTATGATTATTGGATGCACATCCCATGAGTCGTGGTCATCCTTTGATGATTTTAATGCTTGCCGCTTTTTGTATTGGTTCCGCTAAATGTGAAGCGAGGGGTGGGAGCGCCGCATGTCACATTTGAGCGTGGTTGTCATATGGGGCGAGGAAAGGGTATTTGCCGCTCTCTGTGAAGCGAGGGGTGGGAGTACCGCATGTCCATTGTAGCGAGGTTATCCTATGCCGCCCATATGAAAATAAGCGAGGGGCATTAAAATACACTGTGATGGACAGACTAGGGAATGGTGACCAATATTTGGTACTGTTGAGATGGTATATGACGTCATGACATGTTTTGGCCATTAAAAATAATCTGTTGATTATACTCATGAGTTATGGTACAGGGACAACCAAACGGGAAGCGTTTGAAATGCATGGAAAACAGGAAGTGTTTTATATTTATTATGCATTTACGCTTTATCTTCATATTGTGTTGAATATGAATGATTATTATTGCTCAT
The DNA here is from genome assembly GCA_907163345.1 of Haberlea rhodopensis. NCBI lineage: Eukaryota > Viridiplantae > Streptophyta > Magnoliopsida > Lamiales > Gesneriaceae > Haberlea > Haberlea rhodopensis. Next base: position 15,058,006 of record CAJQUN010000007.1, on the reverse strand, counting down.
TTTGGGGGTTGTCCTTGTAGGTACCTTTTTGGCATGATAGCAAGCTTTGAACGGGTTGAGGTGGTGAGCTTGTGAAGCATTCTTTTGAGGATCAAAGGACAGGATTATTTTGTCTAGTGTCTACTCTAGGAGTAGTGTAAAACTAGTTGATAGCATTCATTGATGAGGAATGTAATTAATCCATTCTTTTTGGAAGTCCTTATTATTATGGCATGTAATGCTTAAGCTCATAGACTCAACATGTTCTTTTCTCACTCTGATCATTATATTAGCTCTATTATGCCTTCTTTCCGCACTTAAGGATTAGGGTCCTTACAATTTGTGCCAACCTACTTCACTTTATTCATTATATCTGTAAGCTTATATAGATGAGTGAAACATGTAACTATGAGACTTGTTGTCTACATAGGGTCTTTGCATATTAGACATTAAAGAATATGTGTATTTGTGTGGTTCTGTGTGAATCTGTGTGAAGCTAGGAGTTCTAGTCAGATGGGGGAATAACCAGCTAGATCGTGTTTGTACAATAAATCAAAGTCTTCTAACGGAATACAGGAAAATGTAGAAGGATTACACCACATTCGAACATTCGTAAACAAATTCATGTGCATTTACATTATGGCATCATTTATCTCACTGTTTCTAGAATGCGTTGTTCAAAAATTTTATGTGCTTGATAAAACACAAAAATGTAGCTTACAATATGTCTGATAAAAATGCTCAAATCAGATTGTTTTTACATAGTATACTTACATATCTTTAAAATGGTTTCAAATGGTTGATTGGTTTTAGAGCATGTTATGCCGAGAGCCTTTTGCTCGGTTCAGAAAATGAACTCGATATAATCTATCGATGCAATCATTTTAAGAACATGAGCTATTAAAGCTCAAGTTGGTTAAACTCAGGTGTTCACTGGCCACCCACCCCTGATCGATCATATCAGGGGTGTAAAAGAATCAAGCCACATTCAAAAAATATCTGATTCGTATTCGAAATTACCGAATTCAAGACAACTTGAAATTGATATTTTTAAAATAAAACAAAATTATGTTCTAAGTTGATAGTGGTATTTTATTAAAATCCAATTGATGTAAAAAAAAAATAGGATCACTAATAGTCTCATGCGTTATATATAATAATTATAATGAAGTTGTAGTTTTTTTTTAAAAAAAGAAGTAAAGAATTTTGATGGAGCAGTTGATAATATCGGCCCAGTCTTTGGAATGGCTGGCCCATTCAAAAGAAATGACAGGCTTCTGCACAATCTTTCCCTCGAAGCTGATATGGACCCCGGCCTTTCAACAAGAGGAGCAGTGTAATCAATAGTTTTTTTTAAAAAAAAAATATTTCACCATTATTTTTCAAAAACTTAATTATTTAATTATTTTATCGTATATTTAATTTTATAATTCATATTTATAGATTTTATTTATATAATTTGTAGGTTTATCTGCCAAATTCATAGATGCTGACCTCACAATATTCTATTTTTCTTCGGTTATTTTTACAAACTTATATTTTACTTTGGACTTAATTTTCAGTGTCTTTCATTTAAATTATTTTTAAAAAGTCAAATCAAGATTTTTCGATCAGTTCAAATATCTAGTTACTTAAACTAAATAATGAGCGAATGCCTTTATTTATTTGTTTTCTAAACTAAATAACGAGTTGAATATGAATGCTTTTATGCCAGAATTGACCTATAAAGTCACACAAAATGATAAAAGTATACATTGACAAATTTTACTATATTTGTCAATTATGACATGCTGTGTAGGGGTCGGGTCGGGTATCGGGTACCCATACCCGAATTTCCACCCCTAATGATGTGTATGGTGAGAATGGAATAGGAATTCCCAACTCAATAATATCATCCAATAATCAATTACAATTAACTAAAACCAACTACTAATTAATAGACATAAACCTACATAAGTGGGATATCTCTCCTAGAAGTGAGAATCTTAGGGTTTTCTCATATTCCCATGTTGGTTGGAATAAACATTCCTACCATTTTGGTTGGGTCTATCTATTCCCGGTCTCCCTACATTTTTATTTATATAAATTCTCTCATTTATTTTTAAAATCTTTTAATAATTAATATTTGCCTTTCATTCTTTATAAATATTAATAAGAGTTGCCAAAATAATAATTAAATAAATTAGTACTAATTTAATTATAATAATATTTTTAGTAAAAAAAAATTTTAAATTTATTACTAAAATTAATGTTAATAACAAAACAATTATAGTAATTTTATAATAACAATAAAATATCAAAATAATAATTAGTATTTAATAATGATAATAATATAATAAATCAATTAATAATTATAATAATTATCATTTAATAATAGTCATAGTAAATAACTAAATAATGACAGTAACTGTTGTGATATGCCCCAAGACACTTTATTAGATGAATGATTTTGGCATATATTGTAATATGATTTTCATAATGATAATTTATTATTATATATTATTTCAATATCTGTGTAATATGAATAAATATATATTAATGTCCTTAGAATAATTGCATTATTCTTAAATATTGTCCCTAGTCAAGTATTATCATGAATTATGATAATGATGATGCATAGAGACTAATATGTATTGATTGATGAATTTGATCATGGATATGAGATATCGAATCAACACATAGGTACATGTTAGAGAACTATGTACTGGACCGATCCACCATGAGAATGCTACATGGATTGTTATATGAATGTCATAAGTATTTCTCATAGTGATAATAGTGTATGTAATCCTTACGACTGGAGATCACCAGAGATCCCAAAATAAGGAGTTGTGTATCTTGATATTGTCAAACGTTACCTGTAATAGGGTAACCGAAAAGACAATCATTGGATTTACTACGAATTAGGGATGTTGAGTGATCAATATATGATTTGTCCCTCCTATATTACAGGAGAAGTGTTTGGGCCCTTGATCGAGTGAGAATAAAATGCATGGCCATGCTCAAATGAGTCGATATGTGATATCGAGTTTATTCATTAATTCTATTCTACTCGGGGATCAAGAAATAAAAGATTGAACTATACGAGTATGGCATATTACATGATTCGTGTTCAATCTAAACACCTAGGACAAAGTGATTAAATTACATGGTGAATATTATCACATGCCATAGGTAATGTCGAGTCAATGACATTCTTGTAACTTTGGTACCTTGATGTGTTGCTAGATACTGCTCATTGCTTGTGACATAAAATAAGATTTTATATCATTGCCAACGTTACAAGATCCTAACGGGTCGCACAAAAGATTAAATCGATAAAGGGAGATAAATTCCATTTGATGAATTAAATAGATTAGGAAGAGTCTAATAAAAAATAACATATATATACATATATATGTCTGTGTGTGTGTGTGTGTGTGATAGGGTTTACGGGTAAGAATGAAGAATACGAAAAAGATAAGCTGTCCTTCATCATCAAAATTTCTAGGCTAGCACCTTGAAAATTTTCGACACCCTTTAGGCGAATTGATCATGTGGATACCGTAGAGGCAAAGCTGTGAAGTTTTGCTCGTGACTCGAGGATACTGCATCAAACACGCTACAAATGTATAATTCTTAAACACCGTTATGGTTTTCTTTGTATAGATCCTTGGTGGAATCGGATTTTATTTATTTATTCCGCTGCGTGTGCTATCGGATTCCTTACAGTGGTATCAAAGTCGTGTATGAATCCCCATATCGGGTTATGTGATAAATCGTATTATCATATTTTGAGTTTTATATTAATGTTAATCAGAGAAACTGTAACGATTAAATTATAAGAACATATGAGATATGATATATACGATTATAAGGTCATATTAGATATGTATATGGGAAACTATCTTCGTAAAATATATATGATATATTGACGATTGTTTCGATATATGTATAATACACATATGTGTGCGGGCAACCGAGCCACAGTGTGCGGGTGAACGACCAGCATAGGCGGGGGACAGACCCCCATGGGCGGAGGATCGAGACCTATCTGGGCGGGCGATCGATCAGCATGGGCGGGGGACCGAGACCCTGTCTAGGCGAGGGACCGACCACCATGGGCGGCCGACCGAGGTCCTGTGTGCGGGCAACCGAAGTCCTGTGTACGGGTGACCGAGGCAACAAACCATGCTGTTGTAGCACACAATAATTTTTTTCTCATTTAAGCCTATTGGTTTAATCACAGTTTATCAACCAAGAAATTAAAATTTTAAAGGGTTTAGAATTTAATTCATTAATTGTTATGTCCTAGCATGTTTTATGTGTTGTTTGAGCATGGTGCATGGTTATAGCCCAATGACCAATCAGATTGGAATTTTGTGAATGATTGTAATTTTAAATACGACATGCGTGTCGTGCCTTCTATATTTTCTACTTGTATTCCCTCTCCCCTATGCTCCCCTCGAGTGTAACTCGAGGATTCTTCTATATCATGTAATTGTTATATAGTATAGTGTTAGCACTTGTTGATGGAGATCTATGGAGATAGACCAAGAGGACAAGGCGAGGTGACCATTCATGGGAGACCACCATAGTGCTTGAAGAAGTTACCCTTAGATTGATCATTTGATTTTCTCATTGGCTTGAAAAAATATGTAGTTCGGGCTATAACCATGCCATGTTTAATTTTATGCTGATGTATGAGATGCATGATTATATTTATATGTTACTTAATATTGATGAATGATAAAAATCATATGAGTATTAATTTGTTAATAATAAATATGGTTTCATATTCAATGTCAATAAAATCATGAGAATTTTTTTAAAAAAAATCCCTCTAATAATATTAAGTCAAGATTGATGCCTTCCAAATGAATAGTACTCGTCAAGACTTTGATTGAACATGTGTAGGTTTGCCAAAGCAAAGTATAGTGACAATCTTAGTAAGGCGCGATAGGATAAAAGTGATAATCATGTGACTATAAATTCGGTTCGAGTTAACTAGTGTTATTCAATAGGATTGGGAACCTAAAGGCATGGGGTTGCGTAATAATACATTAGATGAATTAGAACAAAGTGTTGTTCACCCAACCATCCAAGAGTTACATGTGATGTAATTGACAAGTGTGGTCTACCTAAATAACCGAGTCTTGGGTGATTAGCCAAAACTAACTCATGGTTATGTGAAATATGGATCTTGGCCCACTAATATCTTATGAGGGTTGTTGATTTTAGCAAAATAGTAGTAGTTTTATTTAATAAAATGCCTTATTAAATGACTAAAATCATAATACTTATTTTGCAAATATTGTAGATATCTGTGTCATCCTATAATGTTACTAGTATACTTTCATTGCGATCAGTCCTTCAGAAGGACAAATTGAATGTGACAAATTTCCTAGACTGGTATAGAAATATGAGGATTGTCCTCAAACAAGAGAAAAAACAATGTCCTAGAGGAATCCTTACCTGCTGAGGAACCTCATGCTACGGCCGCAAGGGCCGATAGGGATGCTTACAAGAAGCATCAAAATGACGCTCTGGGTGTTGGTTGTCTCATGCTTGCAACCATGACCTCTGACTTTCAGGAGCAACATGAGGAAATTGATGCGTTCAATATGAATGAACATCTAAAGCAACTTTACCAACAACAAGCCAAACAAGAGAGGTATGACGTCTCTAAAGATTTATATCGGTACAGAATGGTAAAGGGAAACCTTTTGGAACTCATGAACTCAAAAAGACGAAGAGAAGTGTGACTTTTACTCTAGAAAATTTTGTTATAGAAATCAGTTTATCTACTTCTACATCATGGGTATTAGATACTGGATGTGGTTCTCACATTTGTGTTAATGTGCAAGAACTCAAAAGGAGTAGAACACTGGGTAAATGCGAAGTTGACCTACGAGTGAGAAATGGAGCAAGAGTTGTTGCATTAGCTATATGAACTTATTTATTAACTTTGCCTTCTGGACTTGTTTTAGAATTACAAGACTGCTATTTTGTACATTCCATTACTAAAAAATAATTTCTATTTCTTGTTTGGACAATATGTGTTTTCATTTTTAATAAAGGACACATGTTGCTCCTATGTGAATGATTTGTTTTATGGTAATGCACAATTGAAATGGTATTTATATTCTAAATCTTGATATGTCTGTCTATAATATAAATACTAAGAGGATTAAAACCAATGATTCTAATCAACTTATACATATCCAAACTTCACATAGATGAAATTTTGGAGCCATTTACTTTTGAATCATATGAGACATGTGAATCTTGTTTATTAGGCAAGATGACCAAAGCCCCTTTCAAGGGACATGGTGAAAGGGCAAAAGACTTATTAAGTCTTATACATAGTGATGTATGTGGCCCAATAAGCACACAAGCTAGATGAGGGTTTCAATACTTCGTTACGTTTACTGATGAATTCAGTAGATATCGGTATGAGTACCTAGTGAAACATAAATCTAAAACTTTTGAAAAGTTCAAAGAATTCAAGAACAAAGTACAAAACCAGCTAGGCAAAAAGTATCAAAGTTCTTCGATCAGATCGAGGAGGTGAATACTTTACCTACGAGTTTCATGACTATCTAAAGGAGTGTGAAATCGTCTCACAACTCACTCCTCCATATACACCACGATACAATGGTGTATCTGAAATGAGGAATCGAACTTTGTTGGACATGGTTCGATCAATGATGAGTCGTGTAAATCTTCCGATTCCTTTTAGGGATATGCTTTAGAAACAACAATATTTATATTGAACCGTGTTCCATTTAAATCAGTTGAAAAGCCGCAATATGAGATATGGACTGGGAAACGTCCCAGTATGTCTTTTATGAAGATTTGGGTTTGTGAGGCTTACGTGAGACGTCACGCCTCCAACAAACTTGGACCCAAATCTGATAAGTGCTTATTTGTTGGGTATCCTAAGGAAACAAAATAATATTATTTCTATTATCCCACAGAGAATAAAGTGGTTGTTGCTCGGACATGTGTCTTTCTTGAAAGAGAATTTATTTCTAGAAGAACCAGTGAGAGACAAATAGAGCTCAATGAAGTACAACCACAATAAAACACTGAACATGATATTGAGATAGAAACAGAGCAGTAACCACAAGTTGTGTATTTACTTTCTCAATCTCTTCGAGTTGGAGAATATGGTACGGCTGAACACTTGAATTTATTTATATTATCATTCAAAAAATAAATATAAATTATGTTTTCTTTAATATATAATAATATAAGATAGCAATTCGAACAAGCGCTTTAATATATATATTATAAAAAATCTCACATGAAATGAAATGTATGGGGTTCGTTGTGAACGAGAGATAACATAAATTAAAATTAAACGAAATCTTTGATAGTGATCGCTTTTATTTTAAACAATTATTTCTCAGTGTAGCGATTCTACCGCAAGTGCACGGTGTCAAGTTTTAGTATAGTGATTAATAAGAAAGGATGTCGAACCCACATGGACTAACGTATAAGTACCAAATAAAATTAGCCAAATTATATTTAGCTTACGAAAAAGATGATTAATTAAATAATTAAACTAAAGACTTAATAAACAAAACAATTCCTTTGAAGATGCGAAGGAATTCCGCTCAAGAAATCTATCAAGATGTTCGTTCAATTGTGTATCGTCAATGATTTGTTTGTTAAAACAATTACTTATCAATCAATTCTTAAGGTGACGGATTTCCGAATATAATCAATACACTCTCTCGAGCTGTATTGAAACTAGCAATAAATTGACACAAGTAACTCTCGTTCACTAATACCAACATACTACCGAATAAATCTCTATGAAAACCGTTAAATCTCTCAATTTAAAGTGACCACGTATGTGATTTAATCTCTCGATCTAAATCACAATGCCAGTGATGATCGAAGTCCGCCATATCATTGACAGGTGCACCACACTGTCCTCATCTCTATCGACCAGGGGACTCCCAGTTATCAGTGCTCCGCTCAATACCCATTCTCGTGTCTGTGCATCCAGCCCTTTGAAAAAATATTGCATTAGAGTATAGTTCGAAAAATTGTGATACCGAAATGTGTTGGCCAATTCATTGAATCTCTCCCAAACAGCGTAGAACGGTTCGAAACGTTGTGGGCAAAGCTTGTGAAGGCTTGTTGATGTCGCATCTCCAAGTACCTCACAATATAAACAAAACAAAAACAAAAATAAATTTATATAATTTTTTTTTCTTTTTCGAATGAAATAATAAAAAATTTTGGCTAAATACAATTAACTAATCTCGTATGATATTATAAAAATTAGTCCCCGGAAACGGCGCCAAAAACTTGATCGCTTTTATTTTAAACAATTATTTCTCAGTGTAGCGATTCTACCACAAGTGCACGGTGTCAAGTTTTAGTATAGTGATTAATAAGAAAGGATGTCGAACCCACAGGGACTAACGTATAAGTACCAAATAAAATTAGCCAAATTATATTTAGCCTACGAAAAAGATGATTAATTAAATAATTAAACTAAAGACTTAATAAACAAAACAATTCCTTTGAAGATGCGAAGGAATTCCGCTCAAGAAATTATCAAGATGTTCGTTCAATTGTGTATCGTAAATGATTTGTTTGTTAAACAATTACTTATCAATCAATTCTTAAGGTGACGGATTTCCGAATATAATCAATACACTCTCTCGAGCTGTATTGAAACTAGCAATAAATTGACACAAGTAACTCTCGTTCACTAATACCAACATACTACCGAATAAATCTCTATGAAAACCGTTAAATCTCTCAATTTAAAGTGACCACGTATGTGATTTAATCTCTCGATCTAAATCTCAAACATACAACATGAATTATTTGAGTGTATTACAATTTTATCTCTCGATCTCAATTGTAATTCACAAGTTCAATCAAAGGTAGCTAGGCTTTGAAAGCATGAAGCATATAATTCATGAACAAAAGATATTGATTCACTCAAACACAACCAAATCAAAGATTCAAACACAAAATTCCTTAAAATTGATAGAATAAACCAGATTAAATTCAAATCAAATTTAAATAGATGTTTAATCGTCTCTCAACCTCAAAAACATCAACTAAATATGAAAATCAAATTAATCTAAAGTTTAGAGATACGATAAACGTAGGAGCGACTCCGTGCGTTGAACGATATTTCTTCTCTCGCTTCCTTCCTTGCACTTCAAAGAATTCTTCAACCTTCTTTTGTTCCGGGAGGATAAAAGGCGGCTAAGAATATTTAGGTCTGATTATTCTTCAGAATAGGGATCCAATTTTCGTGCCTCTTTCCCTTATTTATAGAGGAGGGGAGATATGGAAGTGTTTCCAAAAATCAAACCAAATCTAGTCTTTTATTTTCAGAAAATTCTGCGTCTCGATCGATCGGTCCTTACGTCTCGATCGATCGAGCGCCTTCAGCTTCCGCGTCTGAGTTTCTCTGCCTCGCTCGATCGATCGAGTTGAAGTGTCCGATCGATCGAGCTTTCTTCACCTTTTCTTGCCAACTCTCTGCCTCTCTCGATCGATCGAGCTGGTGATTCCGATCGATCGAGCTCTGAAATAAAATGTTGGCCAAAACTTCTGCCTTCGTCGATCGATCGACCTCCTGTTCCGATTGATCGAGAATGTCAGAACTCAAATTCTTCATTTATTGGCTTGATTTGATCCGTTTTCTTCCTTGTAGCTCAATTCTTCCACATTCCACCTAGATTCCTGAAACACTCAAATAAATACCAAAAAGCGTAACATCTTCACGGAATCTACACGAAAATATATATAAATCAAAGCCCAAATACGCGTAATAATCAACCCTATCAGATAGTCTATGTTGGGTTTTGGAAACCGAATAATCTTGGTTTTGATGTTAACAAAATTTGTTATTGTGTTGCTAACATATTTCATCAAGTGTGCAGTTCATAGATCATAACTAAGAGCTTGATGAATCACAAAGAAGTAGCTTGAAAATATCAAGCTGGACCAAGATTGAAATCCTAGCAGAGCGGCTAGTTTCGATCATATCTCATAGCTCGGATATCGAAATGGCGTGCTTCCAAAAAGGTTGAACAGCCAACTCATATTTCACAACAGATCGGCTAGTTCGAATGTTATCAAAGAGAAAAGACGCCTGCAAGATACCGCGAAGAAACAGCAAGCTGTTACAGCAAGCGATTGTCAGTCTGTTGGGCATAACTCTTAGCTCACTTATTGGAACGAGACGATTCAGTATGTGTTGGAAAACTAAGACTAATATCTATAAGTAAACTTTGGAAGTCAAAGACTGAATCTGTAAGGACCCCAAGCCCTTAACCCTTAATTAGTGTATTAACCACTATGTGTGGCACATGCTTTCAATAAAGACTCAATCGGGAAGCTCAGATGATACTTTACCATCCCCATTACACCAATTTTCACATGATAGACTTTTATAAAAAAATTGGGCAGAGTCTCCCCATAAATAGAGCTATCCCAAAACACAAGCACATCACATAATATAATTCCCGGCCAGGGAATACACAATACTCAACAGAATATAGTACACAAAGTAAATTCCCAGCCAGGGAAGACACCACACATATGACGACATAAATGGGTCTCAACACCCACACAATACACTAACGACTCTCATATCATTAGCAATTCTACCACAATTGCATGCAACATATAATGAAAGAGAGAAATGCTCATGCCTTTATATACAACCCATATACAAGAATATTCGTGCTCACATGCGAGCATCATAAATGTGTATATAAACCTCGGGTGTATATAAGTACTCTATACGATACCGTGCTCCATCAAGCCCTGGTACCACGATCCTGTGAGTACATCCAATCAACAGCTCGAGCCCAGCTCCATAGCCATCGATGCACCTGTTCACCTGCCCCAACAGAGACAGCCCCCAACGGGGTGAGCATACAAATACACAAAATCTCATAATCACAATAATGAAATTCATAATTTACAACACAAGTAAATATTAATGAATTTTAAATGATACTCCCTGGATGGCAACATCCTCATCCGGGATTCCGTGTACTGTCCCTGTTCTCACAATCATCAAACTCATCAAATCTCATAAATCAGTAAATCAACACATTGATTTAACTCATAGCATGCCTGATTCTCAAGTATCAATAATTAATGATTCCAAATTCATTATACATGCAAACATAGATATCTCGATACATACTGATTTTTCGACTTTGCTACCAATCACAGATAGCTCAAATGCCTAGCATTTATTTTACAAATTCTCTATTTCACTTAGACATCTCACATGTCTTACAATGAATACATGATCCCACGATCATTCTCAGCCATCTCAAATGCCCTACTCTTTATTTTACAAATTCTCATTTATACTTAGACATCTCACATGTCTTACAATAGTCACATAAACCCAGTACCTCATACCTCTTATAAGGTCATACTACTCTAGTATTACGCACACTTGTGGCAGCGATATCAAGACTAGGTCGTTCCATAGTCATATCGACACATATATATATATATATATAGCCATACCCACAACCATCTAATGCAATTATAACACATTATGCATTTCACAATTGCTATCACATAAAGTAATGCTCGTACGTCGCACGTACCTTAAGCCTCCGAAGTCCGAGCCAAACATTGCTCGAGTTCCATGCTCCGAGGAACGATGTGCTAACACGATAAATTAATTCACAATTAATTACGAACATGCAACCCATGCTCAAGCACACCCTTAACCCTCAAAAATATTGTCAACACAAGACAATAAACCAATATCGAAAATTGCTCAAGAATTCCCCACAAATTTTCGAACCTTCACAACACGAATCGAACTCAATTAAACACCATAATTCATCTAAAATATGAATTAATCAATCAACAACATGATTAATCGCTCCACATGCCAAAACCCCCAAATTCGAATTCAAGCCCTAAATTCGAATCCAATTCCTCAATTTCGAACACAATCAAGCATCATAATGCATCTAAAACATGAATTAATCAATTACTAACAAGAATCATCACTCCTTGTCAAAAGCCCCAATTTTTCGAACCCTAACTCACAAAATTCGAGGTGAAATTCGAACCAAATGCAACAAATATTTCGAACCACAAAAGTCTGAAATCATCGACTCAAAAACATCACAAAAACGCCCCAAAACACAGGAAGAAAAGCCCCAAAAATCGTACCAAAATCGGGCCACAAAATCGGACAGAAACCAGTGACGAACCCTAGCGCTTTCTGCAGAAATCCGAGCTCGATTCTCGACGAAACTTCGAATTGTTGGTATGGATAGGAGCGCCTGGAAGAGACGATTCCAACGGCGGGTGGCACGCGCCGAACGGCGGCCGGACGGCGGCGGGCGGTGGCCTTTTCTGCGCGGTGGTCGAAAGGGGATCGGGAATGCGCGGGAGGGAGAGAGAGATAATGTGCTAAAATGGATCCGATAATTAAAATCTCGGGTTCAACTGGTATTTATAGCAAAAATACCCCGAAATACTAATATCCCCACAAATACATCATGATTCATTAAAAATCATCTGTTTTCAAAAACTCTCTCTCTAACTCAAAAACCCCCTACTGGTGCCCACACCCAGCACCCGAGATTCCGAGTCACACTAAAAACCCAACTCACAGGTTTTCACCGAAATGAGAATACGATCTCAACCTCGGGATCCAACGATCCCAACTACTCAAATAGACGAGCCCAGAAGGCCCGACACCTTGATTAAACTCCAATTGCCACGTAAAACAACTTTACGGGTTATTAACACTCCGGGATTAACATCCATAATTTCTGGTCATCACAGAATCGGACGTTAAGATGGCCAAAAAGCTTCTGCAAGTCACACCATGCGACGCCTGTAAGATTGAGCTGTTACAGCAAGCGATTGTCAGTCTGTTGGGCATAACTCTTAGCTCGCTTATCGGAACGAGGCGATTCAGTATGGGTTGGAAAGTTAAGACAAATATCTACAAGTTATCATTGAAAGTCAAAGACTGAATCGGATGTTAAGATGGCCGAAAAGCTTCTGCAAGTCACGACATATGCTGCTGCATCCAGCAAACATACAGCAGGACCATTGCCTCGTATTTCGAGCATAACTCTCGCATAAAAACTCGAAATCGAGCGATTCTTGATTCCATGGAAAGTTAAGATAAAGGGATACAACTCTCATGTAGATAACTTTTCCCAGAAATCAAAGAATCAAGAGCTACAAGCAACAGATCAGAAGAGCAAGTTTATCAAGCTGTTTTTGTATCAAGCTTGCCTTGCATCAGACTGATCTGTCCAGACCAGACTGACCTGTCCAGACCAGACTGATCTGTCCAAGCTGATCCAGCCAGACCGGTCTGAAATACAAAGAGCAGACTGATCTGTCCAAGCTGATCCTGCCAGACCGGTCCGAAGCCCAGAAACCAGAATATGATCGTTGCAAGCTCGGGAATGATGCAGAACCTTTTCCAACGGGCATATTCTTGTGTCTAACGTATATATCATTACTTGGGGCTATATATACATGATTTGGAAACTCAATTAAATCTGATTGAAGATCAATCCAAGCCTTCCAAAGCAAACCCACTTGGGATTCAATTGGGGAACTTCAAAGACAAAAGCTGCTAAATGAAGAGCACTCCCCAAACCTTTGGCACCACTTACCTTGCTATATCAGATTCATTATGGAATCATTCGGGCCATATATATTCACTCTATTCATTGTATTTGAGAGCCTAATAGATGAGTGAATATCATTGTAACGGTTGATGATCCATCACAACCGATTGAGAGGTCTTTGTATGTGAGACATTAAAGAACGTACAAAGTTGAGTTGCTAGGAGTTCTAGTTGGATGGGGCATTCCCAACTGGATCGGGTTTGTACAACGAGATTGTATAAATCAAAGTCTTCTAGTGGAATCCTTCCATGAGGTGGAAGAAGGGGAGACGTAGAAGGATTACACCACCAGTAAGACCCCGTTACGAATTAATAAGGGTAATTACCGATTAAGCAAACCCGGGTGACAAAAGCTGAGTTTTCGAGTTAAGGTGTACAAGATCACAACACCTTATTTTTTAAACAAAATAAAATACATCAAACAAATTAATTTTTGGGGCATAATTTTCAGCCATTTCAGATTTTACAACACCATAAACTCATGTTGGACACATGGAGCAAAGTGGGCACAAAAATTTAATAAAAAACTCACTCCCCAACCTAGGTTCCATCGCCCCTCACCTATATCAAGGCATGTGGATTGCCTTTTATTTTAACAATCTGATATTCCCTTTCATCTTCCTCACTCCAACAAGCAACCTTTTTCTCTCTTTTCCCTCCTCTAAAAATCGAGAGCTTCACCTCCCTTTTCCTCCATCAAAACATGCTCAAATCTTGCATGCAAGCTAGGAATCGGATAGGATTTTAGAAGAGCTTCAAGGTTTTGGGTGTTTGAAAGCTTGGGAGGTATATCATTCCCTTTATATTGTTAATCTTCGATTTTATTCTGGTTGGGTCGATTTTTAGAGTTATGTTTATGAATAAAGAGGTGAAACTCATGCTGCCATGAGTTTCAGCAGAAACTATGGTTGCATGCAGTATATGGCTCTGTATTTTCGACTACTGTAACGCGGAATCTGACTGTGAGCCTCAAACAAAAGTTGTAGATATATGGGTTTTTGTTCTGTGGCTGAAATTTGGGATCATTTGGAATTGATTTGAGTGAGATACTCCCATTTTACTAAACTATGCCAGATTCAACTCTGCATGTGCTGGAAATGCACATGCAGTGTAGAATTTCGGACTTTTGACAAAGTTTAATTTAGATTTTGTTGTCTATTTTTACATGACCTTGTAGATCTTTTCATTCTCTTGAATTTAAAAAAAAGAATGACTTATTTTGGACTTATTTTCAATTAAATATGAATTTTATACTTTAAGTGTGCAAATCATGTTCTGCATGTGGGCGAAAATGTCATGCAGAGTGTTGTCCGAGTTCCTGAGCATTTTCGGCTAGGAATTTCGAAAACTCTCCAGAAATAGGTATTTTAGTACTTTGAGTTTTCTGTCATTTTCCACTGTAATTACCCATTTTGGTTTTAAAATGAAAAAAGTTATGACAAATTTACAAAACCTGCTCGAGATGGAAAACAGAATTTCAAAAGCTACGTATTTAGTGTTTTAACTACTTTTACTGGAAGAATTAGCCCGACATCATTAGACAAGAAAATGAAGTCCTTTGAGTTTGGGAACTTTGAGCACTGGAATCGGGTCATTCGGAAGTTATATGATTTTATTATGAATTTTCTACTAAATTTGCTCAGTCTGAAATTAAGGGAAAAATCAGTAGGAATCACCCTTAAAAACTTGTTATAGCTTTTGTGTCTAAATAAGCACTTAGTGATAATTTTGTAGTATTTATGACCAGGTTAAATAATTTCGGGACTATTTTGGAGCACTCGATAAAATTAGTACTGGTCCGAGGTACGTAGAAAACGGGTTTTATCACAATGTCTGGCAAAGACATGTGATGTTCCCGGGTATGATTTACTTGTCATTACTTGCTCCTTATGTGACTATGTGATAAGTTGATCTGCAGTATATGAATTACATGGTACATTGACTGCATGATATATGATGACATGAGATTTGAGATGCATCACATGAGGTTATGATATTGCATGATGCATTGACACGCATGGACATTGAGCATGTCATGTTGAGCCTATTGATTCGTTCTTGGTACCTATATCTTTTCTTGGTATGAGTGATGCGTGTCTGGGGATGATGGGCAGCCGTTGGCTCTACAGGAGAGAGTGTGAGCTGAGTGATGCCGGAGCGACGAGCGTGCCGACGTCGCCCAAACACGAGGATGATGGACCGCCGATGGCTCGACTGAGAGATAGATCGGAGCGCGGAACGTGTCACATCCTGCTCGAGCACTGATGAGTGATTGTTGATCTTCCTTTGTACTCTTGAGACATTGATATGCGAGATTTGATACCCTTCATATGCATTTGCATTCATGCACGGCATGCATCGCATGTTATTTGTCATACACTGTGATTTTATCTGTTTCTCGTACTGGGGTTCTGACCCCCTTCGCGGGGGGCTGTCATGTCTTTGTTGGATGGACATGACAGGTATTGCAGGTGGACTAATGTCGGATGCTCAGGAGGAAGCATCCAGGAGTGCTAGGGCTCCGTGAGCACGAGTTCTTGTCCTTTTTGTTGAGTCATTTTCCCAGTATGGTATTGACGAACTTTTTAAAAACTATACTATTCTCCGGGGGATGCCCCGAGTATTTTGTATGCTAACGTATTTTCGTATTTTCTAAACTTTATTGATGGTCGTGTGTGGGATGCAAATTAGAAATACATATTTTGAGTATTTACTTACTATATGTGAAAAAGAAAAAAAAAATTTGGGCCACGTTTTGATAACTTAAATAATCTTCCGCGGTGTACGTTAATAAAATAATCGTGTGATAATTAAACGTATGATTAGGATCGGGCCCTCACAGTTGGTATCAGAGCATAATCTGGGATATGCTCGCATTAGAGTTAGGACACTGAGTCTAGACACAAATAAATTGTTGCGTATGTGTTTGACTAGATGCCTTAATTGCTATTGCCTGCTATGTTTCGTGTTATCGTTATACATTGAGACATCAAACAGAATTAGACTTTTGAGTATAACACGTTATCTGTACATTTTTCCAAGTTGGATTGACTTTAATCTGAAAGTATTTAGAAATTATACTTCCTCTCAGAAATTTTCTTTTCTCCCGTACTTCCTTTAGAATGGCACCTACAAATCGTGGTCGTAAAGGCAAGGGAGTTGTGCAAGAAGCTGCGTCGTAGCAGAACGCAAGCCATGATGACAATGTAGAGGAACTGACGCAGCGAATTGAGAAACTAGATATGGGAGAAGTTGTGGCAAGATTTCAGAGTATGCGGCCACCAAAGTTCCATGGTACTGATACTGGGGAACGAGCCGAATCATGGATCCGAGAGATTGAATATCTATTCGATCTAGTTGACTATGCACCTACCGTGAGATTGAAGCTAGCGATTTTTCAGCTTAAGGACAGAGCACAGCTTTGGTGGGAAGCAATCAGAACGGGATTGCGCGAATCAGGGATAATTATCACATGGGATATTTTCAAGACCCAATTCCTGGAGCACTACTCACCTCCATCTTACTACATTGCCAAGGAAACTGAATTCAACAATCTAGTGCAAGGGAGTATGACTGTTACCGAATATGCATCTCAATTTTTAGCACTTATGAGTTATGTTCCTTACATAGCTGCGAATCCTAAAGCACAGTACACACGAGTTGTGAATGGTTTGCACCCATCTATTTTCACTCTTGTTATCCCTGGAGATGCCACTTCTGTCATTGAAGCAATTGAGAGAGCTAAGCGGGCTGAGGCCGGATTGATGAGGGCTGAGGGCTGGTGTTCAGTTTGCCCCACAAAGTGCTCCATATCCTTTTATGGGAACTAATCAACAAGTGCAACTTCCACAGCATCAGCAACAAAGGCCCCAACAATTCTTGAATTCACAAAGGTTTAAACCGAAGGGCAGGAAATTCAAGAGAAGTCAGTCAGGGTCATCCAGCTCTAGTGGTTCCAGGGGTTCTATAGGAGGACCATTTGTCAAAGCTTGCGCACATTGTGGAGGTAAACACCCTACAGAGCAATGTGGAGGAGTGCCAGGGAGTTGTTTTAATTGTGGTCAGACAAGGCACTATGCGAGAGCATGTCCATCTCGTGCCCAAGGATTCATGCAGTCTCAGCAGCCTCGATTCCATACTAGGGGTGGTTTTCAGGGAGGCCATCAGACTCGGCCTACTCAATCCCAGCAGCAATCGAACTACCCACAGATCAGAGGGAACACTCCGCAGTCCTATCCTGGACCACAGCAGGCTAGGGTGTACGCACTGACTGAAGATCAAGCACGGGAGGCCCTAGGTAGTGTGATCGAAGGTACATGTCTTATTTTTGGTCACACTGCACGAGTATTATTTGATACAGGAGCATCGCATTCATTCATTGCATCCAATTTTGTTGATGAGTATGACCTAGAGTCTACGTCTCTTCAGGAGACTTCTACTGTATCCACTCCAGCTGGTAAACTAATTTTAGCCAGTTCTATCGTGCTAAATTGTATACTACAATTTGATGATAGTATTATGATCACAAACTTAATGGTTTTGCCAATGTATGATTTTGATGTATTGTGGGCATGGATACTCTGACAAATTACCGAGCTACAGTGGATTGTTTCCATGGTATTGTCCGATTCAGACCACATTATGGTCCTAAATGGAATTCTATGGCAGAGGTTCTCTTGCAAAAATCCCTATAGTATCTGCAATGGAAATGTTTAGACTTCTATCCTTAGGAAATGAGGGATATCTAATCTATGCGGTGGACGCCACAAAGAAAGGGCCGGAATTGTCCAACATTCCAGTTGTGAAAGATTTTGCAGATGTATTTCCGGAAGAAATTCCAGGGTTTCCGCCTAATCGTGAGATCGATTTCAGTATTGAATTGATGCCAGATACAACACTGATTTCTAAAGCTCCGTATCGAATGGCACCAGCGGAATTGAAGGAATTGAAAGAACAATTGCAGGCTCTTCTTGAAAAAGGCTATATACGTCCCAGTATGTCACCTTGGGGTGCGCCGGTACTGTTCGTGAAAAAGAAAGATGGCACAATGAGAATGTGTATTGACTACAGGCAACTCAATCGAGTTACGGTGAAGAACAAATACCCATTGCCAAGAATCGATGATCTATTCGATCAACTCCAAGGAACATCGGTATATTCAAAAATTGATCTTCGCTCAGGCTACCATCAGCTCCGAGTTAGGGAAAGTGATGTTCCAAAGACAGCTTTCAGGACCAGAGATGGCCACTTTGAGTTCTTGGTGATGCCTTTTGGACTGACTAATGCACCAGCAGTGTTCATGGACTTAATGAACAGAGTGTTCAGAAACTTTCTGGACAAATTTGTGATAGTATTCATTGATGATATTTTGGTGTACTCAAGGTCCCGGAAGGATCACAAGGAGCATTTACGATTGATATTACAGACTCTTCGAGAGGCTCAACTATATGCGAAATTATCTAAGTGTGAATTCTGGTTGGACCAAGTAATGTTCTTGGGTCATGTGATATCAGCACAAGGGATATCTGTGGATCCCAATAAAGTGGAAGCAGTAATTAATTGGCCTAGACCAACTAACATACATGAAGTTCGAAGTTTTATGGGCTTGGCCGGTTATTACAGGCGATTTATTGAAGGTTTCTCTCTGATAGCCCGACCCATCACACAATTGACCAAGAAGAACCAGAGTTTTATTTGGTCAGACGACTGTGACGATAGTTTTCAAGAGTTGAAAAAGAGATTAACCACGGCCCCAGTTTTAGCTCTACCATCTGGATCAGGAGGATTTGTGGTATGTGCTGATGCGTCAGCCAGAGGATTGGGGTGTGTTTTTATGCAGCATGGAAAGGTCATTGCTTATGCTTCGAGACAACTTAAGCCCCATGAGTCTCGATACCCCGTCCATGACCTTGAATTAGCAGCCATTGTTTTTGCTTTGAAAATTTGGAGGCACTATCTCTATGGTGAGAAATTCATTATTTACTCGGATCATAAGAGTTTGAAGTACTTGTTCACTCAGTCGGAACTGAACATGAGACAACGGCGATGGATGGATTTACTGAAGGATTTTGACTGTGAAATCCAATACCAACCAGGGAAGGTGAACTTGGTAGCCGATGCTCTAAGCCGGAAAGTTCAAGATGCCGTGGTAGCATCGATTCATGTCTGGCAGAATTACGATGAGCTGTGCACTTCTGGGTGGACTTACCAGCCGCATGGAAAATGTTTTATTGTCTCCGCGATACAATTCGAGCCACATATTATTTCGTCAATCAAACAGGCTCAAGAGATGGATCCATACATTCACAAGTTGAAAGAGACAATTTCTGTTGGCCAATCATCCAGGTTCAATGTATCCCCTGATGGTTCGGTACAGATGAATGGCAGATTGGTCGTACCAAACCTTATAAACTTGAAGGAAGCATTATGTCAGGAGGCGCACTGCAGTCGCCATAGTGTTCATCCAGGGAATCGTAAGATGTACCTTACGTTGAAACCCCACTTCTGGTGGGAAGGTATGAAAAAGGACATTGCTGAATTTGTGGCAAGATGTTTGACTTGCCAACAGGTTAAAGCTGAAAGAATGAGACCGGGCGGTATGCTACAGAGTTTAGAAGTGCCGCAATGGAACTGGGAACATATCGCTATGGATTTTGTGACACATTTGCCCAGATCGAACAAGGGTTGTGATGCAATCTGGGTTGTGGTTGACCGATTATCCAAGTCAGCGCATTTCATACCATATGAGCGTACTTACTCGTACAAGAAGATGGCGCGATTGTATGTGGATAATGTAGTTCGGATGCATGGAGTGCCAGTTTCTATTGTCTCCGACAGGGATCCGAGATTTACTTCAAAGTTTTGGATTAGCTTTCAGAATGCCATGGGTACAAAATTAGCGATGAGTACTGTCTACCACCCACAAACAGATGGACAAACAGAGAGAACCATCCAAACACTTGGGGACATGTTACGGTTGGTAGTGATGGATTTTGGAGGAAATTGGCAAGAATCATTATCATTGGTCGAATTCTCCTATAACAATAGTTTCCAAACTACTATCGGGATGGCACCATTCGAGGCCTTATATGGAAAGAAATGTCGATCCCCGGTATGCTGGGACGAGATCGGTGAAAAGCAACTGACCCGACCTGAGTTTGTAGAAGAAATGCAAGGAAAGATTGAACTAATACGAAAAAGGATGAAAGCTGCTCTGGACAGACAGGCCAGTTATGCAAATAAAAGGAGAAGACCATTGGAATTCCAAATTGAAGATAGGGTATTTTTGAAAGTATCGCCATTCCGAGGGACAATGCGTTTTGGGCGCCGAGGTAAGTTATCACCTCGTTACATCGGTCCCTACCAAATCGTAGAAAAGATTGGAGCAGTGGCATACCGTTTAGCTTTGCCACAACAGTTGTCGCTGATACATGATGTCTTTCATGTATCCATGCTTAGAAAATATGAACCAGACCCATCTCATGTCTTACAACCTGAAGAAATTGAGGTAGATGGTTCTTTGTCGTATGTAGAACACCCGATCAGGGTATTGGATAGAAAAGAGAAAGTGTTAAGGAACAAGACTATTCCCTTAGTACTACTACAGTGGAGTAGACATGGCACAGAAGAATCAACATGGGAATTGGAGGCCAAATGCGACAAGAATGGCCACATCTATTTGAGGATACTCCTTTGTATTCCATGCTTTGTACTTATGATTATCCGATGTATCTGTAAGAATCTAAGTGAAATAAATTCGTATCTTTCCGATTTCGAGGACGAAATCTTGTAAGAGGGGAAGAAATGTAAGACCCCGTTACGAATTAATAAGGGTAATTACCGATTAAGCAAACCCGGGTGACAAAAGCTGAGTTTTCGAGTTAAGGTGTACAAGATCACAACACCTTATTTTTTAAACAAAATAAAATACATCAAACAAATTAATTTTTGGGGCATAATTTTCAGCCATTTCAGATTTTACAACACCATAAACTCATGTTGGACACATGGAGCAAAGTGGGCACAAAAATTGAATAAAAAACTCACTCCCCAACCTAGGTTCCATCGCCCCTCACCTATATCAAGGCATGGGGATTGCCTTTTATTTTAACAATCTGATATTCCCTTTCATCTTCCTCACTCCAACAAGCAACCTTTTTCTCTCTTTTCCCTCCTCTAAAAATCGAGAGCTTCACCTCCCTTTTCCTCCATCAAAACATGCTCAAATCTTGCATGCAAGCTAGGAATCGGATAGGATTTTAGAAGAGCTTCAAGGTTTTGGGTGTTTGAAAGCTTGGGAGGTATATCATTCCCTTTATATTGTTAATCTTCGATTTTATTCTGGTTGGGTCGATTTTTACAGTTATGTTTATGAATAAAGAGGTGAAACTCATGCTGCCATGAGTTCCAGCAGAAACTATGGTTGCACGCAGTATATGGCTCTGTATTTTCGACTACTGTAACGCGGAATCTGACTGTGAGCCTCAAAGAAAAGTTGTAGATATATGGGTTTTTGTTCTGTGGCTGAAATTTGGGATCATTTGGAATTGATTTGAGTGAGATACTCCCATTTTACTAAACTATGCCAGATTCAACTCTGCATGTGCTGGAAATGCACATGCAGTGTAGAATTTCGGACTTTTGACAAAGTTTAATTTAGATTTTGTTGTCGATGTTTACATGACCTTGTAGATATTTTCATTCTATTGAATTTAAAAAAAAGAATGACTTATTTTGGATGTGAATTTTATACTTTAAGTGTGCAAATCATGTTCTGCATGTGGGCGAAAATGTCATGCAGAGTGTTGTCCGAGTTCCTGAGCATTTTCGGCTAGGAATTTCGAAAACTCTCCAGAAATAAGTATTTTAGTACTTTGAGTTTTCTGTCATTTTCTACTGTAATTACCCATTTTGGTTTTAAAATGAAAAAGTTATGACAAATTTACAAAACCTGCTCGAGATGGAAAACAGAATTTCAAAAGCTACGTATTTAGTGTTTTAACTACTTTTACTGGAAGAATTAGCCCGACATCATTAGACAAGAAAATGAAGTCCTTTGAGTTTGGGAACTTTGAGCACTGGAATCGGGTCATTCGGAAGTTATATGATTTTATTATGAATTTTCTACTAAATTTGCTCAGTCTGAAATTAAGGGAAAAATCAGTAGGAATCACCCTTAAAAACTTGTTATAGCTTTTGTGCCTAAATAAGCACTTAGTGATAATTTTGTAGTATTTATGACCAGGTTAAATAATTTCGGGACTATTTTGGAGCACTCGATAAAATTAGTACTGGTCCGAGGTACGTAGAAAACGGGTTTTATCACAATGTCTGGCAAAGACATGTGATGTTCCCGGGTATGATTTACTTGTCATTACTTGCTCCTTATGTGACTATGTGATAAGTTGATCTACAGTATATGAATTACATGGTACATTGACTGCATGATATATGATGACATGAGATTTGAGATGCATCACATGAGGTTATGATATTGATGCATTGACACGCATGGACATTGAGCATGTCATGTTGAGCCTATTGATTCGTTCTTGGTACCTATATCTTTTCTTGGTATGAGTGATGCGTGTCTGGGGATGATGGGCAGCCGTTGGCTCGACAGGAGAGAGAGTGAGCTGAGTGATGCCGGAGCGACGAGCGTGCCGACGTCGCCCAGACACGAGGATGATGGACCGCCGATGGCTCGACTGAGAGATTGATCGGAGCGCGGAGCGTGTCACATCCTGCTCGAGCACTGATGAGTGATTGTTGATCTTCCTTTGTACTCTTGAGACATTGATATGCGAGATTTGATACCCTTCATATGCATTTGCATTCATGCACGGCATGCATCGCATGTTATTTGTCATACACTGTGGTTTTATCTGTTTCTCGTACTGGGGTTCTGACCCCCTTCGCGGGGGGCTGTCATGTCTTTGTTGGATGGACATGACAGGTATTGCAGGTGGACTAATGCCGGATGCTCAGGAGGAAGCATCCAGGAGTGCTAGGGCTCCGTGAGCACGAGTTCTTGTCCTTTTTGTTGAGTCATTTTCCCAGTATGGTATTGACGAACTTTTTAAAAATTATACTATTCTCCGGGAGATGCCCCGAGTTTTTGTATGCTAACGTATTTTCGTATTTTCTAAACTTTATTGATGGTCGTGTGTGGGATGCAAATTAGAAATACATATTTTGAGTATTTACTTACTATATGTGAAAAAGAAAAAAAAAAATTGGGCTACGTTTTGATAACTTAAATAATCTTCCGCTGTGTACGTTAATAAAATAATCGTGTGATAATTAAACGTATGATTAGGATCGGGCCCTCACACCACCTTCGAACTTCCATAAACAAATGCTTGTTTATTTACTTTATTTGCATATCTTTAAAATGTCTTTCAAATGGTTAATCGGTTTAGAGCTAGTTATGTCGAGTGTCTTCCGCTCGATTTTGTAATCGAACTCAATATAATATCTCGGTGCATTAATTCAAGAACACGAGCTATTGAAGCTCAAGTTAGTTGACTGGCCACCCACCCCCGGAATCGATCCTGACAAGTGGTATCAGAGCCGGGTTGCTCTTGGAAAGCATTTGAACCGTTTTTAGGCGGAAATCTTTTAAAGAGAATATTCCACGAGCATGAAATTATTTTCATAGCATAAATTTCAAAATTTTGGTGTATGAATTTTTTTTGCATAAAAATCAATTTCATTGTATTCATTTTGCACGAAAAATAATTTTAAAATCTATTTTAAAATTTTAATTTTAGTTCAATTTGTTCTAAACTCTTTTTAAGTTTAAAATTTTTATTTTGAGATTTTATCTAACAATTTTCGAAGCATTTTAGTTTTTCTGGCAGCTTGCAGCGACTTTGGGAAAATTGGCATAACTTCTTGTTCGGATGTCCAAATGACAAACCGTTTTTTGCGTTGCAAACTAGATTCTTTGAGGATCACAGCGGTATAGGTCTTGCAGCCCAAACTTGCTCGAGGAAAAGCAGTTTACTAGTTCAAGTTGAACTAAGTGTGCTGCCATCGCAGAAAGATGAAATGGACATTGTTGAGTTTTGTCAAAATAATTCAAATTTGTTGCCAAGTATGCTTCATCCATCATCAAAAGAGGTTATTTTTGTTCAAAATTTAATGTGCATTGCATTTTTTTTAAATTTGTTTCAGCGTACACCATTTGCCCCTTACTTGCTCAAATTTTCAAACATTTTAAAATTAAGGGGGAGAGTTTAATCTCAATCCTTGAGGGGGAGTAAATTTTATTTGTCTTACTTTTTGATTCACACAAAAAGGGGGAGAAATATGTTGTTTAAAAAATATGATTTTTTCTTGTTATGCAACATTGTGCTTTAATGTTCATATTTTTATTCAAGTATTGTGATCATCAAAAATGGGGAGATTGTTGGGTTTTGGAAACCCGAATAATCTTGGTTTTGATGTTAACAAAACTTGTTATTGTGTTGCTAACTTATTTCATCAAGTGTGCAGTTCATAGATCATAACTAAGAGCTTGATGAATCACAAATAAGTAGCTTGAAAATATCAAGATGGACCAAGACTGAAATCCTGGCAGAGCGGCTTGTTTCGATCATATCTCATAGCTCGGATATCGAAATGGCGTTCTTCCAAAGAGGTTGAATAGCCAACTCAAAATACTAAAAGTCATATTTCACAACAGATCGGCTACTTAGAATGTTATCAAGGAGAAAAGACGCCTGCAAGATCAAGCTGTACTGTGAAGAAACAGCAAGCTGTTACAGCAAGCGACTGTCAGTATGTTGGGCATAACTCTTAGTTCGCTTATCAGAACGAGACGATTCAGTATGGGTTGGAAAGCTAAGACAAATATATACAAGTTATTTTTGGAAGTCAAAGACTGAATCGGATGTTAAGATGTCCAAAAAGCTTCTGCAAATCACGCCATGTGACGCCTGTAAGATCGAGCTGTTACAGTAAGAGACTGTCAGTCTGTTAGGTATAACTCTTAGCTCGCTTATCGGAACGAGACGATTCAGTATGGGTTGGAAAGCTAAGGTAAATATCTACAAGTCAGCTTTGAAAGTCAAAGACTGAACTGTTGGGATATGCCCTAAGACAAGTCGTTAGATGATTGTTTAAGACATACAATGTTTATGGATTTATGAATGGCAATTCATTATTATATATTATTCTTTTACTGTGCATTGTGAATTAATATATATGTTAATGTCCTTAGAATAATATTGTATTATTCTTAAAGATGTTCCTAGTCAAGTATTATCATGAAAGGGATAATGATAAGACGTAGAGACTAGTATATGTTGATCGATGAATTGTTCATTGATATGAGATATCAAATCAACATATGGGTACATGTTAGAGAACGATGTACTGAACAGACCCACCATGAGAATGCAACATGGATAGTTATATGATCGTCATATGCAATTCTCATAGTGATAATAATGTATGTAATCCTTACGACTTGTGATCATCAGAGATCCCAACATAAGGAGTTATGTATCTTGATATCGTCAAACGTTACCCGTAACAGGGTATACTATAAAGGCGACTATTGGATACACTACGAATTATGTAGAGGGATGTTGACTGATCGAGATAGGATTTGTCCCTCCTATATAACAGGAGATGTGTTTGGCCCTTGATCAAGTGAGAACTAAAATGCATGGCCATGCTCGAATGAGTCGATATGAGATATCGAGCTTATTCGTTTATTCTAGTTCTACTTGGGGATCAAGAAATAAAGATTGGATATACGAGTATGACTATTCCATGACTCGTGTTCAATCTAAACACAAAGGACAAAGGGATTAAGTTACATGATTAATATTATCACAAGTTCTAAAGGTTATGTCGAGTCATTGACATTCTCGTAATTTGGGTAGCATCGATGTGTTGCTAGATACCGCTCGATGCTTGCGACATAAAATGAGACTTTATGTCACTGCCAACATTACGAGATCCTATCGGGTCGCACAAAAGATTAAATCAAGAAGGGAAATTAAATTCATGGGATGAATTAAATAATTAAGAGGAGTCTTAATTAATAATCATAAGGATTAATTAAATCATGGGCTTAAGCCCATGAAGCTTTGAGAAAGCCTTTAATTAATCATATTTAATATGATTGCATGGGTTTTAATTGTAAGACAATTTTAATATCACTAAACCTACACCATAGGAAGCATCGGCCGCCGCTCTCCCTCTCTCTCTCGGTTTGCTTGATAGCCGTAGGGGGCTTGGAGGTGTTCGAACCGTTTTCGATTTAGAATCGAGTTTGCTTCGTGTATTGGTTTA
This sequence comes from Haberlea rhodopensis, assembly GCA_907163345.1. Taxonomy (NCBI): domain Eukaryota; kingdom Viridiplantae; phylum Streptophyta; class Magnoliopsida; order Lamiales; family Gesneriaceae; genus Haberlea; species Haberlea rhodopensis. The sequence goes on along the minus strand of CAJQUN010000007.1, from coordinate 15,031,053 downwards.
ATAACTTGTCTAGCAACTTGTTATTAAATCATCCCTTCATTCGATTTGATCGTGTGGATACCGTTGAGGCAAAACCAATCGAGTTTTGCTTAGTGACTCGGAGAAGGCGTAAGACGTGGTGCAGCTCCGTGGATTCTGCCTCAAACACGCTACAAGGGTAAGACACTTGTAATTCTCTAATCCGATATGAATCCCTTTGTATAGATCGCTGGTTTGTAATCCCAAAATTTTATTCCGCTGCGCTGTATGCTCATGGGGTTACTTACATGAACCGGATGTTAAGATGGCCGAAAAACTTCTGCAAGTCACGCCATGTGTTGCTGCATCCAGCAAACATAAGCAGGACCATTGCCTCGTATTTCAAGCACAACTCTCTCATAAAAACTCAAAATCAAGCGATTTTTGATCCGTGGAAAGCTAAGAGAAAGGAATACAACTTTCATGTAGATCACTTTGCCCAAAAATCAAAGAATCAAGAGCTACAGGAAAAAGATCAGAAGAGCAAGTTTATCAAGCTGTTTTTGTATCAAGCTTGTCTTTCATCAGACTTGTCTGTCCAGACCAGACTGACCTGTCCAGACCAGACTGATCTATCCAAGCTGATCCGGCTAGACCGGTCTGAAATACAAAGAGCAGACTGATCTGTCCAAGCTGATCCTGCCAGACCGGTCTGAAATACAAAGAGCCCAGAAACCAGAATATGACCGTTGCAAGCTCGGGAATGATGCAGAACCTTTTCCAACGGGCATATTCTTGTGTCTAACGTATATATCATTACTTGGGGCTATATATACATGATTTGGAAGCTCAATAACAGCTGATTGAAGATCAATCCAAGCCTTCCAAAGCAAACCCACTTGGGATTCAATTGGGGAACTTCAAAGACAAAAGCTGCTAAATGAAGAGCACTCCCCAAACCTTTGGCACCACTTACCTTGCTATATCAGATTTATTATGGAATCATTTGTGCCATATATATTCACTCTATTAATTGTATTTGAGAGCTTAATAGATGAGTGAATATCATTGTAACGGTTGATGATCCATCACAATCGATTGAGAGGTCTTTGTATGTGAGACATTAAAGAACATACATAGTTGAGTTGCTAGGAGTTCTAGTTGGATGGGTCATTCCCAACTGGATCGGGTTTGTACAACGGGATTGTATAAATCAAAGTCTTCCAGTGGAATCCTTCCATGAGGTGGAAGAAGGGGAGACGTAGAAGGATTACACCACCTTCGAACTTCCATAAACAAATGCTTGTTTATTTACTTTATTTGCATATCTTTAAAATATCTTTCAAATGGTTAATCGGTTTAGAGCTGGTTATGTCGAGTGTCTTCCGCTCGATTTTGTAATCGAACTCGATATAATCTCTCGGTGCATTAATTCAAGAACACGAGCTATTGAAGCTCAAGTTGGTTGAACTCGGGTGTGGAATGGCAACCCACCACCGTTCGATCCTGACAGTCTATATATCTTGTTATGTGAGGATACATATAATTTTACGGTATTTCGATGATTATTATAGAAATCATTTGAGTCGGACTTAAAAGAAGTTAAGGTGTTCTTTAAATTGAATGATTTCATTTCAACAATAGATTTGAAAATGTGAACTATTTTTTTTTTAAAAAAATGTCTTAAAATTGAATATGGTGTATCATTGATTTCAAATTAGCCAAACAATCTGAATGGATTTGTATTAATGATTTGAAATCCAAATCCATCAAATTTCTTCCATCCATCCATCCGTCCAAATGGAGCCTAAGTATATTCATTCTCTTTGAAGATGACTTTTGCCATATTAATTATGTAACTAAAAGATTACCCATTAAATTCTTAATGAGTTTGTCAAGTTGACCAGAATAGGATGTTAAGGACTGTGAATTACTGGATGATAAGAGGCAAAATTTGCATGGTGTCATTTGTTTTGGTGAAATATCTAGAGGAAGTTCATCGGCCACTCCGATTCATATCTATTTTTTTGGAACTTTGAGCCTTTCAAGCTTACCATGTATACATCAATCCCTAGTGCCCATTTTGAGCTTAAGTGAAAAAGAATGGAGTATGTTTAACATACTATTAGCCACCATTCAACATTGATTTGCAAACTTATTATACCCACCTATTTTGAGCCTAAATTGAAAAATATTTATCCTTACCTAAAGGGAGTATAATGAATCTCATTAGATGCACATGAATTGCTATAATTTGATGAGCTTATTGTTGAAAAAATTTATGAATGAGAAAAAAAAAAAGAATTGAAAGAGCCTTGAGAAAAAAGTATCTAAATAAGACCCAAAGTGGTCAATGCTAGAAAAGAAAAAGAAGAGAAGCTCAAATTTGTGCTAAATTATGAACATTATTATCTTCTTTATGCTATCCTATCTTTTTCTTTGAAGACATTACAAGCTTAAAAAGATCTTTTGATCCAAGTCTAGAGAATAATTACATTAGTGGAGAAGTATTTGAAAAGTGAGCTTATGGAGTGCTTGATAGTAATCTTGACTTTGAGTTTATTAGCAATATTTGATTTTGATGATATGTATGAAACTCAAGATTGACAATATCACACACACACGTTCCTATTTTGCGATATATTGCTTGGCTTAGGAGAAACACTTCTTGTTGATTTTTGGATTGCCTCTTGTTGATGCAATAGAGGGATTTCTGAGCTTTACATTTGAGTTGCTAAGTTAGTTCTTTCAAAAGTATTAAGGATGAACTCTACATTTTGATCTTATTTTCTTGCTCGAGACGATCAAGTTTAAGTTTGGAGGAGTCGATAAGTGTCGTTTTTACACTTATTTAGATGTGATTTTCTAATGATTTTCGTATTGATTCCTGGACGATTTTACGCTTTTTGGTATATATTTCTATGTTTCAGGAATCAATGTTGAAATGCATAAAAGTAGAGGAAATGAGCCAAAAATGATGAAAAAGGACCAAACCGAGCGAACGCGTCGAAGAAAGGAAGAAAAGAAAAAAAATCGTATATCTCGATCGATCGAGCTACCATCTCGATCGATCTGCTGGTACAACAACTTTCTCGATCGATCGAGCATATTCGATCGTTCGAGCAATCTGCTCGATCGATCGTCCGGAAGAGTTTTCTGAAAAATAAATTTCTTATAGAGTTTGTGTCCAACAAGGAAGCTCAATATTCCATTTCCTCTATAATAAGGACACGAAATCAGACTTGGGGGGGGGGGGGGGGGGGACTTTTTGGCTGATATTCTACCCTACAATCACAGCCTCCATAACACTCCTTCACCCAATCTTCATCCATACCACAACGCATCGGAAGAGACGGGACGACGGAGCAACGCAATGAGTCAACGTTTACCGTTACTTTCATATTTCTAACTTTTGTTCTATATTTTTATCATATTTTGATGTTTAGAATGTTGCAAAATAATTTATGCATTAGTATTTGATGACGATTGTTGGCTAAGTTTGTTGTCAAGACTTAGGGGATCCCTTGTATGAACCCATAATTCAATTTAAGGTTTTTGATTGATTCTTACATATCTTTGTGCATAATTTATTGTCATTCATGCTTTTGAAGGATTAATCACCTTTGAATGATAATTTATTGCGATTGAATTGACCATATGATATTGCAATACGACATATTAATTTATGCCGTGGATTTCAGACTGAGATCGAGAGATGAAGTCAAATACATTGTGTGATAGCTACAGATATCTAGTAATCGAAAACTAGATGTTTTCAAAAAGGTTCATTCAATATTGAGTTGTTAAATAAGTACACGATAGTGACTTACTGCAATTTGATATTATGTTTAATATATCTTAAGAGAGTATATTAGATAAATTTGGAGAACTCGTCACCTTAGAACGTTTGAATTCGATTCTTAACTAATAAGTGAATTATGGGGGATTACATGGGCGAACCGAAGTCTTGATAATTGTCTCTACTGATTTATCTTCTCTTTACTACGTGTTGGGTTGAATATTGAGTTATTAGTCAATTTAGTTTAATAATCATAACCATTTTTCGTAGGCTAAATATAGTTAAACTAGCTGAGTTTGGTAATTATTTTCTAGTCCTCGTGGGTACGACATCCTGACTTTTATCTACTATACTAAAACTTGACACCGTGCACTTGCGCTATAATCGCTACACTGATAAATTTTTGTTAAAATAAATGGCGATCAATCATCTCTCAATTGGTTACAATTCATCTAATTAACTTTCATTAAACTTCATATACCATATCTTCAATACCAACAAATGACTCCTACAAAAAAAGCATACAAAATAAATCGGATACAATTCATCTAATTAACTTCATAAACTTAACTTTGGAATGATTTTCAACATGTGTTGAATGATGATTGAACTTATGTAATGATCACTCCCAAATGGATATGATGATCCATTTATTCGGTAGCCCGTCCCCAAATACCAGTCGGGCAACACAACTCGGTCGCCCGTGTCTCGAATGCTGGTCTCCCGGGCACTGACACCGGTCGCCCGTGTCTATGACACCGGTCGCCCGATTAGACTATGTCGGTTGCCTGCACTGGCCACCTCTCCTCTACTTTCTGTCGCCCGCTCCACTCGTCTCGGTCGCCCAATTCCACCCTTCACCTAAAATCGGCCGCCCCCTCCACTCGTGTCGTCCTGTTCAAAAATCTCAGCTTATATTCCTTAGTGTATATAATTTTTAGTAAACATACCTTACTAAGAACGCCTTTGAATGAACAACAACAGGTGTGAACGATATTGAGGAACAAGAACAGTTCGATATTGAGGAACAAGAGAAGATGACGTGGATGATATTTTAGAAATGACGTAAATATTTTTCTCCAGTCATAGCGGGGCTCGGTTAGCTCACAAAGCATCATAGCAAGGGCCACTGTGTTCGCGTCGTCGGTCCAACAAAGAGGCGAATCTTCTTTTTTAAATGGGGGTGCCCGAGGCACCTCATCTTGTCATTTCAGCTTGGTGCAGCTGGATGCTTCAGATCAATAGAACAAGAAGAAGTTACTGATATAGAGGATGTTTTGTTGCCGGTAGCTAGATTCTGGTGCGGAGTCGAATTTGTTGATTCACCGCCCAATAACCAATTTGGTCCCAAGGTAAGGAATAACCATTTAAGAGCGGCCGGTTGTTAATCGATTGGAGTAAATAACCAAATATGATACTTGGGGTCAACCAGGGTACAAAGTTGTAAAATGTTAAATGGAAAAAAAGTTAGAAAATGAAATTAATAACTTGGACAAGTGTCATTGATTAAGTGGATTAGGGTATTATCCATCTGCTAGCATTGAATAAGTCGGCCGCAATATGTTCAGCCATTCCGATATAATTTTTGATAGTTCTAATTTATTTTTGATCTTTTTATTAAAAAATATTTTAATTTTTATCAAAATAATTACTATGAAATTTATACACGAATATTAAGTAAGATTTGGTTCGATATTGATAAAAGATAGAAACTCTTCATTTCTTCGAAGTCTGCCGCTTCTTTTTGGTCACGCCACCACCATTTTGGTTCTCTGACTGGTTTGGTTCCCTAGGGTACGTGTCAATTTTGTTGTTGCCACAATTGCCTCTACACATTTGGGCTCTCTGGAACAATCAGGTGGTATTCTTTGGACGATGGAATGCGAGGATGGTTCTTGGCAAGCGAGTTTGTTCTTTTGATGTTTACTTATCAGATATTGCATCGTTTGCCTCTTTTTCTTTGTTTTCTGATATCACAACAAGTGATCTCATTGCCCAGCAGCCTCAGGTTTCAGATGTGGATATTCTCCGTTCTAGCTGGCCTTTTTGTCCACCGTGCCATTATTGTGTTATCTGTTGTCGATATTGAGTCATTATAGGTGCACCGGTGTTACTCTTTTATCAGGTACTAGTGTTAGGGTCTATCAGTTTTTTTTTTTTTAAAAAGCTTGTACTATGATGTGATTGCCGGTTTGATTGTGTTTTAGCTAATACATTTACTTTCGTGCAAAAAAAAAAAATAAATAAAGAAAAAAAGAAATTCAAGAAAGCAATGAAGGTCAATTACAACCGCTGTATTTTGTATATGATAATCAAAGATGTAACATCATATCATCCATCACTACAAAAACATTTGTAACAAGAAATATTACAATATTTGTTTTTGAATATTTTAATCCAGTTTATTTAAGTACATAACTAAAGATTTTCATAAATTATATATTATTTATGTTTGATTTGTATTTTTTGATCTGAATTTTGAATCTAACCAATTTGTCGGATTGAATTATCGGTTTGAACCACCTATCCCGTTAAATTTGAAATATAAACTATCACAGATAGAGTTATTGAAAAATTACAATTATTCCCAAGTAGAAAAAAGATTTATTATAATTTTTAAGTTATAGTTCAAACAATAATGGATGAACCTCTATAAAATACAATATCACTCCCTCTGATTTATGAATAGAAATATGGAAAATTACAACCATCTTCCTTATAATTTGACATAAAAATACAAAGCATGGAAAAGACGTTATAGTTTAAACTAAGGGGATGAAATTCGCTATTATTCCAAATAGAGGGGATATGTAGGTAATTCACCCATCAATATATTAATCTAGTATTTTGCATACATAACGTTGCTCTTTTAAGTTCTACTACTTCACTAAACGGGTTAACGTACAAGTTTTTATCAGATTGAATGAATTATTTTATATATGTTTTTGAAGGTACTGAACTAAAAAACCAAAGCGGCATCAAAGAATTTGGCAGGTAATTATTAAAAAGGTAAAAAACAGATATCCCAACGTTCACTCCTTTTAACATTTTATCACCCTCTAATTTTTCAAAACGTACACTAAACGCTGAATAATTTTAAGCAATGCACTTAACCTTTTCTCGAATATTGTAGTTGCAAATTGTCTCATGTGCGTTGCACATGTCACGGTCAAGGATATGTATGTCTTTTCATAAATTTTCTGCAGGAATTTTACGAGTAAAATTCATCGATCCTGGGTATCCTCGTAAATTCATTTTCATATATTTTTTGATGAGTATACTCATAAAATTCTTACAGAAATTATATGAAAAAACATATATATTCTCGATCGTGACATGTGCAATGTATGTGAAATAATTTACGGCCAGAATATTCACAAATTAATAATAAGATAAGAAATGAAGAATAACTTAACAGTTGACTTGGTTTGGTACTAAATTCCATTAGAAAAGAACGTCTACGGTCTATCCCATTTATTTTTGTTCACACATCAAGAAAGATTAACGGTGGTTTGATGTGAATGTGAGAGAGAGAGAGAGAGAGAGAGACGCTGAAAAGGATGCCAATGTTTTGTGAGCCAGCATAATAATGACTCAAGACTTCGACTTTTGGGATATGCAGGCTTCCTAAACACGTTTCAAGACTTCACAGCTATCGTATATTTGTGTGTTTGCGAGTCTGTGAGAGAGAGGAAGAAGGAAGAAGATTCTTGCTCAAAGAGTTTCTTTGACCCTTTTTCTTCGTAGGTTCGTTTGTCTTTTCAGTTTGACTTTTTCTTTATTGATATTGTGTTATAGTGAGTTTGCAATCTGTTTGTTTTCTTGTTCGTCTGGGGAGTGGGCATAAGTTGATTTGTGTGAAGTTAGTGCTTGTTATTCTTGGTTTGTACTGTTCAAGTTCATTAAGAAAAAGGTACGTTTTCTTTAATTTGTTGTTGATGGAGAATTGACTATTTTTTTAGTTGCAGTTGGATGGGGTCTGTTCTACTGAAATCGATCGTTTCAATTTTTAATGCAAATTTAGGAATTTCTTTTTCTGGAGGAGTATAGGTGCCATTGTAAACCTTGAATTTTTCTATTTTTTTTTTTTTTTTGGTTTTTGATGAGACATGGCTAAAATACTTGGTTTTTTTGATTAAATTTTGGTGTATTGAGTGATAAATCCATAATTTATTTGGATCCAATTTCAAGAATTTTCTTTATATTGTTGCTTTTCTAACTCTAGTTTGCAGCAAAAATAATCTTGGGTTTATGTTGTTTTTATCATGTTGCTACAATATTAGGTCTATTTCAAGAATTTGCCGAAAGCTTGTTTTAGCAAAATATACAGTGGGTTTGTGCTGAATTTTCTATGCTGCTATTTTATGTTACTGCTATTCTATTCTTGTCTTTATCTATGTTGCTATGATGTGGAAGCTCTGTGATTTTGTGAAAAAGATTATGGAATATCCTGATTCATGCTATTCTCTTGCACTTTGACTAGCATGTCTGAATCAATGCCTTGCTATATAACGAGTTATTAATTCTATTACACCATTTATCTTAGTATACTGATATTAGGTAGCAAATCAGACGAGCTTGAGTCAAACTCATCATATATTTAAATTCCTGAAATTTTGTTGACAAAAAACCGAGCCCAGGTTTAGCACCAAATAATTAAGCGCTTGCTTGAGGTTGAATCAAAAAATTCTCAAGTTCAGGTTTACAAAAGTATCACAAGCTTGAGATGGTGAATAGGTTTGCAAAATGATGAGCTATTTCTATCATATGACTGACACAGCTTGCAAGATGCTTTGTAAACTTGAGATGTTTCTTTCCTGTTTGATGAGGAAACTGTTTTCATTATATTATTTCTTCTTAAATTGATGAGGACATCTATTTTATTTTTAGAACTGAACCACTGAATATGAGATCAAATTCACAAATAACATCAAAACATTTTCAAACTTTCTTTGATTCTCTTGTCACTTCCCTATAAGAATTTTGTAGTAGTAACGATAACTATAGATAGTCAAAAAAACCAATAGTATCATTAGATATTAGATAAAATTTTAAAAGTAATAAAAGTTGGCTCACGAGCTTTTGAATGCTGTAATTTTGGTCAAGTACAGCTAATCAAGAAGCTCGAGAGTTCCAGCTCGGGCTTGAATTAGGTTGATGTTTGCTCAACAAGTGCATTAGCCAGTTACTCTGATATTCTTCTCTAAAGATTGTTGGACATTTAGTAGTATCTCAGAAAACCGTGTAAACTTTCGAACTAACTGTCAAAAGTTTCTAAGATTTTGGTTGATATGTGCTTGATAGAGTGCTGGTTCAATTGATTATTGAAGCGTGTTGTTAAGAATTGCTTTTCAGTTATGAACTTGAGAAACAAAGGTTTCCTGTTTTGCAAAAGTTGATGTCCTATTTGTATCTTCAAGATATGGACGTATAATAATGCTCTTGTTCCACATTAGTTTCGCCATATCATGATCTCAAAAGGATGTCTTGGATTGGGTTTCACATTTAATTTTAGTGATTTGTACAGGAACTCTGTGTTTTGAGCACTATAACAGTTGATTGGATTGAAGTATCGAAATATGACTCCTCCATCGAGCATGAAAATACGACTGGTGCGATGTCCCAGATGTCGACAAGTTCTGGCAGAGTTGCCTGATATTTCTTTGTATAGATGTGGGGGATGTGGAACCATCCTTCAAGGTAATATTAATCTTTTGAATTTATTATGAAGAATGATTCTCTGCGGTATTTATATATATTCTTTCCATAATCCATCGTTGTACAGCTAAACATCGGAAAATGGAGGCAAGTCATATGGTGAATTCTGTTGCAAAGATTCAGCAGGATAGTCTCCCGGAAGAGGAGGAAGCCAGAAGCTCTAATCTTGATTTTCCTAGTCCGCACAAGGAAGAATCTTCACCGGATAAAGACGACATAGGATTTCAAGATGAAGGTATGGAAAGCAGTAGTGAACAGTCTGAGTACAGAAGCGCCTACAACGGACTCTATAGTTCACCATATAGTTCACCAGACGTTAATCGTGAGAAAGGAGAATGTTCTCTTCAGCATGATTCTGAAATATGTGACAACAAATTAAACGATTCGGATGAGGATTCAACTGGAGGTGGGAACTTTTCTGGTGAAATCCGAAGCTCAACAGAAGCCAGTGAATGGGTGAAAGAACATGAAAACATTTATTTTGGTCGAACCACCAAAGTTGATCAACCCGATGTTGAACAATCTTCCAGTGTGTGGCAAGGAGGGGAGAAATTTGTGGATGAAGTTCGAATTTTTTATGGGCGTGAAGATCTGGAGAGTCGATTGCGGCATGTTGATAATGAACATAGAGAAGGGATTGATGATAATTATGCTAATCTAGAACATGATACTGTTTCAGAAAGCGAAGCTACAAGCTTGAACCATGATTTAACCACTACACCTAAGGAAGAGTCTTCCTCGGATAGAGACAGCAGAATTGTCTCCAATGGCCTTTTGAGCATGCCTGACGTTGACCATTGTCAGTATGAAGATTCACCAGTGAAAGAATCTTTAAATCATGACAAAGTGAAATCTTGCTTTAACCTAGATTCCAAGAGATATGAAAGAGAATTACACGAATCCGATGGGGAATCGACTACAGGTGGAAGCTTTTCTGGGGAAATTCCTAGTTCCAGTGAGTTGGTTTATCAGGGGATTGATGAGTTGGCCACAGAAGCTAAACGAGCAGGAAAAGATGAAAAGATATATTATGATCAACCCACAAAACGTGATCAATGCGAAGATGTAGAATTTTCTGACCGTGACGATCAGGAGAACGGATGGCCACCTGTCAGTGCCGAACATACAGAGGGGATATTCAATTATTATGTTAATCTGGAAAACAATGATGTTTCACAGGAGGAATCCAGAAGCTCGAATCATGGTTTAAGTTGTCAACATAAGGAAGCATGTTTCCCGGATAAAGACAATACCAGGTATCACGACGAACATACTGAACAGTCCAAGGATAGAACCATCTCCAATGGCCTTTTGAGCTCACCTGAGGTTAAATTTTGTGAGAATAAGGATATGGTAGATTACTTAAATCATGATGACAGCCAAGTACTCGATCTAGGTGAAGATGAGGAGAGTTTTTTGGAAGTACCCAAGAGAGTAGGTCGATTTGAGGGTGGAGAATCCCTTGGAGTGTGCCAGGAAATGTCAACTATTAGTACCGAACATATCATCAGTAACCATGTTCATCTGGAACATGATGATGTCTCAAAAGAGGTGGCTAGGATTAACGGACATGAAGAAGGGATCACCAATAACCATGACCATCTTGAAAGCGATGATGCTTCAAAAGAGGTGGCTAGGAATTATGTTCATCTTGAGAACGATGATGTTTCAAAAGAGGTGGCTAGAACCTTCAATCATGATTTAACAAGTCCACCTAATGAAGAATTGTCATTGGATAAAGCCAACATCCGTTTTCAAGATGAACATGTGGAAAGCAGGAAGGAATTTTCTGCGGGCAGAAGTGAATCCAATGATCTCTCTAGCTCACCTCAGGTCAACTGCTGCTACAAAGAAGATCCACTCATGGAAGAATCCTTGAATAACGACCAAGACAGAAGTTCTTTGGCCCCAGATTTGAAAAGGCATGGCGGCGAATTGCATGATTTAGATGGCGAATCGACTGGAGGTGGAAACATGTCTGGTGAAATTCATAGTTCAACTGAATTAGTTTATCTTAAGACTGAAGAGTTTATTCCAGAAGCCGTTGAACACACGAAAGAATGCAATAAGAGTTACTTGGATCAACCCACCGAAGTAATACCAATTGAAGGTGAAAAATCTTTGCCAATGTGTCCAGAAGGTGACAATATCATGCACGAAGATCAGAATTTTTCTGGGCACGAAGAAGTAAGGCATGCTGCAGTAGGTTCTTGTGCTGCTGAAATTGTTTCTCATGAAGATGGCAATGCATCATCCATAGATGATGGCTTTGAGGGTAATCCAAGTGTTGGCGATACTATTGTCGCTTCTCAGGTCGTTTCAATGGGGATGCCAGCCAATCTAACATCTCTTGATGGCAAATATGTGGATCGTTCTCCAAGGAAAGACTCCCGAAACTTTGGAAGTGCTAGCTCTGTAGAATTATTGGGAGATTCACTTTTCTCTGAAACTAGCCCTGAACGCAGAGTTGAACCCAAAGAAACGACTAGTCCTGTAACAACCAGAGGTTACTATGGTTACGACGGTAGTGAATCTTCCAATGATGAAACTGATGGTCAGATCCCAGTATATGTTCGACATTCCTCCAGGAGAAAGGGCAAGGAAGTCGACTACAGCAGCACCATGCTGAAAAAGGAAGGATTTGAGGCGAAGAATATACCGAGCAGTGAGACAACAGGCAGCCATGGAAATCATGATGAGTTTACTGAAACCAAAAGTCGTGTTCTCAGCAGTGGAAATACAACGAGATTGAACGAAGGAGGTTCTTCACGGTTGCCATTCACTTCAAGAAACCTCCATGCTAACCAAAGATTGAGAAACCCTTCAGTTTATAGGAACAATTTACCCCCACTCCATCCAGTGTTCAGTTCGCCAGATAAGACTTCTTACTCAAAACCTGATAAAATGGACTTGTTAAGAACAGTGAGTGAGATGAAAGATCAGCTCAACAGGATACAGTTCCCCAAAATTTCAAGAGACGGAAGGTTTCCCGCCGGAGTCACGAGGGAAAAATTTTCTCCATCTCCCTTCTACTATGATCACTTAATACCAGGAAGAGAGAGATATATGGATTTAAATCACCATGGAAATTATCAATGGTATGATCCGGAAAAAGGTCGGGTTGAACATTCAAATGCCTCAGCACTTGCTCTGTCTGGGGAAGCTGCATATTACCGGCACCAAGTTAATTGCTCTTGTTTGCATTGCCGTACTCGAGACTGGCACTCCTCAGCACCGTTGCCTCCACATTCCTCACTCTATCACGATCTTTCTGTGGCCCATATCGGTCATAACCCCCGCAATATTTCTAGTCCCTCGAGTCCCCAGAACTACACTAGCTATGAATGCTCAGTATGGGGCCAGGAAACAGTGTCTGATTATCAGAGGCGTATTGACAATGAAATGAGGAGGTTTTATTTGAGGGACAAATATAACGCTTCAAAGAAACATCTCCGCCCCATTTCTGGTGGATCTCCATTCCTCACATGTTATCATTGCTCGGAAATTTTGCAACTACCTGCAGACTTTCTAGTCTTTCGGAAAAGATATCATCAGCTCCGCTGCCATGCTTGTTCGAAAGTTTTGAAATTTTCACTTGTAGGAGGAAAGCATATAGTTCCATATCTTCCTCACGGCCTTGGAGCAGGTGATTCCAGTGATGTCACCAATGAGAGAAGTCTTTTATTGATGCCACATTCAAATTTCTGCCAACATGGTGAACCTGTTTCGTGTTCTGATGATTATGGGCGCTCTTTCTGTAGAAGTTGCTCAACAGAAGGTGAGGCCTCACCTGGTTTAGTTGAGAGGAATAGGTATAATAGGAAGATATCATCCGTGAGTTCTTACGAAGCCATGCAAGATAGAAAAATGAAGTCCATCATGAGAGATCATATGGACAAGGCAAAGAACAAGAACAAGAACAAGAATTCGGTAGAAACCTTTGAATCAGTTGGAACTTCCTCAGAGCAGCCAAAGTTTGTGAAACCAGCCTCAGAAATCGAAGAGCTTCCACCATCACCAAATTCCCCTCTTCACCGGCTAATGGGATATTCATCAATAAGCCAAGTGTTAAACAAAAGATCCGATTGAATAGGCAAAGGTAATATTCTTGTTCATTTGGAAAAGTTCTCTTATTTTCAGAGGATTTCTTGCTTTGGAGATGGTAGATTCGATACAAAGAATGGCGTGAAGTACACTTGAGATAGCATATAAAATGTGAGATGTTTGAATACCATAGGATATAGGCACAAGTGATCATATGAAGTTGCAAAGTGCAATCAAGTTCATCAAGCAGGAGTCTTTTATCTTTTGTCTTCCACAGGATTTTATGCAGTTGGTATATGAGTGAAATTGTGTTGTACTTAGTGAATAAATTTGAGTTGATTGTTGTGTTGTATATGACCAGGTCACATTAGTCATTTTATAAATGTTTACAGTTCAAGGATTTACATATCATCGTTATAAAATAAAGTGCTATTTGTTAATCATGTATTTCATTCTTTTACCGTTTGAAGTATGTGATGGGATAAGTATGTGAGTGATCAAAAAGTAAAAGTAGGATTAATGTAAACAAAGTAGGATTATATTAAAATGAATTTAATCCATAACTTCAAACATTGGATTACAAAAAAATTTTAACCATATGCACCCTATCAACAACTCCAAACGGTTTTTGGGTTACTTATATCTTTTTTCGTTAATTGATAAAATAACTTTCATAGATGAAATAAATATATACAAAATATTTTGTATATCTAGGCAAATACAATACGGTCTGGTTAACTGTCATCTTGGTAAACATTATAAGTATCCATATTCTCAAAATTTCAAAGCTTGATAGTAGAGCAAATCCTAGTTCGAATTATATTTACATATTTTTGTTAGGGTATAGTATCTTATTTTTGTTAGGGTATAGTATCCATATTCTCAAAATACTACAAAAATGGTGTAATAGAAATTTTTTTAGGACGAATTATATGTTCTTTGAAAAAAAAAAAAATTATCAAAAGTAATCTTTCATATATATTTTTTATAAAATATAGTAACAAAAATGGTCCATAACCATTAACCAAACTTGGGACCATTGTTTTTGAAAAAATAATTTCTATTGACCTATATTTGATAAAACATTTATATGAGATTGTGTTTGTTAAAAAATAATTTATTTGGAAATTATTTAGTACTAAAAGTTTGGGATTATTATTATGAATAAATATTTTGAGCTATTTTTTCTTTAAGTATTGGTAGAATACATTTAATTTCATATTTTAAGTCACTAATTAATGCATTATACGAATATGTAAACAAGTGCTTCCATTATTAATTGGTATGAATCAATTATGCGGATTATTAAATAGTTAAATCGTAATTCCATAATAAATATAAAAACCTGCACGGTTCGAGTGAATGCTGGCGTGGGTGGTTTGCATGTCAAATAAAAATAAATTACAATTAACATATTTTACAAGTTTTTAAACTAAGGTATTTATTGACAATGATAATAAAACAAAATTAAACAAAATAATTAGAGAGCAACATAAAATAATAAAAATCTAAAATAACGTAAACAAAAATAATATTCGAAACATAATTTGTAATTGAAAATCAAAGCTAGTTAAAACAATAGGTCATCAATCATATAACCGCAATCCTAAAACCATATACATCCAAATCATATACTAAAACTTAAACTTAAATTTTCCTCATAACACGAAACAAAAGATATAATAAATTAAAGTATCAAAATCTTCCACCATTAAATTTGGGACATCAAAAACTTTAAACATTTATTTGTACAAAAGAAAGCGACATCATAAGTTCACAAAATAAATAAAATAAAAAATAAAAACATTTCTTGTTACTACAAACTGAATCATTGGTACGTTTAAAAGTTACAATTTACAACTTAAACTTCTAAATTATTTGATTTTATAATTGAAGACATCTTTAACATATAAAGATGCCGGCAGATTGGGTAGATATGTGGGTAGAGGTGCAACAATCCACTATCCGCAGACATAAATGGGTTGCTTAATTTTTCAACCACAACCACTTTTTACGAAAGTCAAAAATGGTGGGTGAATACGGGTCGAGTGAGTAAATGAGTGGGGTTGTACAGTTTTTTTTGTACCTTTAAACAAAAGTGATCCCACATAATTTATTTTAGCAAATATAGTCTCACACAAAATATTTGTTTAACAAAAAGAGTCCCAGGATCACTCTCTCGTCTTTTTTTTTTTTTTTTACAAAAACTGGAACAAAGTTCTCCATGTGTACGACATATGTCCGTTTCGTTTGTTTCTTAACGGAAAGGTGGTCTGGTTTCCATTTTTATTAAAAATAATTTTTGTGCGATTATATTTATTTAGTATTAAAAGCTTGTTATTATTATTGCAAAAAACACTCTTTGGTGGCATCATTATTTTAATTTACCGTTTTTTAAAAAAATAAATAAATTTTATTACTCTACTCCAACACGAAATAGATTCTCGTTTTTTTGAAAACCAAAGCCAAAAAAAATAATAATAATAATAACTCCACCTATGAACAATTTTTTTTAAATCATAGTATTTATGTGTCCAAATTAGCTTCAACCTTCTAAAAACTTAAAATAATAGTTTGAGGCCGCGAAATAACAAAAAATAAAGTTCTATTACCCAATTTGGTGATTGATGCGATCCATTATTTTCGCTACTCGATAAAGTAAGTGCAATATGAAAATAAATAGAACACCATGATTTTTAATGTGAAAAACCCTCGTAGACGAAGAGAAAAACCACGGAACTTAATTCATTATAAATCTCCACAATAAACAATGATATTTAACAATGTCTTAATAATGAATCGAACAAAAAACATTAAGGTCATCCGCCTGTTTCGGGCAGAGAGAGAGAGAGACCTTTACATCGACTTTCCTCCCCTTTCTCCCACCCCCCACCTTTAGCTCAGGGTGCTTATTGGGCCGGACCAATCGGAACCGGTTCGAAATCGGTTGGTCCGGTTACAAATCAGAATCCGATTCGAGTTTGACCCGGATCGGATCGGTTCCCTTGGATCGGAACCGCCAATCCGGCGATTCCGGTTCCAAGGGTTCTGGTTTTACCAGTTCCGTTTCCGCGTGGAACCGGTAAAAATTAAAAATTTAAAAAAATAATATAAAAATGAAATGGTGTGCCGTTGGGCAACGACAATAGTAATTTTTTAAAAAAATAAAAAATAAAAATTTATCTTTCAATTGCTTCTATAAATACCCTATTTTCCCTCTCCAAATTTTCATCTCCAACTCTCTTACTCTTACATTCCTACACTTTTATTCAATTATCTAATTTTCCCATATTTCCAATAATACGATGGCATCATATTCTACTGGTCGTGGTGGTCCGTCAAATCCACCTTTATTCCAAGAAAATTATGATATTTTTGGCCGAGTTCGATAATGCTTATGGTGTTGAAGAAGTGGAACACGTTGCAGAACCTGCTATACCCAAAATACGGCCCCCGGCGGGTCATCCGCGACTACTGCCGCTTCGAGTCGCACGATTAACCATCCTAAACGAAGCAAGGTTTGGGATCATTTTGATGTCGAGACAAAACCAGGTACGAACGAATTTGTTGTTATTTGTAAATATGCAAAACCACATATAATTATAAAACAGGTGGTTCCGCATGCGGTACCGGAACTTTTAAGAAACATCTAGTTATAAAACATAATTTTGAAGATGTTACTTTACAACTATTAGGTAGAGAACCAACCCAACTTCAAACTAATCCTCAATCTGGCACTAATTTTATCTTAACACCGAAAAAAAAAACAAAAGATTATTCGTTCGTTTTGTTGTTAGCTTTGAACTTCCCTTTTTGTTTTCTGAAAAATATGGCTTTATTGAATTTTCTTCTGGTATCCAACCATGTTTTAGACATATTTCTAGGCACACTTTGAAAACAAATATTGTGGATATGTTTCTTGATTACCGTAAAACTTTAGTTGATCATCTTTATTCTGTTAACTGCAAATTAAGTTTAATTACTGATATCTGGACGAACACCGCACTACTTTCTTTTCTTGTTATTACTTGTCATTGGATTGATGATAACTGATGTTTGCAAAAAAGAATTTTGTCACTTGATGAATTAAAATCTGCACATACTAGTTCCCAAATTGCTAAGTTTATTGTTAATGTTTGTAGATTTTATGGAATTGCAAATAAAATTTGTTTAATTACACTTGACAATGCTTCAAATAATACGGCGGCAATGCGTGAACTAAAAATATATTTACGGCCAGTGCTTAATGGTGTTTTTTTCCATGTTAGATGTGCATGTCGTATAATTAATTTAGCAGTGAAAGATGGTTATGAAGATGCTGAATGTAGTAGCATAGATAAACTTAAAAACGGTTGTCAGTGGATACGACAATACGTATTAAGCGTGATTGGAAACATACGTGTGCAAGTCAGAACATTCAGTTTACTCTTTTTCCACGGCCCATTGTAAGTCAATGGAATTCTTTGCACAAAATGTTAGATCCATGTTACCTTATCAATATGCTTTAACTTCTTTTTATAACTCTTATCAAATGCCTGAAAGTGATGAAAGTTACTTATTGTCTGATAATGATTGGTTTTTTGTTAATAATTTAACTGCTTTGTTATCAACTTTTAAAGAAGCAACATATCGTTTCTCCGATGTTTGTTATCCTACTTCTCATTATTTTCTTCCACTTATATTTAACATGTTTTGTAAATTTATTTGATTTAGAGATGATATTGAGTTGTCGTCGTTCATTTATCGTATGGATGAGAAGTTCAAAAAATATTGGGAACAAATTCCACACGTACACTGTATATCTACATTGTTAGACCCGAGTCAGGGTGTAGGATCTTTCGATATTTTCTTTGAACATTACGATACGTTTTTTGGATAAGGATGTTGACGATCAAAAGACGTCAATCACGCATTCTCTCCAAAATATGTTTGGATTGTACCATAGTGAACAGGGACAGAGTTCATCGTCACGTGTAGGAGGATGAGAAGAAGAAGATGCTAGTCAGTCACGAAACGGATGGATTAATCTGTTGAGGAGCCTTGGAAGAAAGAAGAAGAGAGGAAGCGGAGTGTCATCTACCTCTTCAAATGAGTTGCAGTTCTTCCTGGGTCAAATGTTCATTACAGATGAAAATTTTGACGTACTAGAGTGGTAGAAAGGAAATGCAATACAATATCCAGTCTTAGCCAAAATGGCTAGAGATGTATTTGCAATCCAAACATCCAGTGTCGCATCGGAGTCGGGATTTTCAAGTTGTGCTCGACTCATTTGAGACTTTAGAGTTTCTCTAAAACTAGAATCATTGTGCATGCTTACGCTGCTAAAAGATTGGTTCGATGCTGAGAGAAGAAATACGAGACAATGAGGAGTCGACGAGTTCGGCAATGAAAGTTCCGAAGAAGAAGAAGAATTGGCCAAGACTATACTAATCAATTATGATGAATAATGTATTTTTTTTTATAAATTTCAAATGATGTATTTTTTATGTTGTTTTCCATATTCAATAAATGATGTATTTTTTCTTTATGATTTGAGTTGAACGCAAATATGAAAATAAATAAAAATAGTTCTGGCGATCGATCGCCAACCGGTTCCGGTTCATCCCGGACCAATCCGGAAATTTGGATCCGGGGTTTCGAACCGATTCCATGGCAATCGAACCCGGACCAATCCGGTTCAGAACTGGATTGGTCCAGTTTCACTCAAATCGAACCCGGGATCGGTTGGATCCGGTCCAGATCCGGTCCAGATCCGATCCGATTCGGTCCGTGAACAGTCTGACCTCTAGCCACTAATTCTCCCATCTCTTCTATTAATTCCCACTAATCTTTTCCACTAATTATGACATAAATTTAGACTCCCCTAACTGCTCCCATTCATTTATGGGTAATTGGTCTCTCCCATATCAGTGATATTTTTAATATTTTTTGTTGTTATTCTTATGTAGTGGTCATTGTTAGTTCATATTTATAGTGTTTTTGGCACAAACATAGGTTTATGGTATCTGCAAAGTCATCTCCTGGTTCCCCTTTCATATACTGTTTTAATTTTCATAGAAATCAATAAAAAAATTGTTGCGTAGCGCCAAAAAAAAATGTATTTTAATTTATTATGCATATAAATAGTAAACTGATAAGGAGAATGTAAATGGATTCTCCCATGTATTGTCAAAACCCACGAACTACATGCAAACAAATACGCCCTTTATTTCGGCCCAATTTATGCCGGACAAATTCTTCTTAAAGAAAAATTCGGGTCGGTACCAATAAAAGACATTTTTCGGTTCAACCCACCCACAAAAAAAACTAAGTCCAATTTTGGATGCTATGGCCAAACTAACCCTAGTGCTATGAAAAGAATTCATCGTCTTCTTTCTCAATTATAAAACGATCTCCAATAAACTTTTTTATAAAAAACTTAATTTAATCGCTCATTCAAACTAGGGATTCAAATATTGGGATCAATTTTGACCCTTTTTTTTTTCAGTAACAAGAGTACTACTGGATTAAGAATACGTATTTTTGTTTAACATATTCACTTTTTTTCTAGAGGAACAACTCGAGTGTCTGTAAGAGTCCAAATCAGTTCTTGGAGTAACCATAATCAATTTCTATCATCAACAAAGTGTTCACTAATTTTCAATTACTGCAATTAAAGCATTATTTTCATTATTGTTATTGTTATTCATCGTGCTTCCCCTTCTATGTTTCATTTGGAGATTACTACAGGAACTGACCGAGACATGTATTGTCATGCATCTGCAATATACGTAACGAATATGAGGGGAATATGGATTGAATAGTCTGGGAAAAATATGAAAAATAAATAGGAAAAATATTGGAGATGATTTTTTTTTTTTTTTTTGAGTGTGAAACTCAAATTACAGTATTTTTGAGAGGTTTCATGACTATATTTTTGGTTAAATACTGTTGGGATATGCCCAAATACAACTCATTAGATGATTGATTTTGACATACAATGTAATATGATTTTATTAATGACAATTCATTATTATATATTATTCCAGTATCTATGTAATATGAATATATATATATATATTAATGTCCTTGGAATAAAAATGTATTATTTCTAAAGATTGTCCATAGTCAAGTATTATCTTGAATTAGGATAATGATAATGCATTGAGACTATTATGTATTGATTGATGAATTTGTTCATGGATATGAGATATCGAATCAACACATGCATACATGTTAGAGAACTATGTACTGGACAGACTCACAATGAGAATGCTACATGGATAGTGATATGAATGTCATAAGCGATTCTCATAATGATAACAGTGTATGTAATCCTTACGACTTGAGATAACCAGAGATCCGAATATAAGGAGTTATGTATCTTGATATTGTCAAACGTTACCTGTAACAGGGTAAACTATAAAGACAATCACTGGATACACTACGAATTATGTAGAAGGATGTTGAGTGATCAAGATAGGATTTGTCCCTCTTATATAACAGGAGAAGTGTTTGGGCCCTTGATCAAGCGAGACTAAAATGCATGGCCATGCTCGAATGAGTCGATATGTGATATCGAGCTTATTCGTTTATTCTAGTCTACTTGGGGATCAAGAAATATAAGATTGAACTATACAAGTATGACTTATTCCATGACTCGTGTTTAATCTAAACATATGACAAATGGATTAAGTTACATGGTGAATATTATCACAGGTCATAGGTAATGTCGAGTCAATGACATTCTTGTAACTTAGGTAGCCTTGATGTGTTGCTAGATACCGCTCATTGGTTGTGACATAAAATTAGATTTTAAATCAATGCCAATGTTGCAAGTTTCTAACGGGTCGCACAAAAAGATTAAATCGATAAAGAGAGTTAAATTCATTGGATGACTTAAATTGATTAGGAAGAGTCCTAATATAAACTAATGAGCCAAATATATATATATATATATATATATATATATATATATATCTATATATATATATATATATATATATATATATAAATGCATTAGGTTAAGAAGTGATCAGACGTTAATGTGGTTAACTAAAAAAACCTAAACACTGAAAAACGAGTGACTCGCGTGCTTCGTTGAGAACTAGCAGCTGTCACCTTCGTCTCCTTCTTCCAGTTGATTTATCAAGTCTAGCAACTTGATAAATTCAACATCCCTTTCGATTTGATCGTGTGGATACCGTAGATGCAAAGTTGTAAAGTTTTGCTAGACGACTCGTGGAACTCGTGAACATCTTGCTTCGAGTTTTCTGTACAAACACGCTACAAAGGTATAACTCTAGACACCCGATATGATAACTTTGTATAGTTCCTCAGTGAGAATCTGATTTTTTTTTATTCCGCTGCGTTGTATGCATGTCGGATTCCTTACAGTGGTATCAGAGTCGTGTACGAAGCTCATATCGGGGTTATATGATAAATTGTTGATCGCGATTTATTTAAACAATAAAATATCAAAGCAGCGCGATTATACCGCAAGTGCACGGTGTCAAGTTTTAGTATAGATAGGAAGAATACGGATTGTCGAACCCACATAGACTAACAAGCAAGTACCAAATAAGACGCTTTTGACTATATTTAACCTACGATAATTAATTAATAATTAAACTAATAACTAAATTAAACTACTCTAATCCAACCAAAATAATCGATGATCACGAGAAAAATCCACAAGAAAGAATTATCAAGACAATTATTCACCTAACCCAACTCTACAATTCTTTTCTCCACACATCTCTAAGGTGACGGGTTTTCCGAATTTATTCAATATACTCTCTCGAGCTATAGTTCACTTAATTAACAATTCGATATTTAATGAACCTTTATTAAAACCACTAACTTTAGATTAAACAACCCAAAGCTATCACTCGTATGTGATTTTATCTCTCGATCTAATCTTTAACACACGGCATGAATTATTATATTGTATTATAATTTTATCTCTCCATCTCAATTATAATAAAATATCATTCAAAGGGGATCAATCCTTCAAAAGCATGAAGAACAATAAAACATGCACATAGAAGATATATGAATTCAATCTCAAACTCAACAGGAAAAACTATGTTATTGATATTTCTCAATCATAAAAAACACAACAAATCCAATTATTCATTTAAAACAATAATAGAAAAGTAAAAGAAAACTCCCAAGTCGATGTGATATCCCTGAAATGATTAATTGTAATCTGGTGCATTAATTGTGATTATATGATTAATTATGGTAGTAATTAATTATGTGTTGGTATTATTATGTGGAAATGCTTAGTCATGTGTTAAAGTGACCCGGGATAGCATTTCAGGGTGCATGTTGGGTATGTTGGGAATTATGGTTGGAAGCATGATTTATTTGCCATGGTTAGCAATTAATTAGAAATCATGTGTTTAATTGGTATTTTGGTGCATTTTGAGTTAATGCTTTGAAAATATCATGTTGGGGTGTTTTATACACCATGGGATATTTTGGTATGCATTTTAATAAACTCACCTTTTATTATCCCCAACCCCACCTTACCATCCATCACTTTTTAACTTTACCAAAAATCAAATCCACAAACCCTTCTTCCTTCATTTTCGAGCTTGAGCTTTGGGGAGAAGAGAAGTCCTTGCAAAATCTTGTTTTGTGGAGTTTATTGGGTGATTTGAGATCCCAAGAGGTATGGATACCTCATGGTTATTTTTGTAAGGTTTTGTTTAAGTTTGGTATGTTTTTGAAGGATTTTGAAATGGGTTTGTGTTGAGTTGTTGTGGGTTTGGTTATATGTTGGATTTATGGTTGTTTTAAGGTGTATTTTGGAGGTTTATGTTGTTATTTAAGTTGTTGGTTTGATGGTTAAGTGTTGGAATGGGTTGGAATGGTTTTGAGGTGCAAAAATGGAGGTTTTTCGGGTAACAGGGGTTGGCGATCGATCGCCCATTCCAGGCGATCGATCGCGCCCAGGCAGTGGGCTTTTCAAGCATTTGGCGATCGATCGCCACTCTTGGGCGATCGATCGGCGGGACCGGCGATCGATCGCGCCAGGGGTGGCGATCGATCGCCGAAGGGTGAAAATTTTTGGTTCTCGGACAGTGAGGTTTGGCGATCGATCGCCGTGATGGGCGATCGATCGCGAAGGTCAAAATTTGGTATTTTTGGATTTTTTTGTAGGATTTTTGGTATTGGACTATTATTTGGTTCTAATATTGATTTGTGTGAATGTGTAGAACCATCCCAGGTGGCAACACAGCCAAGGCATTGAAGTCCTACCATATCCTACATTTTGGAAAGGTACGTAGTGGACGTACGGGCACCCCAACGGTACATGTATCTTATATACTTATTGTTATGCATTGTGGATGCAAGTATATATGTGGTATTGCATTGTGGATGCAAATACATGTTATGCATGATGTTTATAGATGCATATGATTATTGGTGCATATCCCATGAGTCGTGGTCATCCCTTGATGATTTTAATGCTTGCCGCTATTTTGGTTTGGTTCCGCTAAATGTGAAGCGAGGGGTGGGAGCGCCGCATGTCACATTTGAGCGTGGTTATCATATAGGGCGAGGAAAGGGTATTTGCCGCTCAATGAGAGGCGAGGGGTGGGAGTCCCGCAGTCCATTGAAGCGAGGTTATCCTATGCCGCCTATATGTAAATAAGCGAGGGGCATTAAAATACATTGTGATGGACAGACTAGGGATTGGTGATCAGTATTTGGTATTGATGAGCTGGTATATGTCATGACATGTTTAGACCATTAAAAATAATCTATTGATTATACTCATGAGTTATGGTACAGGGACAACCAAACGGGAAGCGTTTGAAATGCATGGGGAAAACAGGAAGTGTTTTATTATGATTATGCATTTACGCTTTATCTTCATATTGTGTTGGATATGAATGATTATTATTGCTCATGTTTGGGGGTTGTCCTTGTAGGTACACGTTTGGCATGATAGAAGGGCTAGACGGGTTGAGACAGTGAGCTTGAGGAGGCTTTTGTGAATTGAAGGACAAGATTATTTTTGCCTAGTGTCTACTCTAGGAGTAGTGTAAAACTAGTTGATAACATTCATTTGACGAGGAATGTAATTAATTCATGTTTGGAAGTCCTTATTTTTGGCATGTAATGCTTAAGCTCATAAACTCAACACGTTATTTCTCACTCTGATCATTTATATTAGCTCTATTATGCCTTGATTCCGCACTTAAGGATTAGGGTCCTTACATTAGTGGTATCAGAGCAGTGGTTAGAGAACCCGGGAACGAGTGAAGGGTAGCCTTAGCATGATTGGCTAGGTGCTTACATTTGAAGCATGTTTATGCATGTGGTGCATATTGATGTATATCCTGTTATACTAACGTGCTTATTCTCATTCCTGTTATCTAACGGCATAACATATATATTGCTTTGGAATTGTTGTTAACATTTGTGTTACAGCATGGCTGCTAATGAGGAGGTTGGAGATGTTGGTAGTGTGAATGCAAGTATCGGACAGGCAAACCCTCTACCTCCACCGGCCGTAGGCATGGAACCAGTGGTTCAGTTATTACTGCCGGGTGAGATCAGCTTGACGCAATTTCTGTCTTATCATCCGCCCCGGTTTGAGGGGACAGAGTCCGGAGAAGAGGCTGAAGAGTGGCTGGAAAGACTTGAGCAGATCTTTGTATCGGCTCCTTGTGCTGTGACAGCTTGGCTGAGGCTGGCGGAGTTTCAATTAGCCAAGAAACCTCGGAAATGAGAGCACAGGGTGCTGTGATTGACTGGACCCTCTTCAGGACTAGGTTTCTGAACCGGTACTTCTCCGCAGCGGCAAGGCAGACAAAGGAGGATGAATTTACAAGTTTGAAGCAGGGGAACATGACAGTGGCAGACTATGCCACACGGTACTCTTCGTTGCTGAGGTACGTTCCCCACATTGCCACCAGTGGGCACGTAAAGATGAGGATTTTATGAAGGGGTTGCGACCGGAGCTCTATGACCGGGTTATCACCAACAACCCAACTTCTTTTGATGATCCTCTCACAAGGGCGGAGCTTGCCGAGCTTGGGGTGGGAGCTTATCCTAGTGCTATGCCACCACCGGTACCGCAACAGAGGCAGACTAGTGACAGCTTGAGGCCTCGGGGAGAGCCATTTAAACCCCGTGGTGCCTCTTCATCTTCACGGTTTGGTGGAAAGAAATACTTTGGTCAGAAGCAGGATAACAAGAAGGGCAATTGGTCCGCCAACCGAGGATCCACGCAAGGGGATAGGCCGGGAGAGCCGAGGTGCAACAATTGTGGAGGGCCACATTCTTCAAACAAGTGTCCTGCATGTTATATCTGTGGCAAGATGGGCCACATCGCTCGGTATTGCCCCACTCGGGGAGGACAGTCAGAGTATCAGGGCAACAGGCCGAGGTTTGATGATAGGACAGTGCAGCAGAGGCAGCAGTTTGGGCCTCGACCATCGGGAGGTCAGACAGTAGGACCGCCCCAGGGACAGGTGTATGCACTGACCAGGGAGCAGGCCCAGGCAGCCCCAGAGGAGGTGATCGCCGGTACGTGTCATTTATTTACGTACCCTGCTTTTATTTTGATCGATACAGGTGCCTCCCACTCTTTTGTATCTGTTGGTTTTGTGGAAAGACACCATATGCGCACGTCTTCTTTACCCACGCCTCTCCTTGTCTCGACACCCACTGGAAGAAATGTCGTTGCTGATCGGTTTATGGCAGACTGCCTCATTTATTTTGAGGGCAACGAATTGAGGTCAGACTTGATTGTGTTGGGTATGTCAGACTTTGACTGCATCTTGGGTATTGATGTTCTGAACAGATATCAGGCAGTGGTAGATTGCCGGCAGAGGACAGTGAAGTTCAGACCTGAGTTGGGCAGTCAGTGGACTTTCTATGGCAACGGTTCTCGTGCGAAGATTCCGTTGATTTCAGCGATCAAGATGACTCAGTTGTTGGAACGTGGACACACGGGGTATCTCATCTATGCCGTGGACACGTCTGGGAAGAGTAAAGAATTGAGAGTTGAGGATGTGCCAGTAGTGGCAGAGTTTGCTGATGTATTCCCAGAAGAGATCCCAGGTTTCCCACCGGCTAGGGAAGTGGAGTTTGGGATCGAGCTGTTGCCAGGGACATCCGCTATCTCTCGTGCACCTTATAGGATGGCACCGGCTGAGTTGAGAGAGTTGAAAGAACAGTTGCAGGATCTCCTGGACAAGGGATATATACGCCCGAGCGTGTCGCCATGAGGCGCACCAGTTCTCTTTGTGAAGAAGAAGGACGGCTCGATGCGGTTGTGCATCGATTACCGGCAACTGAATAAGGCTACAGTGAAGAATAAGTATCCTCTTCCAAGGATCGACGATCTGTTTGATCAGTTGCAAGGTACCAGGGTGTATAGCAAGATTGATTTGAGATCCGGGTATCATCAGATTCGAGTCAGAGAGGAAGATGTGCAGAAGACAGCATTCCGGACGCGATATGGACATTATGAGTTCCTAGTGATGCCGTTCGGCGTGACGAATGCTCCAGCAGTCTTTATGAGCCTGATGAACAGAGTGTTTCAGCCGTATCTTGATCAGTTCGTCATTGTGTTTATTGACGACATTCTCATCTACTCCCGGAGTGAGGAAGAGCATGTGAAACACTTGAGGACAGTGCTTCAGATTCTCAGAGAGCATCAGTTGTATGCTAAGCTCAGTAAGTGTGAATTTTGGCTGAGCAGTGTAGTGTTTCTGGGGCATGTCATATCGAGCAGCGGGATATCTGTAGATCCCAAGAAGATTGAGGCTGTGATGGAGTGGGCTGCCCCCACTTCTGTACCTGAGATTCGGAGTTTTCTTGGCCTAGCCGGGTATTATCGGCGCTTCGTCGAGGGCTTTTCGAAGATTGCCAAGCCGCTGACGCAGTTGACTCAGAAGGGAGTGCCCTTCTTTTGGTCAGAAGCTTGTGAGGAAAGCTTCCAGGAATTAAAGCACCGGTTGACGACGGCGCCAGTGTTAGTGATCCCTACGGAGAACTCCAGATTTGTTCTGTATACTGACGCATCACTTCAGGGCCTTGGGTGTGTTCTGATGCAAGATAAGCATGTGGTAGCTTATGCATCGAGGCAGTTGAAGCCGCATGAGACGAGATACCCAGTCCATGACTTGGAACTGGCGGCTATCATCTTCGCCCTGAAGATTTGGAGGCATTACTTGTATGGTACTTCGTTTACCATTTACACGGATCACAAGAGCCTCAAGTTTTTATTCACTCAGGCAGAGCTGAACATGAGGCAGAGGAGGTGGATGGACCTACTCAAGGACTATGATTGCGAGATAGAGTACCATCCGGGGAAAGCCAATTTGACAGTAGACGCTTTGAGCCGGAAAGTGAGGAGTTCTGCTGAGGACGTCATTCATCTGTCGGCTATGATGACCTCCTATTGCCATCTGGGCTATGATTTTGACATAGATGCATCACCTGTGTATGTATCGACTCTGTTAGCCGAGCCAGACATCTATGAGAACATCAGGAGAGCTCAGAGGTCAGATGATGAGGTTCAGAGGTGGTTATCTTTAGTACATCTTGGTCAGCCAACGAAATTCAGAGTGGCCGATGACGGGTCTTTGAGATTGGGTGACCGTTGGGTGGTTCCGAGTACGCCGGAGTTGCGTAAAGGAATCTTGGAGCGAGCTCACAGTAGCAGACTTAGCATCCACCCAGGCGGGAAGAAGATGTACAGAGATCTGCGTGGTCAGTTTTGGTGGAAGAGAATGAAGAGTGATGTCGTCGCTTTTGTGAAGAGGTGTTTGATCTGCCAGCAGGTTAAGGCAGAGAGACAGAGACCTGGCGGCGAGTTGAGAAGCTTGGAGATACCGAAGTGGAAGTGGGAGCACATTTCCATGGACTTCGTGACTCATCTACCGAGGAGTGCTTCAGGCTTTGATGCTATTTGGGTGATTGTGGACAGATTGACTAAGGTAGCCCACTTTATCCCCTATAGCATGACCTTCACCTTTTTGAGGATGGCGCAGTTTTATATTAGAGATGTAGTGAGATTGCATGGGATCCCCGTTTCCATAGTGTCAGATCGAGATCCGCGATTCACATCTCATTTCTGGGAAGGCCTTCAGTCAGCTTTGGGAACTGAAGTCTGATTGAGCACTGCTTATCATCCTCAGACGGATGGCCAGACCGAGCGTACTATTCAGACGCTCGAGGACATGCCGAGAGCTTGTGTTTTGGAGTTCGATGCCTCTTGGCAGGATTCAGTGCCTTTGGTAGAGTTTTCTTATAACAATAGCTACCAGGCGAGTATTCAGATGGCTCCGTTTGAAGCTCTTTATGGCAGACGGTGTAGATCACCCTTGTGTTGGGATGATTTGGATCGCAGATCGGTCGGAGGATCGGAGTTGATTCGGGAGATGGAAGAGAAGATAAAGACGATAAGGCAGAAAATGAAAGCGGCCCAGGACAGACAGGCAGCTTATGCAAATAAACGGCGGAGACCGTTGGAATTTCAGTTGGGAGATAAGGTCTTTTTGAAGATCGCCTTTCAGGGGCGTTGTGCGATTTGGGATGCGTGGGAAACTGTCTCCGAGGTATGTTGGACCGTACGAGATTTTGCAGCGCATTGGCACCTTAGCTTACCGACTGGCTTTGCCGCCTTCTTTATCTGGTATACATGATGTGTTTCATGTATCGATGCCGCGGAAGTATGAGCCGGATCCGTCGCATGTTTTACAGCCTTCCGAAGTTCAGTTGGAATCCGATGTGTCTTATGTGGAACGGCCTGTCAGAATTCTGGATCGAGCAGACCGTAGACTTCGGAACAAAGTGATACCTATGATCAAGGTTCAGTGGGATCGCAGGGGTGTCGAGGAGGCTACGTGGGAGACGGAGCGGCATATGGTGCAGCACTACCCGGAACTATTCTCTGATATGTGTTTATGTTTAGTTTCCTTTTGGGGTAAGTGCATGTGATTTCGGGGACGAAATCTTATAAGTAGGGGAGTATTGTGATATCCCTGAAATGATTAATTGCAATCTGGTGCATTAATTGTGATTATATGATTAATTATGGTAGTAATTAATTATGTGTTGGTATTATTATGTGGAAATGCTTAGTCATGTGTTAAAGTGACCCGGGATAGCATTTCAGGGTGCATGTTGGGTATGTTGGGAATTATGGTTGGAAGCATGATTTATTTGCCATGGTTAGCAATTAATTAGAAATCATGTGTTTAATTGGTATTTTGGTGCATTTTGAGTTAATGCTTTGAAAATATCATGTTGGGGTGTTTTATACACCATGGGATATTTTGGTATGCATTTTAATAAACTCACCTTTTATTATCCCAACCCCACCTTACCATCCATCACTTTTTAACTTTACCAAAAATCAAATCCACAAACCCTTCTTCCTTCATTTTCGAGCTTGAGCTTTGGGGAGAAGAGAAGTCCTTGCAAAATCTTGTTTTGTGGAGTTTATTGGGTGATTTGAGATCCCAAGAGGTATGGATACCTCATGGTTATTTTTGTAAGGTTTTGTTTAAGTTTGGTATGTTTTTGAAGGATTTTGAAATGGGTTTGTGTTGGGTTGTTGTGGGTTTGGTTATATGTTGGATTTATGGTTGTTTTAAGGTGTATTTTGGAGGTTTATGTTGTTATTTGAGTTGTTGGTTTGATGGTTAAGTGTTGGAATGGGTTGGAATGGTTTTGAGGTGCAAAAATGGAGGTTTTTCGGGTAACAGGGGTTGGCGATCGATCGCCCATTCCAGGCGATCGATCGCGCCCAGGCAGTGGGCTTTTCAAGCATTTGGCGATCGATCGCCACTCTTGGGCGATCGATCGGCGGGACTGGCGATCGATCGCGCCAGAGGTGGCGATCGATCGCCGAAGGGTGAAAAATTTTGGTTCTCGGACAGTGAGGTTTGGCGATCGATCGCCGTGATGGGCGATCGATCGCGAAGGTCAAAATTTGGTATTTTTGGATTTTTTTGTAGGATTTTTGGTATTGGACTATTATTTGGTTCTAATATTGATTTGTGTGAATGTGTAGAACCATCCCAGGTGGCAACACAGCCAAGGCATTGAAGTCCTACCATATCCTACATTTTGGAAAGGTACGTAGTGGACGTACGGGCACCCCAACGGTACATGTATCTTATATACTTATTGTTATGCATTGTGGATGCAAGTATATATGTGGTATTGCATTGTGGATGCAAATACATGTTATGCATGATGTTTATAGATGCATATGATTATTGGTGCATATCCCATGAGTCGTGGTCATCCCTTGATGATTTTAATGCTTGCCGCTATTTTGGTTTGGTTCCGCTAAATGTGAAGCGAGGGGTGGGAGCGCCGCATGTCACATTTGAGCGTGGTTATCATATAGGGCGAGGAAAGGGTATTTGCCGCTCAATGAGAGGCGAGGGGTGGGAGTCCCGCAGTCCATTGAAGCGAGGTTATCCTATGCCGCCTATATGTAAATAAGCGAGGGGCATTAAAATACATTGTGATGGACAGACTAGGGATTGGTGATCAGTATTTGGTATTGATGAGCTGGTATATGTCATGACATGTTTAGACCATTAAAAATAATCTATTGATTATACTCATGAGTTATGGTACAGGGACAACCAAACGGGAAACGTTTGAAATGCATGGGGAAAACAGGAAGTGTTTTATTATGATTATGCATTTACGCTTTATCTTCATATTGTGTTGGATATGAATGATTATTATTGCTCATGTTTGGGGGTTGTCCTTGTAGGTACACGTTTGGCATGATAGAAGGGCTAGACGGGTTGAGACAGTGAGCTTGAGGAGGCTTTTGTGAATTGAAGGACAAGATTATTTTTGCCTAGTGTCTACTCTAGGAGTAGTGTAAAACTAGTTGATAACATTCATTTGATGAGGAATGTAATTAATTCATGTTTGGAAGTCCTTATTTTTGGCATGTAATGCTTAAGCTCATAAACTCAACACGTTATTTCTCACTCTGATCATTTATATTAGCTCTATTATGCCTTGATTCCGCACTTAAGGATTAGGGTCCTTACAGTCGACTTATTCGTTGATTCTCGATCCTTCCTCGCTGCTTTCTCGATCGTGCTCCTCGATTCTCTTGTTGGCTTGTTCCAATTTCCAGGATGAAGAGTGTTAGGAATCCATCAACCAATACACAGCGGAAAATAAAATTGGATTCCTACCATGGACCTATACAGAGTTAATCATACCGAGATTGATAAGAATCATACCCTTGTAGCGTGTTTGTAGCAGAATTCTCGTTGCAAGACCACGAGTCACGAACAAAGATTTGCACCTTCGTCTCTACGGTATCCACACGATCAAATCGAAAAGGGTGCTCAAGAACAAGTTGCTAGACTCGTTCTTAAACCAAAACTAAACTCACGGTTCAAAATCGATCAACGATGGCCGTTCACCACCCACTATTGCACGACGGAGGCGTGAAGAACGGTGAGAGTGAGGCGGCGGCCGAGAGCAAGCTTATGGAGGCTATTAGGTTTTTGCTTAATAAAATTAACCCTTAACTTTTTAATCAAAACCTTATTAGTTTATATATATTAGATTTAATTAAAAGGCTTTCCAAAAGCCTTATTGGCCCATACCCAATATATTAATTAAATCCATATATCTAATATTTGTAATTAAGACTCTTCTTAATTAATTAATCCATCCAATGAATTTTATCTCCCTTTATCGATTTAATCTTTTGTGTGACCCGATAGGATCTTGCAATGTTGGCAGTGACATAAAATCTAATTTTATGTTACAAGCAATGAGCGGTATCTAGCAACATATCAAGGTTACCCAAATTACAAGAATGTCATTGACTCGACATAACCTACGGACTGTGATAATATTAACCATGTAACTTAATCCCTTTGTCCAATGTGTTTAGATTGAACACGAGTCATGGAATAGTCATACTCGTATATTCAATCTTTTATTTCTTGATCCCCAAGTAGAACTAGAATAAACGAATAAGCTCGATATCACATATCGACTCATTCGAGCACGGCCATGCATTTTAGTCTTACTTGATCAAGGGCCCAAACACTTCTCCTGTTATATAGGAGGGACAAATCCTTTCTTGATCACTCAACATCCCTCTACATAATTCGTGGTGTATCCAATGATTGTCTTTATAGTTTACCTTGTTACAGGTAACGTTTGACAATATCAAGATACATGACTCCTTATGTTGGGATCTCTGGTGATCTCAAGTCGTAAGGATTACATACATTATTATGACTATGAGAATTGCTTATGACGTTCATATAACTATCCATGTAGCATTCTCATGGTGGGTCTGTCCAGTACATCGTTCTCTAACATGTACCCATGTGATGATTTGAAATCTCATATCTATGAACAATTCATCAATCAAAACATACTAGTATCAATGCATTATCATTATCCTGATTCATGATAACACTTGACTAGGGACAATCTTTAAGAACAATACAATATTATTCTAAGGACATTAACTTATATATTAATTCATATTACACAGATACTCGAATAATATATAATAATGAATTGCCATTAACAAAATCATAATACATTGTATGTCATAAACAATCATCTAATGAGTTGTCTTAGGGCATATCCCAACAAATCTCCCACTTGCACTAAGACCATCTGTAAGGACCCTAGTTCCTTAAATACGGATTAAAGGCATAATTAGAGCTAACATAAATTATCAGAGTAAAAAGATCGTGTTGAGACTATGAGCCTTAAGAATTACATGCCAAAAATAAGGACTATCAAGTGGATTAGTTACATCCCCAAATCAAAAGAATGTTTTTACTATAGCTTTACACTACTCCTAGAGTAGACACTATACAAAAGTAATCATGTCCTTCATCTATCACAAGCGTTCTTCACAAGCTCACCGCCTCAACCCGCTTTAGCCCCTTTTCTATCATGCCAAAATGTACCTACAAGGACAACCCCCAAAACATGAGCATATAATAATTCATATACAACACAATATGAATATAATGCGTAAATGCATAAATCATAATAAAACACTTCCTGTTTTTCCCATGCATTTTAAACGCTTCCTTTTGGGTTGTCCCTGTACCATAACTCATGAGCATAATCAACAGATTAATTAATGGTTTACACATGTCATGACATAACACCGTTCCATATTTATCAATTTCCAATCCCTAGTCTGTTCATCGCAATGTATTTTAATGCCCCTCGCTTCACATATAGGCGGCATAGAATAACCTCGCTTTAATGGACATGCGGCGCTCCCACCCCTCGCTTCACATTTTAGCGTCAAATATTCTTTCATCGCCTCATATGACAACCACGCTTCAATGTGACATGCGGCGCTCCCACCCCTCGCTTCACATTGAGCGGCACCAAACAAATAGCGGCAAGCATTAAAATCATCAAAGGATGACCATGACTCATGGGATACGCACCAACAATCATCATATGCATACATAGTCATCATGCATAAATTCAACATGTATTTGCATCTACAATGCACGTTTCCACATATACTCGCATCCACAATGCATAATCAATGAGTATAATAGATACATGTACCGTTGGGTGCCCGTACGTCCTCTACGTACCTTTCCAAAAGTGGAATTTGATATGGCTTCACTTCCTTGGTTGCGTCGCCACCTGGGATGGTGCTACACAATCACACAACCCCATATTAGAAGCCAAATAATAGCCAAATACCAAAAATTTGCCAAAAAAATCCATTTTCCATTTTTCTGCTGCTGGCGATCGATCGCTACAACGAGGCGATCGATCGCGAGCCTTACCGATCGATCGCTTCGATGTAGTGATCGATCGCTTGATCTTTCTGCCTCGATCGCGCCATAAATGGCGATCGATCGTCTGCCTTGCATTTTTGACACTGCCCTTCGGCGATCGATCGCGCCATTTCAGGCGATCGATCGCCACAACCAGAATCGCGATTTCCACCATTTTTAAGCCATAAATTCTTCTACAATCTTACCAACACTTACAACAACAAATCCAAAACATAAAAACACTAAAAACCTCCAATAAATACCATCAAACAACCAAAAATCTAACACCCAACCAAAAAGCATACCAATCCCAACAAACCCATCTCCAAAAACTCAAATATCAAACTCAAATCAAAATAAATCTTTGCAAAAACAACAAGGAAGGATATGTACCCTTCCTAGACCTCAAATCTTACCAAGAATCACACCAAAGGAGATTTTGCAAAGGTTTCTCTTCCACCTTGGAGCCAATTTCGAAAATGAGAGTGGGTTAGGGTTGGAAAGAGTGAGTTGGGGGTTTTTGGGTAAAGTGATTGGTAAAGGTGGGGTAGTGGGATTTAAGAGGGAATAAATTAAAAATTGTATCCCAATAATTAATATGATGTATAAAATACCCCAACATGGTATTTAAAAGCATTTTACCAACATGAACCCAAAACCTCAAATAAATCCATGCTTTCCAATTAATTGCTAACCATCATAAATAAGTCATATTAATTCCCAATTCTCCCAACATGCACAAAATACATCCCGAAATGCATCTCCAGTCACGCCTATCATGTGACTAAGCATTTCAATATGATAATTAAATCCAGCACATAAATTAATTATCACCATAATTAATCATATAAACATAATTAATGCCCATATTGCAATTAATTATTTCGGGGATATCACACATTCAGACATATACTTAATGCCTAGAGATCTAGTATGACGATCATGCTTCTGCTGTGATAGTGGCTTCGTCAGTGGGTCAGATACATTATCATCAATTGGTACTTTGCATATTTTTACATCTCCTCTTTCAACGATCTCTCGAATGAAATGAAAGCGCAGAAGTATGTGCTTGGATATTTGGTGAGATCTAGGTTCCTTAGCCAATACGATAGCTCCATTGTTGTCACAATAGAGTTTAATCGGATCTAGTATGCTAGGCATCACCCCAAGTTCAGAAATGAACTTCTTGATCCAAACAGCTTCCTTTGCTGCATCTGAGGCAGCAATGTATTCAGCTTCAGTTGTAGAATCGGCTACTGTCTCTTGCTTTGAACTCTTCCAGCTCACAACATCTCCATTTAGGCAAAACACATATCCTGATTGCGATCGAAAATCATCTTTGTCGGTTTGGAAGCTTGCATCAGTGTAACCTATTACATTGAGCTCTTCCTCACCTCCATAAATCAAGAATGTATCCTTAGTTCTTCTCAAGTACTTCAGGATATTCTTGATAGCAATCCAGTGACATTCACCTGGATCAACCTAATATCTGATCGTCATGCTCAGAGCATACGAGACATCGGGACGAGTACATATCATGTCATACATGATAGATCCAATAGCTGACGCATATGAAATCTTACTCATGCGTTGTCTCTCATCTGGTGTTGAAGGGCACTGATCCTTCGAGAGATGTATCCCATGTGTCATAGGCACGAATCCTTTCTTTGATTCTTGCATGCTAAACCATTTTAGCACTTTGTCTATGTATGTACTTTGACTTAGGCCAATCTTCTTGATCTATCTCTATAGATCTTGATACCTAATACATAGGTGGCTTCACCCAAGTCTTTCATAGAAAAAACAATTCCCTAGCCAAATCTTTACAGATTGTAAGACAGGGATATCATTCCCAATTAGAAGTATGTCATCTACATACAATATTAGGAATATAATTATGCTCCCACTGACCTTCTTGTAGACACAAGGTTCATCTACGTTTTTGATGAAACCAAACTCTTTGACTTCATCATCAAAACAAA
This sequence comes from Haberlea rhodopensis, assembly GCA_907163345.1. Classification (NCBI taxonomy): domain Eukaryota; kingdom Viridiplantae; phylum Streptophyta; class Magnoliopsida; order Lamiales; family Gesneriaceae; genus Haberlea; species Haberlea rhodopensis. The sequence goes on along the minus strand of CAJQUN010000007.1, from coordinate 14,994,766 downwards.
GATTCCAACTCCGAGAAGCTTGCTTCAATCCATAAATGGATCGTTGTAGCTTGCATATCTTTCCAGCATCCTTTGGATCGACAAAACCCTCAGGTTGTGTCATGTACACATCCTCAAGTAAATTTCCATTAAGGAAAGCTATTTTGACATCCATCTGCCAGATTTCATAGTCATGAAATGCAGCTATTGCAAGTAAGATCCTAATGGATTTAACCATGGCAACTGGTGAAAAAGTTTCATCATAGTCAATACCATGAATTTGTTTGAAACCTTTTGCAACCAGTCGACCTTTAAAGGTTTGTACATTACCATCCATGTCGTCTTTTTCTTGAAAATCCATTTGCACCCTATGGGTCTTACCCCTTCAGGCGGGTCAACCAAAGTCCATACTTGGTTTGCATACATGGATTCTATCTCAGATTTCATGGCCTCTTGCCATTTCTCAGAATCAGGGCCCATTATAGCTTCTTGATAAGATGACGACTCATCCTCATCAATAAGTAGTAAGTCACATTGTTGAGTCACAAGAAATCCATATCTCTGTGGCTCACGGTGTTCTTTTACAGACCTACGCTGGGCATGTGTCTCTTGAGCAGGCATTTCATCCACAACAGCTTGTGATGTCTGCTCTGTTTCCATCTCAATATCATGTTCAATGTTTTCTTGTGGTTGAACTTCACCAAGTTCTATTTGTCTCCCACTGGTTCTTCTCGAAATAATTTCTCTTTCAAGAAAGACACCAGTCCGAGCAACAACTACTTTGTTCTCGGTGGGATAATAGAAATAGTATCCTTTCGTTTCCTTAGGATACCCCACAAATAAACACTTATCAGATTTGAGTCCAAGTTTATTGGAGGCGTGACGTCTCACGTAAGTCTCACAACCCCAAATCTTCATAAAAGACATACTAGGACGCTTCTTAGTCCATATCTCATATGGTGTCTTTTCTACTGATTTAGATGGAACACAGTTCAGTATAAATATTGCTGTTTCTAAAGCATGTCCCCAAAAGGAAGTCGGAAGATCTGCATGACTCATCATTGATCGAACCATGTCCAACCAAGTTTGATTCCTCCTTTCGGATACACCATTCCATTGTGGAGTATATGGAGGTGTGAGTTGTGGGACTATCCCACCTCCTTTAGATAGTCATGAAACTCTTGGCTTAGGTATTCTCCTCCTCGATCTGATCGGAGGATTTTGATACTTTTGCCAAGTTGGTTTTGTACTTCATTCTTGAAATCTTTGAACTTTTCAAAGGTTTAATGTTTATGTTTCATTAGGTACACATACACATATCTACTGAAGTCATCAGTGAATGTAACTAAGTATTGAAAACCCCCTCTAGCATGTTTGTTTATTGGTCCACATACATCACTATGTATGAGACTCAATAAATCATTCGTCCTTTCAACATGTCCCTTGAAAGGGGCTTTAGTCATCTTGCCCATTAAACAAGATTCACATGTTTCATATGATTCAAAATCAAATGAATCTAATACTCCATCCTTATGAAGTTTTGATATGCGATTCTCGTTTATATGGCCCAAGCGACAATGCCAGAGATAAGTTGGATTTAAATCATTGTTCTTAATCCTTTTAGTATTTATGTTATAGACAGGCATATCTAGATTTAAAACATAAAGACCATTAATCAATTGTGCGCTAGCATAAAAGATCTCATTCAAATAAATGGAGCAACATTTGTCCTTTATAATAAATGAAAAACCAATCTTGTCCAAATAAGAAATTGAAATTATGTTTCTAGTAATAGATGACACAAAATAACAGTCCTGTAAATCTAATAATAAACAAGAAGGCAAAGTTAAAGAGTAATCTCCAATAGCTAATGCAGCAACTCTTGCTCCATTTCCCACTCGGAGATCAACTTAGCCTTTTGCCAACATCCTACTCTTTTTGAGATCCTGCACTTTAACACAAATGTGAGAACAACATTCAGTATCTAATACCCATGATGAAGAAGTAGATAAATTGACTTTTATAACAAAAATACCTGAAGTGGAAGTCACACTTCCATTTGTCTTCTTAAGATCTTCCAGATATAATTTGCAGTTCCTCTTCCAATGACCGGTCTCACCGCAATGGAAGCAGTTCCCTTCCTTAGCCACTCTTCCCTTTGGCTTGAGTGCAGAAGCATGAGGCTTAGATTTAACAAAGACTTTCTTGTTCTTCTTAAAGCCTTTTGCTTTAGCCTTTCCCTTGCTCTTATTCACAATAAGAACATTAGTGGGCTTAGACTTCTTTGAGTTTGCTTCATATGTTCTCAACATACCAAGCAATTGCGGTAGAGTCTTTTTGATTTCAATCATATTATAATTCAAGACAAATTTGTAGCTATCAGGCAACGATTGCAAGATTACGTCAGTGGCCAACTCTTGGTCCAATGGAAAACCTAGATTCTCAAGATTCCCAATATACCCAATCATCTTTAGTACATGAGTTCCTACAAGGCTTCCTTCTACCATTCTGCACTGGAATAACGCTCTAGAGACGTCATACCTCTCTTGTCTAGCTTGTTGTTGGTAGAGTTGCTTTAAGTGCTCGATCATATCGACCGCCTCCATTTCCTCATGTTGCTTCTGAAGCTCAGAGTTCATGGTGGCAAGCATAAGGAAACCAACATCAAGTGCGTCATTCTGATGCTTCTTGTAAGCATCCTTATCCGTTTTAGCGGCCGTAACGGGAGGTTCCTCAGCAGGTAAGGGTTCCTCTAGGACATATTATTTTTTCTCTTGTTTGAGGACAATCCTCAAATTCCTATACCAGTCTAGGAAATTAGTCCCATTTGGTTTGTCCTTCTCAAGGACCGATCGCAATGATAGTGTGCTAGTTACGTTGTTTGATGCCATGGATATCTACAATATAAATATGCAAAATAAGAGTATGATGTTAATCATTTAATAAGGTCTAATATTAAATGACACTCCCACTATTTTGTTTAAAATTATCAACCCTCGAAACCTTAGTGGGCCAAGATCCATATTTCACCTAACCCTGAGTTAGCTTTGGCTAATCACCCAAGACTCGGTTATTTAGGTAGACAACACTTTGTCAATTTCATCACATGTAATTCTTGGATGGTTGGACGAACAACACTTTGCTCAAATTCATCTAATGAATTATTATACAACCCCATGCCTCTAGGTTCCCAATCCTATTGAGATAACCTAGTTAAGTCGAACCCATTTTAAAATAACACGGATATCACTTTTATCCTTTCGCGCCTTACTAAGATTGTCACGGTGCTTTGCTTTGGCAAACCCGCACATGTTCAATCGAAGTCTTGACGTGTATTTTTAATTGGAAGGCATCTTGATTGACTTAATATGTAGAAGGATTTATTGATCTCATGATTTTATTAATATTGAAAATATGTCTGGTACATATATGAATATATACATAACTACATATATGTATATCAAGCATCAATATTAAATAAAACGATAAACATGCATCTCATACATCAACATAAAATAAACGTGACATGGTTATAGCCCCAACTAATGATTTTCTCAAGTCAATGGGAAAATCCTAAAAGGTCAACCTAAGGTAACTTCTCCAAGCACCTCTTTGGCTCCCTTTTGTGAATGGCCTCCTCATCCCGGCACCTTGGTCCATCTTCATTGATCTCCATCAACAAACTAAACTATACTATATAACAATTACATGATATAGAGAATTCCTCGAGTTACATTTCGAGGGGAACATAGGGGAGGGATAACATTTAGGAAAAAATAGAGAAGGCACGACACGCAGACCGTAATAAATTACAAACATTCACAAAATCCTATCTAATAGGTCATAGGGCTATAACCATGCACCATGCTCAAACAACACATAAAACATGCTATAATAATTAATGTTAAATTCTAAACATTTTAAAATTTAATTCTAATTAAAACTGTAAAATAAAATTTTATATAATTATCGTATGGTCGGGACATCACATGCCACGGATACTTGGCGCGCCTCAAGCCATGGACTTGCTAACCCTAGCAAGCACACGGTAGCAGCCATGTCTCGGCGTTCGAAAACCTAGCCTAACGCACGGCCCAACCATGCACGAGACTAGGGTTCGAAACCCTAGCCATGTCGGCGGCGGCTTGGAGCTCATCGAGCCAAAAGGGTTCGAAACCCTAATTAATTGGCGGCGGCGGCCGAGAGCCATGGAGCCAAGGGTTCGAAACCCTAGCCCTTTGACGGTGGCTCAGCCCATGCTCGAGCCAAGGGTCCGAGACCCTAGCTACATGCGGCGGCCGTGAGATTTCGTGAGCCAATGGCTCGGTTTTGAGCACGAATTATCATATACTTCGATCCGTCAATTATATCACATATCATATTGCGATAATTTCCACAAAATCGATTAACACATATCATATATGAATTAAACAATTTTAAAGCATGCAAAAGATTCAAAACATGGTTAAACAATTAATCACATAAATCCGATATGAGCTTTGAACCTGGCTCTGATACCACTGTTAGGAATCCATCAAGCAATACGCAGCGGAAAATAAAATTGGATTCCTACCATGGACCTATACAAAGTTAATCATACCGAGATTGATAAGAATCATACCCTTGTAGCGTGTTTGTAGCAGAATCCTAGTTGCAAGACCACGAGTCACGAACAAAGATTTGCACCTTCGTCTCTACGGTATCCACACGATCAAATCGAAAAGAGTGCTCAAGAACAAGTTGCTAGACTCGTTCTTAAACCAAAACTAAACTCACGGTTCAAAATCGATCAACGACGGCCGTTCACCACCCACTATTGCACGACGGCGGCGTGAAGAACGGTGAGAGTGAGGCGGCGGCCGAGAGCAAGCTTATGGAGGCTATTAGGTTTTTGCTTAATAAAATTAACCCTTAACTTTTTAATCAAAACCTTATTAGTTTATATATATTAGATTTAATTAAAAGGCTTTCCAAAAGCCTTATTGGCCCATACCCAATATATTAATTAAATCCATATATCTAATATTTGTAATTAAGACTCTTCTTAATTAATTAATCCATCCAATGAATTTTATCTCCTTTTATCGATTTAATCTTTTGTGTGACCCGATAGGATCTTGCAATGTTGGCAGTGACATAAAATCTAATTTTATGTTACAAGCAATGAGCGGTATCTAGCAACACATCAAGGCTACCCAAATTACAAGAATGTCATTGACTTGACATAACCTACAGGCTGTGATAATATTAACCATGTAACTTAATCCCTTTGTCCAATGTGTTTAGATTGAACACGAGTCATGGAATAGTCATACTCGTATATTCAATCTTTTATTTCTTGATCCCCAAGTAGAACTAGAATAAACGAATAAGCTCGATATCACATATCGACTCATTCGAGCACGAACATGCATTTTAGTCTTACTTGATCAAGGGCCCAAACACTTCTCCTGTTATATAGGATGGACAAATCCTTTCTTGATCACTCAACATCCCTCTACATAATTCGTGGTGTATCCAATGATTGTCTTTATAGTTTACCCTGTTACAGGTAACGTTTGACAATATCAAGATACATGACTCCTTATGTTGGGATCTCTGGTGATCTCAAGTCGTAAGGATTATATACATTATTATCACTATGAGAATTGCTTATGACGTTCATATAACTATCCATGTAGCATTCTCATGGTGGGTCTGTCCAGTACATCGTTCTCTAACATGTACCCATGTGTTGATTTGAAATCTCATATCTATGAACAATTCATCAATCAAAACATATTAGTATCAATGCATTATCATTATCCCGATTCATGATAACACTTGACTAGGGACAATCTTTAAGAACATGACAATATTATTCTAAGGACATTAACTTATATATTAATTCATATTACACAGATACTCGAATAATATATAATAATGAATTGCCATTAACAAAATCATAATACATTGTATGTCATAAACAATCATCTAATGAGTTGTCTTAGGGCATATCCCAACAAAGAGGTGGTGGTGGATGAAGGTGATATGGAGTATGGAGGAGTGGAGGCTATTGCTAGGTAAAAAAATTGATATTGGTGTAATTTTCGTGTTTAATATATACAGGTAAAGGAATCATGTACTTTATTGTTGGAGACAAACTCTATAAGGAATTTATTTTTCAGCAAACTCTTCTGGCCGATCGATCGAGCAGACTGCTCGATCGATCGCCAATTTTCTGCCCAAGCTGATCGATCGAGATTGAGTCTCGATCAATCGAGCTTGATTTTTTTTCCTTTTGTTCTTATCTTCCTTTCCCGGCTTTGACGCGTTCTCTCGGTTCGGTCATTTTTCATCATTTTTGGCTCATTTCCTCTACTTTTATGCATTTCAACATTGATTCCTGAAATATAGAATTATATACCAAAAAGTGTAAAATAATCCAAGAATCAACACGAAAATCATTAGAAAATCGCATCTAAATAAGCGTAAAAACGATACTTATCAATTATTTTATCAGATTATGAGTTATTGTTATCATGCTAATTCGAAATTGTAAGAACATATATGATATGTTATAATCAAGTATGTGGAAATCATCATAAAATATAAATGATATATTAACGCGTATTTATTTATAAGATACATATGTGTGCACGTGACTGACCCTAGCAAGTCGGGTGAACGTAGCTCGTAAAGGGGTGATTGCGTTGCGCAGGGGTTGGCGACCGCGCCGCGCAAAGGTGGGCGACCACCTCACACAAGGGTGTCCGACCGCCACAGGTGGGCGGGCGCCAGAGAGCAAGGTTGGGCGACCGACTTGCTTGGAAGGGCAACCGTGCCAAGCGTGTGGGTGGGCGTCCAAGCCACCACGGCCTACGCACCGAGCGTGCAATATTTTTCCAATTTTTTTTACGGTTTATGAACCTAGAATTAAATTTTAAAGTTTTTAGGATTTAATTCATTAATTGTTAGGTACTGGCATGTTTTATGTGTTGTTTGAGCATGGTGCATGGTTATAGCCCTATTACCTATTAGATTGGTAATTTTGCGAATGATTGTAATTTTAAATACGATCTGGTTACCGTGCCTTCTCTATTTTTCTGAATGTATTCCCTCCCCTAGGATCCCCTGGAATGTAACTCGAGGTATTCTCTATATCATGTAATTGTTATATAATATAGTTTTAGCTTTTGTTGATGGAGATCAATGAAGTTGGACCATGGTGCCGAGACGAGGAGACCATTCACAAATAGACCGAAGAGGTGCTTGGAGAAGTTACCCTTAGGTTGACCATTTAGATTTTCTCATTGGCTTGAGAAAATCAGTAGTTCGGGCTATAACCATGTCACGTTTTTTTTATGTTGATGTATGTGATGAATGTTTATCATTTCATGTTTAATATATATATATATATATATATATGTATGTATGTATATATATGTAAATGTACATGACATATTTTCATTATCAATATTAATAAAATCGTGAGATCTTTAAATCTTTCTAATAATATTAAGTCAAGTTAGATGTCTTCCAATTAAAAGTACTCGTCAAGACTTCGATCGAACATGTGTAGGTTTCCCAAAGCAAAGTACAGTGACAATCTTAGTAAGGCGCGATATGATAAAAGTGATATCCGTATGACTTTAAATTGGGTTCGACTTAACTAGTGTTATCTCAATAGGATTGGGAACCTAGAGGCATGGGGTTGGGTAATAATTCATTAGATGAATTAGAACAAAGTGGTGTTCACCCAACCATCCAAGAGTTACATGTGATGTAATTGACAAAGTATTGTATACCTAAATAACCGAGTCTTCAGTGATTAGCCAAAGCTAACTCAAGATTAGGTGAAATATGGATCCTGGCACACTAATAGTTTTGAAGGTTGATGATTTTAACTAAATAGTGGGAGATTCATTTAATATATGACCTTATTAAATGATTAAAATCATAAAACTTATTTTGCATATTCCATGGCATCAAACAACGTTACTTGTACACTATCTTTGTGATCGGTCATTGAGAAGGACAAATTGAATGGGACAAATTTCCTAGACTGATATAGGAATCTGAGGATTGTCCTCAAACAAGAGAAAAATCGATATGTCCTAGAGGAACCCTTACCTGCTGAGGAACCTCCTAGTACGACAGTAAGGACTGATAAGGATGCTTAAAAGAAGCATCAAAATGACGCTCTTGATGTTGGCTGCTTAATGCTTGCAACCATGAACTCTAAGCTTCAAAAGCAACACGAGGAAATGGATGCGTTCAATATGATTGAACATCTAAAGCCACTTTACCAACAACAAGCTAAACAAGAGTGGTCTGACGTCTCTAAAGTGTTATTTCAGTGCAGAATGGTAGAAGGAAGCCTTGTTGGAACTCATGTACTCAAAATGATTGGATACATATAGAATCTTAAGAAATTGGGTTTTCCATTGGACCAAGAGTTGGCAACTGTCGTTGCCTGATAGCTATAGTCAGTTTGTTCTGAATTACAATTTGATTAAAATTGAGAAGACTCTACCACAGTTGCTTGGTATGTTGAGAACTTACGAGGAAAACACAAAGAAGTCTAAGCCCACAAATGTTCTTATTGTGAATAAGGGCAAGGGAAAGGCTAAAGCAAAGGGCTTTAGAAAAGACAAGAAAGTCTCTGTCAAATCTAAGCCCTCATGCTACTGCACTTAAGCCTAATGGAGGAGTGGCTAAGGAAAGAAAATGCTTCCATTGCGGCGAGACTGGACATTGGAAGAGAAACTACAAGTTATACCTGGAAGATCTTAGGGAAGTGTGACTTCTACTTCAGGTATTTTTGTTATAGAAGTCAATCTATCTACTTCTTCATCATGTGTATTAGATACTGGATGTGGTTCTCACATTTGTGTTAATGTGCAGGAACTCAAAAGGAGTAGAATATTGGTAAAAGGCGAAGTTGACCTAAGAGTGAGAAATGGAGCAAGTGTTGCTGCATTAGCTATATGAGACTATTCATTAACTTTGCCTTATGGTTTAATTTTAGATTTACAAGACTGTTATTTTGTGTTATCGATTACTAGAAACATCATTTCCATTTCTTGTTTAGACAATATGTGTTTTTCATTTATTATAGAGGACAAATGTTGCTCCATTTATTTGAATGATATGTTTTATGCTAATGCAAAATTGATTGATGGTCTTTATGTTCTGAATTTTGATATGCATGTCTATAACATAAATACTAAGAGGATTAAGACTAATGATTCTAATCCAACTTATCTCTGGCATTGTCGCTTGGGCCATATAAACGAGAATCGCATATCAAAACTTCATAAGGATGGAGTTTTAGATTCATTTGATTTTGAATCATATGAAACATGTGAATCTTGTTTAATGGGTAAGATGACTAACGCCCCTTTCAAGGGACATGTTGAAAAGGCAAGTGATTTATTGAGTCTCATACATAGTGATGTATGTGGCCCAATAACCTCACAAGCTAGAGGTGATTTTCAATACTTCGTTGCATTCACTGATGACTTCAGTATGGGTATGTGTACCTAATGAAACATAAATATGAAACCTTTGAAAAGTTCAAGGATTTCAAGAATGAAGTACAAAACCAGCTTGACAAAAGTATCAAAATCCTCCGATCAGATCGATGAGGTGAATACTTAAGTCAAGAATTTCATTTATATCTAAAGGAGTACGGGATAGTCCAACAACTTACACCTCCGTATACTCCACAATGAAATGATGTATTTGAAAGGAAGAATCGAACTTTGTTGGACATGGTTCGATCTATGATGAGTCATGCAGATCTTCCGATTTCCTTTTGGGGACATGCTTTAGAAACAGCAATATTTATACTGAACTGTGTTCCATCTAAATCAGTTGAAAAAACACCATATGAGATATGGACTAGGAAACGTCCTAGTATGTCTTTTTATGAAGATTTGGGGGCTTACGTGAGACGTCACGCCTCCAATAAAGTTGGGCCCAAATCTGATAAGTGTTTATTTGTGGGGTATCCTAAGGAAACAAAATGATATTATTTCTATTATCCCACCGAGAACAAAGTGGTTGTTGCTCGGACATGTGTCTTTCTTGAAAGAGAATTTATTTCTAGAAGAACCAGTGGGAGACTAATAGAACTTAGTGAAGTACAACCACAATGGAGCCATCGCATTGGCTAAGGAACCCAGATCTCACCAGCGACCCAAACACATACTTCGGCATTTTCATTTCCTTCGAGAAATCATTGAAAGGGGAGATGTAAAAATATGCAAAGTACCAACTGATGATAATGTATCTGACCCGCTAACAAAACCTCTGCCACATTAGAAGCATGATCGTCATTCTAGATCTTTAGGCATTAAGTACATGTCTGATTGATCATAGTGCAAGTGGGAGATTTGTTGGGATATGCCCTAAGACAACTCATTAGATGATTGATTTTGGCATACAATGTAATATGATTTTATTAATGTCAATTCATTATTTTATATTATTCCAGTATCTGTGTAATATGAATATATATATATATATATTAATGTCCTTAGAATAAATTTGTATTATTCTTAAAGATTGTCTCTGGTCATGTATTATCATGAATTAGGATAATGATAATGCATTGAGACTATTATGTATTGATTGATGAATTTGTTCATGGATATGAGATATCGAATCAACACATTGGTACATGTTAAAGAACTATGTACTTAACAGACCCACCATGAGAATGCTACATGGATAGTTATATGAATATCATAAGCAATTATCATAGGGATAAGAGTGTATGTAATCCTTACGACTTGAGTTCACCAGAGATCCCAACATAAGGAGTTATGTATCTTGATATTGTCAAACGTTACCTGTAACAGGGTAAACTATAAAGACAATCATTGGACACACTAAGAATGAGGGATGTTGTAAGGACCCTAGTTCCTTAAGTGCGGATTAAAGGCATAATTAGAGCTAACATGCATTATCAGAGTATAAAAGTTCGTGTAGAGACTTTGAGCCTTAAGAATTCAATGCCAAGTTAAGGACTTTCAAATGGATTAATTACATTCTCTAACAAATGAATGATCACTATAGCTCACTACTCCTAGAGTAGACACTATACAAAAATAATCATGTCCTTCCTCATCAAAAGCGTTCTTCACAAGCTCACCGCCTCAACCCGCCTTATCCCCTTTTTCATGCCAAAATGTACCTACAAGGACAACCCCCAAAACATGAGCATACAATAATCCATATTCAACACAATATGAATATAAGGCGTAAATGCATATACCGTAATAAAACACTTCTTGTTTTTCCCATGCAATTTAAGCGCTCCCTTTTTTGTTGTCCCTGTACTATAACTCATGAGTATAATCAATAGATTATTTAATGGTTCTACACATGTCATGACATAACACCATTTCATTACCACCAATCACCAATCCCTAGTCTGTTATAATAGTGTATTTTAATGCACCTCGCTTGTCATGACAGCGGCACTAATACCCCTCGCTTCGACATATTAGCGGCATCGAATAACCTCGCGTAAATGCGACATGCGGCAATACCTTCACTTCAACATTTGGCGGCAAATATTCTTTCCTCGCTACAATATGACAGCGGCAAGTATTCTATCATCGCTTCAAGTGACAGCGGCAAAGCATTAAAATCATCACTCTATATAACAATGACTCATGGGATGTGCACCAAACAATCATCATATATATATGCAATCATAATGCATAATTCAACATGTATTTGCATCCACAATGAACAATTCCATATATACTCGCAACCACAATGCATATTCGATTAGTATAATAGAGGCATGTACCGTTGGGTGCCCGTACGTCTCTCTACGTACCTTTCCAAAAGTAAGATTTGGTATGACTTCACTTCCTTGGCTGTGTCGCCACCTGGGATGGTTCTACACAATCACACAATCCAATATTAGAAGCCAAATAATAGTCCGACAACAAAAATCCAACATAAAAATTAATTCCCCAAAAATTGGCGGCTGGCGATCGATCGCTGTGTCGAGGCGATCGATCGCCAGACTTCATTGGCTCGAGGCGATCGATCGTGCCATATACGACGATCGATCGCCCGCCCCCGAAATTGCCACTACTTCTCGGCGATCGATCGCGCCATTTGTAGCGATCGATCGCCACTACCAGAACATGCGATTTCCATAATTTTTACACCATTTTCTTCCCCAATCCACACCAACACATATACCATCAAACCAACAACATACAAACACTATAAACCTTCAAAATACACCTTAAAACAACCAAAAATATAACACCCAACCAAAACCAATACCAACCCAACACAAACCCATTTCAAAACAACAAATACCAACTCAAAACAAAACCAAGCACCATTAAAACATCAAGGAGGGTTCCATACCTCTTATGGACTCCAAAACTCACTAAAAATCTTTCAAACCAAGCTTTTGTGAAGATTTCTCCTTCCTCCTTTAGCCAAAAACGAAAATGGGTTGGGGATAGGGTTTTGGAAGAGTGATTTGGGGATTGGTAAAGTGAAAGGTAAAGTGTGTGTGTGTGTGTGGGGGGGGGGGGGGGGTAGTGGGGTATAAAGGTGGGGGTTAATTAAAAACATGTACCCCAAAAATTAGCATGATGTATAAAATACCCCAACATGGTATTTTAAAAGCATTTTCCCAAAATGCACCAAAATCTCAATTAAATACATGCTTTCCAAATAATGAACAACCAACACAAATAAACCATGTTAACGCCCAATTTCCCAACATGCACATCATGCACCCTGAAATGCATTACCAGTTCACGCCCATCATGTGACTAAGCATTTCGCCATTATAATTAATTGACACCATAAATAATCACATAATCATAATTAATGCCCAGATTGCAATTAATTATTTCGGGGATATCACAGATGTTGAGTGATCAAGATAGGATTTGTCCCTCCTATATAACAAGAGAAGTGTTTGGACCATTGATCAAGTGAGACTAAAATGCATGGCCATGCCCGAATGAGTCGATATGTGATATCGAGCTTATTCGTTTATTCTAGTCTACTTGGGGATCAAGAAATATAAGATTGAACTATACGAGTATGACTTTGTTGGGTTTTGGAAACCCGAATAATCTTGGTTTTGATGTTAACAAAACTTGTTATTGTGTTGCTAACATATTTCATCAAGTGTGCAGTTCATAGATCATAACTTAGAAGCTTGATGAATTACAAAGAAGTAGCTTGAAAATATCAAGCTGGACCAAGACTGAAATCCTGACAGAGCGGATTGTTTCGATCATATCTAATAGCTCGGATATTGAAATGGCGTGCTTCCAAAGACATTGAACAGCCAACTCAAAATACTAAAAGTCATATTTCACAACAGATCGGCTAGTTCGAATGTTATCAAGGAGAAAAGACGCCTGCAAGATCGAGCTGAACCGTGAAGAAACAGCAAGTTGTTTCAGCAAGCAACTGTCAGTCTGGTGGCCATAACTCTCAGATCGCTTATCGGAACGGAACGATTCAGTATGGGTTGGAAAGCTAAGACAAAGATCTACAAGTTATCTTTGGAAGTAAAAGACTGAATCGGACGTTAAGATGGCTAAAACGCTTCTGCAAGTCACGCCATGTGCTGCTGCATCCAGCAAACAGACAGCAGGAGCATCGCCTCGTATTTCGAGCATAACTCTCTCATACAAACTCGAAATTGAGCGATTCTTGATTCCGTGGAAAGCTAAGAAAAAGGGCTACAACTTTTATGTGGATCACTTTGCCCAGAAATCAAAGAATGAAGAGTTACAAGCAACAGATCAAAGAGCAAGTTTATCAATCTATTTTTGTATCAAGCTGATTGTCCAGACTGATCCGGACCAGACTGATCTGCCCTTGCTGATCTGGACCAGACTGATCTGCCCGTGCTGATCTGCCAGACTGATCTACCAAGCTAATCCGGCCAATCCGGTCCGAAATACAAATAGCCCAGAAACCAGAATATGACTGTTGCAAGCTCGGGAATGGTGCAGAACCTTTTCCAACGGGCATATTCTTGTGTCTAACGTATATATCATTACTTGAGGCTATATATACATGATTTGGAAGCTCAATAACAGCTGATTGAAGATCAATCCAAGCCTTCCAAAGCAAACCCACTTGGGATTCAATTGAGGAACTTCAAAGACAAAAGCTGCTAAATGAAGAGCACTCCTCAAACCTTTGGCACCTCTTACCTTGCTGTATCAGATTCATTATGGAATCACTTGTGCCATATATATTCACTCTATTCATTGTATATGAGAGCTTAATAGATGAGTGAATATCATTGTAACGGTTGATGATTTATCACAACCGATGAGAGGTCTTTGTATGTGAGACATTAAAGAACATACATAGTTGAGTTGCTAGGAGTTCTAGTTGGATGGGGCATTCCCAACTGGATCGGGCTTGTACAACGGGATTGTAAGTTTAGAACATATTGAACGAAAATTTGAACATTTAAAATAGATTTTAAAATATTTTCGTGCAAAATGAATGCAATGAAATTGATTTTTATGCTAAAAATTTTCATACACCATATTTTGAAAAAATATGCTATGAAAATATTTCATGCTCATGAGAAAATTTTGAAAATGATTTTAAAAGATATCCGCTAAAAAATCGGTTAAAATGCTTTCCAAGAACAACCCGCTCTGATACCACTTGTCAGGATCAATTCCGGGGGTGGGTTGCCATTCCACACCCGAGTTCAACCAACTTGAGCTTCAATAGCTCGTGTTCTTGAAATAATTGCACCGAGAGATTATATCGAGCTCGGTTACAAAACCGAGCGGATGACACTCTACATAACCCGCTCTATAACCGATTAAACAATTGAAAGGCGTTTTAAAGATATGCAATTAAAGTAAATAAACAAGCATTTGTTTATGGAAGTTCGAAGGTGGTGTAATACTTCTACGTCTCCCCTTCTTCCACCTCATGGAAGGATTCCACTAGAAGACTTTGATTTATACAATCCCGTTGTACAAACCCGATCCAGTTGGGAATGCCCCATCCAACTAGAACTCCTAGCAACTCAACTATGTATGTTCTTTAATGTCTCACATACAAAGACCTCTCATCGGTTGTGATAAATCATCAACCGTTACAATGATATTCACTCATCTATTAAGCTCTCATATACAATGAATAGAGTGAATATATATGGCACAAGTGATTCCATAATGAATCTGATACAGCAAGGTAAGAGGTGCCAAAGGTTTGAGGAGTTCTCTTCATTTAGCAGCTTTTGTCATTGAAGTTCCTCAATTGAATCCCAAGTGGGTTTGCTTTGGAAGGCTTGGATTGATCTTCAATCAGCTGTTATTGAGCTTCCAAATCATGTATATATAGCCTCAAGTAATGATATATACGTTAGACACAAGAATATGCCCGTTGGAAAAGGTTCTGCACCATTCCCGAGCTTGCAACGGTCATATTCTGGTTTCTGGGCTATTTGTATTTCGGACCGGATTGGCCGGATCAGCTTGGTAGATCAGTCTGGCAGATCAGCACGGGCAGATCAGTCTGGTCCAGATCAGCAAGGGCAGATCAGTCTGGTCCGGATCAGTCTGGTCCGGATCAGTCTGGACAATCAGCTTGATACAAAAACAGATTGATAAACTTGCTCTTCGATCTGTTGCTTGTAACTCTTCATTCTTTGATTTCTGGGCAAAGTGATCCACATAAAAGTTGTAGCCCTTTTTCTTAGCTTTCCACGGAATCAAGAATCGCTCAATTTCGAGTTTGTATGAGAGAATTATGCTCGAAATACGAGGCAATGCTCCTGCTGTCTGTTTGCTGGATGCAGCAGCACATGGCGTGACTTGCAGAAGCGTTTTGGCCATCTTAACGTCCGATTCAGTCTTTCACTTCCAAAGATGAATTGTAGATCTTTGTCTTAGCTTTCCAACCCATACTGAATCGTTCCGTTCCGATAAGCGAGATGAGCGTTATGGCCACCAGACGGACAGTTGCTTGCTGAAACAGCTTGCTGTTTCTTCACGGTTCAGCTCGATCTTGCAGGCGTCTTTTCTCCTTGATAACATTCGAACTAGCCGATCTGTTCTGAAATATGACTTTTAGTATTTTGAGTTGGCTGTTCAATGTCTTTGGAAGCACGCCATTTCGATATCCGAGCTATTAGATATGATCGAAACAATCCGCTCTGTCAGGATTTCAGTCTTGGTCCAGCTTGATATTTTCAAGCTACTTCTTTGTAATTCATCAAGCTTCTAAGTTATGATCTATGAACTGCACACTTGATGAAATATGTTAGCAACACAATAACAAGTTTTGTTAACATCAAAACCAAGATTATTCGGGTTTCCAAAACCCAACAATCTCCCCCTTTTTGATGATCACAAAACTTGAATAAAAATATGAACATTAAAGCACAATGTTGCATAACAAGAAAAATCATATTTTTTAAACAACATATTTCTCCCCCTTTTTGTGTGAATCAAAAAGGAAGACAAATAAAATTTACTCCCCCTCAAGGGTTGAGATTAAACTCTCCCCCTTAATATTAAAAGGTTTGAAAATTTGAGCAAGTGAGGGGCAAATGGGGTAGGCTCTAACAAATTAAACAAAATGCAATGCAAATTAATTTTTGAACAAAAATAACCTCTTTTGATGATAGATGAAGCATACTTGGCAACAAATTTGAATTTCTTGACAAAACTCAACAATGTCCATTTCATCTTTCCGCGGTGGCAGCACATGAGTCAACTTTGCAGAATAAACTGCTATTCCTCGTGAATAATTAGGCTGCAAGACCTATACCGTTGCGATCCTCTATGAGTCTAGTTTGCAACGCAAAAAACGGTTCGTCATTTGGACATCCGAGAAAGATGTTATGCCAATTTTCCCAAAGTCGCTGCAAGCTGCCAGAAAAACTAAAATGCTTCGAAAATTGTTAGATAAAATCTCAAAATAAAAATTTTAAAATTAAAATGAGTTTAGAACATATTGAACGAAAATTTGAACATTTAAAATAGATTTTAAAATAATTTTCGTGCAAAATGAATGCAATGAAATTGATTTTTATGCTAAAAAATTTCATACACCATAATTTGAAAAAATATGCTATGAAAATATTTCATGCTCATGAGAAAATTTTGAAAATGATTTTAAAAGATATCCGCTAAAAAATCGGTTAAAATGCTTTCCAAGAACAACCCGCTCTGATACCACTTGTCAGGATCGATTCCTGACAGACTTGTTCCATGACTCGTGTTTAATCTAAACACATAGGACAAATGGATTAAGTTACATGGTGAATATTATCACAGACCATAGGTAATGTCGAGTCAATGACATTCTCATACCTTGGGTAGCCTTGATCTGTTGCTAGATATAGCTCATTGTTTGTGACACAAAATTAGATTTTATGTCACTGCCAACGTTGCAAGTTCCTAACGGGTCGCACAAAAGATTAAATCGATAAAGGGAATTAAATTCATTGGATGAATTAAATTGTTTAGGAAGAGTCCTAATATAAACTAATGGGCCAAATATATATATATATATAGAGATATATATATATAATGTGCAATATATATAGACGAGAATTGATTAATGGGCTAAGGGTTTTGAGAAAGCCGATATTCAGTTGTTAGCCGCCTCATCTTACCAATATATATAAATATAGATGTGTGTGTGTGTGTGTGTGTGTGTGCGCGCGCATTAGGTTAAGAAGTGATCAGACGTTAATGTGATTAACTAAAAAAACCTAAACACTGAAAAATGAGTGACTCGTGTGCTTGTTGATAACAAGCAGCCGTCACCTTCTTCTCCTTCTTCCAATTGATTTATCAAGTCTAGCAACTTGATAAATTCAATATCCCTTTCAATTTGATCGTGTGGATACCGTAGAGGCAAAGCTATAAAGTTTTGCTAGACGACTCGTGGAACTCGTGGACGTCTTGCTTCGAGTTTTCTGCATCAAACACGCTATAAATGTATAACTCTAGACACCCGATATGATAACTTCGTATAGTTGCTCGGTGGGAATCCGAATTTTTTTTATTCCGCTGCGTTGTATGCATGTCGGATTCCTTACAAATACATTAGGAGTCTATCGGTACATGTAATTCACATGCACCTATAGACTCAACGACACATGTAATTCACATGCACCTACTTACTAAAACCTTGAAAATATTCTGCTTTGGTTGGTTGGGAGGAGCAGTACCTCAGGGAGTTGAAATTGGTAAAAATTTCTTCAATGATAAATGATTTTTTTTGTAGATTTAATGTGAAACTCAAAATTACAGTGTATTTGAGATGTTCCATGACTATGTTTTTGGTAAAGACAATATGAGTCAATCAGTGCATGTAATTTACATGCACCGACTTACTAAATTCCTGGAAATATTCTGTTTCATTCTTGATTTTTTGAAATTTGTTAAAATTCGTGTTTTGTTTGGGTTGGTTGGGAGGAGCAGTAGCCGGTGGAATTGAAATTGGCAAAAATGAGAAATTATTTTGTAGATTTTGAATATATAACTCTTTATAGTGTATTTGAGATGTTTCATGACCGTGTATTTGGTTAAAGACAGTATAAATCTATCGGTGCATGTAATTTACATGCACTGATAGACTCAGTGGTGCATGCAATCTACACGCATCAATACATATTCATGCACTATTTTAACATTTATATTTGAAAATGCAGAACTCTTCTTTGAATTCCAAATGGTGTAATTATTGGCGATAAGTTTACGATGAAGTCGCGGCTCCATTTTTAGCATTATCTCTTTCGAATTTTAATAGAAAAGGTTTCATTAAATAAATAGACCTTTTGACAAACAAAATATGTGCACCATAATTGAAAAAACAATTCAATATTAATTGAAGCACAAAAATCCTATAAAAAAAAAAAACCAAAAACGTTGAATAGAGAAGAACTTAAACATAATTAAATCAAGGGTAAAGTTCAAGTAGATACCAATTCCAAACAGTATATTCAATTTAGTCCAACAAAAAAACTTCAAATCATTTAAATCTATTTAGAAGAAATGACCAAAATAGACACGAGATTCTTCTTCTCCACGATAATTCCTCCATGGGTAATACAAGTCAATTACCTTAACCCGTTCTTCGTAAGGAAATCTTTTGATCTAATGTCAGCCTGCCTGATGGTATGTGGAACGCGGATTTTCAAGTAAATTTCGCAACTTTGATGGCCGTGGAGAGGGTTATGCGATGACCAACTGATAGAAAATATGGGTTTTACAGAGCCTTGAGTCGATCTCATAGCCAGTCCTAATGCTCATCCGGAGGCACCAAGTTGGAAATTCTAAAGTCAGTCGGTGCACCACGTTTGATTTTGATTTTGTATTGGAATTTCTAAAATTGTCCGTTCACTTCAAAACTTAATTTTAACGTGTATTTAATTTAATATTATTTGTATATCTAATTTAATTTAAAGTTTATCATTGCATGCAAACTATATCTGTTGCCTCGGATTTTGGTAGGGTAGACGTGTATTTCATCCGAGCACCAAACAATATACAAAAAGTAAATGAGACCAGATTTTTTACGTGGAAAACCCCAAAAGATGGGGAAAAATCACGGGACCTAGTCCGGTATAAATTTCACTATAAACAAGTGTGTGATTTACAGTGTTCTTTACAAGAAATGAGCTAAGAAATGAAAATGGTGAAGGGGGAAGACCTCGGCTGCTGCTTGTTCTTGAGGAGGAAGGAGACATGCTCTCTTTTCCCCCCCAAGAAAGAGGTGTTGGCCTTCCCCATGCCCTCTCAACCCTACTGCCTGCTCTCTCCTGAAAATCTCCCCCTTGCTTGGTGAGAGTTATCTGGTATTTATATGAGAATGGAGGAGACAACCTGTAACTACCTACCCAAGGTCTAGGGGACACTGTCTGACGCTGAAGGTAGGGGTCAGAGTCCTAGTGCTGGGGACCACAGACAACTTATTGCACTCTTTGTACGATTTCTGCAGCTTTTAAGATATTATTCATGTACGGAGATATGTTCTGTGGCCGACCTGGGGTGGCCAGGATGGAGTCTTCCCGAGGCCGAGCTGGAGGTCATCCTCGTGGCCGACCTGGGGTGGCCAGGGTGGAGATCTTCCCGAGGCCGAGCTGGAGGTCATCCTCGCGGCCGACCTGGGGTGGTCAGGGCGGAGATCTTCCCGAGGCCGAGCTGGAGGTCATCCTCGCGGCCGACCTGGGGTGGTCAGGGTGGAGATCTTCCCGAGGCCGAGCTGGAGGTCATCCTCGTGGCCGACCTGGGGTTGTCAGGGTGGAGATCTTCCCGAGGCCGAGCTGGAGGTCATCCTCGTGGCCGACCTGGGGTTGGCCATGGTAGAGGTCTCGCCCAAGTCAGGTCTTTCACAGTCCATACTTTTACCAGGGTAACACAAGTATCCCCCCTCTAGTCGAGCTAGTATAACGCTGTCTCGATTGTTCGGGTATTTTGGCAAGACCTGATTTGTTACTTGTGCAGAGCTGACCTGTTATATGTGTAGGGCTGACCTGCAATAACAGCTAGAAATAATTCTAAGTACAGAATTAAATCTTAACAGGGCTGAGCAGGGCTGACCTGTTATATGTGCAGGGCTGACCTGCAATAACAGCTAGAAATAATTCTAAGTACAGAATTAAATCTTAACAGGGCTGACCTGCAATAACAGCTAGGAATAATTCGAAGTACAGAATTAAACCTTAACATGGCTGACCTGTTATCTGTGCAGGGCTGACCTGTAATAACAACTAGGAATAATTCTAAGTACAGAATTAAATCTTAACAGGGCTGACCTGTTGTATGTGCAGGGCTGACCTGCAATAACAGCTAGGAATAATTCGAAGTACAGAATTAAACCTTAACAGGGCTGACCTGTTGTATGTGCAGGGCTGACCTGTAATAACAACTAGGAATAATTCTAAGTACATAATTAAATCTTAACAGGGCTGACCTGTTGTATTTGTAGGGCTGACCTGCAATAACAACTAGAAATAATTCTAAGTACAGAATTAAATCTTAACAGGGCTGAGCAGGACTGACCTGTTATATGTGCAGGGCTGACCTGTAATAACAGCTAGAAATAATTCTAAGTACAGAATTAAATCTTAACAGGGCTGACGTGCAATAACAGCTAGGAATAATTCGAAGTACAGAATTAAACCTTAACAGGGCTAGCCTGTTATCTGTGCAAGGCTGACCTGTAATAACAACTAGGAATAATTCTAAGTACAGAATTAAATCTTAACAGGGCTGACCTGTTGTATGTGCAGGGCTGACCTGCAATAACAGCTAGGAATAATTCGAAGTACAGAATTAAACCTTAACAGGGTTGACCTGTTGTATGTGCAGGGCTGACCTGCAATAACAGCTAGAAATAATTCTAAGTACAGAATTAAATCTTAACAGGGCCGAGCAGGGCTGACCTGTTATATGTGCAGGGCTGACCTGTAATAACAACTATGAATAATTCTAAGTACAGAATTAAATCTTAACAGGGCTGACCAGTTGTATGTGCAGGGCTGACCTGCAATAACAGCTAGAAATAATTCTAAGTACAGAATTAAATCTTAACAGGGCTGACCTGCAATAACAACTAGGAATAATTCGATGTACAGAATTAAACCTTAACAGGGCTGACCTGTTATCTGTGCAGGGCTGACCTGTAATAACAACTAGGAATAATTCTAAGTACAGAATTAAATCTTAACAGGGCCTGTTGTATGTGCAGGGCTGACCTGCAATAACAGCTAGAAATAATTCTAAGTACAGAATTAAATCTTAACAGGGCCGAGCAGGGCTGACCTGTTATATGTGCAGGGCTGACCTGTTATATGTGCAGGGCTGACCTGTAATAACAACTAGGAATAAATCTAAGTACAGAATTAAATCTTAACAGGGCTGACCAGTTGTATGTGCAGGGCTGACCTGCAATAACAGCTAGAAATAATTCTAAGTACAGAATTAAATCTTAACAGGGCCGAGCAGGGCTGACCTGTTATATGTGCAGGGCTGACCTGCAATAACAACTAGGAATAATTCTAAGAGAATTAAACCTTAACAGGGATGACCTGTTATCTGTGCAGGGCTGACCTGCGATAACAACTAGGAATAATTCTAAGTACAGAATTAAATCTTAACAGGGCTGACCTGTTATATGTGCAGGGCTGACCTGCAATAACAGTTAGGAATAATTCGAAGTACAGAATTAAACCTTAACAGGGCTGACCTGTTATCTGTGCAGGGCTGACCTGTAATAACAACTATGAATAATTATAAGTACAGAGTTAAATCTTAACAGGGCTGACCTGTTGTATTTGCAGGGCTGACCTGCAATAACAGCTAGAAATAATTCTAAGTACATAATTAAATCTTAACAGGGCCGAGCAGGGCTGACCTGTTATATGTGTAGGGCTGACCTGTAATAACAACTAGGAATAATTCTAAGTACAGAATTAGATCTTAACAGGGCTGACCTGCAATAACAGCTAGAAATAATTCTAAGTACAGAATTAAATCTTAACAGGGCCGAGCAGGGCTGACCTGTTATATGTGCAGGGCTGACCTGCAATAACAACTAGGAATAATTCTAAGAGAATTAAACCTTAACAGGGATGACCTGTTATATGTGCAGGGCTGACTTGCAATAACAGCTAGAAATAATTCTAAGTACAGAATTAAATCTTAACAGGGCTGACCTGTTATATGTGCAGGGCTGACCTGCAATAACAGCTAGAAATAATTCTAAGTACAGAATAAAATCTTAACCGGGATGACCTGCAATAACAACTAGAAATAATTCTAAGAGAGATGACCTGCAATAACAACTAGAAATAATTCTAAGAGAATTAAACCTTAACAGGGATGGCCTGTTATCTGTGCAGGGCTGACCTGCAATAACAGCTAGAAATAATTCTAAGTACAGAATTAAATCTTAACAGGGCTGACCTGTTATATGTGCAGGGCTGACCTGCAATAACAGCTAGAAATAATTCAAAGTACAGAATTAAATCTTAACCGGGCTGACCTGCAATAACAACTAGAAATAATTCTAAGAGAATTAAACCTTAACAGGGATGACCTGTTATCTGTGCAGGGCTGACCTGCAATAACAGCTAAAATAATTCTAAGTACAGAATTAAATCTTAACAGGGCTGACCTGTTATATGTGCAGGGCTGACCTGCAATAACAGCTAGAAATAATTCTAAGTACAGAATTAAATCTTAACCGGGCTGACCTGCAATAACAACTAGAAATAATTCTAAGAGAATTAAACCTTAACAGGATGACATGTTATCTGTGCAGGGCTGACCTGCAATAACAACTAGGAATAATTCTAAGTACAGAATTAAATCTTAACAGGGCTGACCTGTTATATGTGCAGGTCTGACCTTTCTGAACTCCGAAGATAATAAACCGAGCATATAAGTCTCGCCCGACCTGAGTTCCGGAAATAATAAATATGAGCCGGTAATGCCCTCCCGACCTGAGCTCCAGAAATAATAAGTGAGCGGATAATGCTTTCCCGACCTGAGCTCCGGAAATAATAAATATGAGAAGATAGTGCTTTCCCGACCTGAGCTCCGGAAATAATAAATATGAGCAGATAGTGCTTTCCCTACCTGAGCTCCGGAAATAATAATATGAGCCGATAATGCTCTCCTGACCTGTGCTTTTAATTGGTGCCAGGGCCTCATACACCTGGGCTTAAGCATGCAGGGCGGACCTGTGCTTTTAATTGGTGCCAGGGCCTCATACACCTGGGCTTAAGCATGCAGGGCGGACCTGTGCTTTTAATTGGTGCCAGGGCCTCATACACCTGGGCTTTAGTGACAGGGATGACCTGCACTTTTAGTTGGTGCCAGGGCCTCATACACCTGGGCTTAAGCAATCAGGGCGGACCTGTGCTGATATTTGCCAGGGCCTCATACACCTGGGCTTTAGTGACAGGGATGACCTGCACTTTTAATTGGTGCCAGGGCCTCATACACCTGGGCTTAAGCAATCAGGGCGGACCTGTGCTGATATTTGCCAGGGCCTCATACACCTGGGCTTTAGTGACAGGGATGACCTGCACTTTTAATTGGTGCCAGGGCCTCATACACCTGGGCTTTAGTGACAGGGATGACCTGCACTTTTAATTGGTGTCAGGGCCTCATACACCTGGGCTTTAGTGACAGGGATGACCTGCACTTTTAATTGGTGCCAGGGCCTCATACACCTGGGCTTTAGTGACAGGGATGACCTGCACTTTTAATTGGTGTCAGGGCCTCATACACCTGGGCTTTAGTGACAGGGATGACCTGCACTTTTAATTGGTGCCAGGGCCTCATACACCTGGGCTTTAGTGACAGGGATGACCTGCACTTTTAATTGGTGCCAGGGCCTCATACACCTGGGCTTAAGCAATCAGGGCGGACCTGTGCTGATACTTGCCAGGGCCTCATACACCTGGGCTTACTTCGAATACCCATCCGAATAAGTTCATCCAAAGCCCAAAACAAATAAAGATCCCGAGCTGATGAATAAGGCCTTATTGCGAGATCGCATGCCTGAGCTGATATAAATAGAGGCTTGCTGCAAGATTGCATGCCCGAGCTGTAATAATAGGGGCTTACTGCGAGATTGCATGCCCGAGCTGAACTCCTGAATAGGGGCTTACTGCGAGATTGCCTGCCCGAGCTCAATATAATAGGGCCTTACTGCTAGATTGCATGCCCGAGCTAGTGATCCTGTCCTGAAATAATAATAAAATAGCACTACGCAAATATATATGTACGAAACTCAAATATCAGTTGGACAGGAAAAACCATAATTAAGGCACAGAGATTAAGCGCCCAAGTTGAGTTTGATTGATGAGGTGGCCGAGCTGATGTGGATGAGGCCGAGCTGGCATGGATGAGGCCGAGCTGGCATGGAAGAGGCCGAACTGGCATGGAAGAGGCCGAACTGGGCGAGGTTTCCTAGTTGAGGCCGAGCTGGGCCCGAGTTGGCCGAGCTTGGGCCGATGAGGCGAGCTCACTGTAGTGGATGAGGCCGAGATGATGTGGATGAGGCCGAGCTGGCATGGAAGAGGCCGAACTGGCATGGAAGAGGCCGAACTGGGCGAGGTTTCCGAGTTGAGGCCGAGCTGGGCCCGAGTTGGCCGAGCTTGGGCCGATGAGGCGAGCTCACTGTAGTGGATGAGGCCGAGCTGATGTGGATGAGGCAGAACTCATTGTTAAGGCCAAGCTGGGGCCGAGGTGGCCGAGCTGAGATGGCTCGACGTGAGGTATCGATTTGATCTGTCACTCTTAATCAGCTCCAATCCTGCAACAACAGCTCTTAACGCCCCAAAAACCAAATGCTAAAGCAGCTCCATTCTACAAAAATTGTGGTCGGCCAGGGGGAAGAGGTATCACCAGAGATCTGATGCCAGATGTATCATCTCGAGAATCATTACACTGGCGTTTCTTCGAGTGCAACCCAAAAACATAGCAACTTTCATACAAGGCTGCACCCCAATAACCAAAACCTTTCCCCCTTTTATCAAACCCGTCGCCGCCGCTTACCAAAAGTTTTTTTTTTTCTCCAGAACTTAGAAAACCCATCTCCCAACAGAGATGCAACCCTCAAACCATCCTTCTCCTTCCCATATCTCAACGTCTTGAGCTCACGTTCCCACAGACGGCGCCAATTTGTTGCCTCGGATTTTGGTAGGGTAGACGTGTATTTCATCCGAGCACCAAACAATATACAAAAAGTAAATGAGACCAGATTTTTTACGTGGAAAACCCCAAAAGATGGGGAAAAACCACGGGACCTAGTCCGGTATAAATTTCACTATAAACAAGTGTGTGATTTACAGTGTTCTTTACAAGAA
This sequence comes from Haberlea rhodopensis, assembly GCA_907163345.1. Taxonomy (NCBI): domain Eukaryota; kingdom Viridiplantae; phylum Streptophyta; class Magnoliopsida; order Lamiales; family Gesneriaceae; genus Haberlea; species Haberlea rhodopensis. The sequence goes on along the minus strand of CAJQUN010000007.1, from coordinate 14,968,923 downwards.
ATGAGCTAAGAAATGAAAATGGTGAAGGGGGAAGACCTCGGCTGCTGCTTGTTCTTGAGGAGGAAGGAGACATGCTCTCTTTTCCCCCCCAAGAAAGAGGTGTTGGCCTTCCCCATGCCCTCTCAACCCTCCTGCCTGCTCTCTCCTGAAAATCTCCCCCTTGCTTGGTGAGAGTTATCTGGTATTTATATGAGAATGGAGGAGACAACCTGTAACTACCTACCCAAGGTCTAGGGGACACTGTCTGACGCTGAAGGTAGGGGTCAGAGTCCTAGTGCTGGGGACCACAGACAACTTATTGCACTCTTTGTACGATTTCTGCAGCTTTTAAGATATTATTCATGTACGGAGATATGTTCTGTGGCCGACCTGGGGTGGCCAGGATGGAGTCTTCCCGAGGCCGAGCTGGAGGTCATCCTCGTGGCCGACCTGGGGTGGCCAGGGTGGAGATCTTCCCGAGGCCGATCTGGAGGTCATCCTCGCACCCGAGGCCGAGCTGGAGGTCATCCTCGCGGCCGACCTGGGGTGGTCAGGGTGGAGATCTTCCCGAGGCCGAGCTGGAGGTCATCCTCGTGGCCGACCTAGGGTTGGCCATGGTAGAGGTCTCGCCCAAGTCAGGTCTTGCACAGTCCATACTTTTACCAGGGTAACAATATCGATGCTCATAAATTACACTAAGTCATTGCACATAAATTACATTATATCGGTGCATACAATTACACTACGTCGGTGCACATAGTTACACTATATCGATGCACTTTTCTTAAATTTAAAGTCTAGCCGTGCACTTAATTTAATTATCACTGGCAGCATCACGCGGCAAGATTCCCCCAAATTTAAAGAGAACTCGCCGGAAGTGCGGTTGACGGTGTAGGAACGGACGTTTGTGGGAAGGAGACCCAGTGGGAAGCCATAGCTCATCAACTCCTTGTAGGGTCCTTCGTTTGCATCGAATGATTGTGAGAGTAGAAGGGCGTCGAGGAAGACGCAGAGGGAAACGGAAATTCGTTGGAATTTATCCATGGAAGAATCAAGAATGTACGAGTTCGTTAAAAGAATAAATCGTAAAAACATGAAAGCTCTTGTTCCATCCTCGAATTGATTCCACGCACCTTAATGGTGCCCAGTTTATCAGTAAAATCTTTGGCAACACGTCTACGTTTCTTAAATTCTTTCTCCTCTCTCTCCTCTTTCTCCTGTACTCTATCAATCAGATCTTGAAAAATGAGCTGCGATTTCACATTAATACCACACTTAGAAATTAATCTCAAGATCCATGCTATGCTTTCGTCAGCATGGAATCTGTAGTAAGAATACATTCATAGCTTCTGTATTTGTTTTATTGAAACAGGGTATTTTAGTCATGAAATTAGATTAATTTGATTAATGTTTGATATAATGGACTTTTTTGAAAGAACTAATCTAGAATATGTATTTAATTGGGAAGAAGATTTGTTAGGGGATTTAATTGAAAGATGTTTTAAAGACTTGTACTTATATGTAATTTTCTCTTAAATCAATTCATTAACACAATTGAAGCTCATGAATGAATTTGGGAGGAATTGAATTTGGGAGAAATATTTTCTAAGTGAAGGGAATTGACTACGTATCTAAGAGCCGATGTGGATGTAATAGGGAGGTATATGGGTAATAAAGGAACGAGAAAAAACTTATAGATAAAGAAAAATAAAAAAATGGACTTATTTGGAAAAAAAAAATTGGTTTGTGAATTTAGTTGAAAAGTAAATTTTTTAGTGATTTAATTGAAAGATGTTTTTAAAAATGGCATCTAAGCGTAATTCCTCTTCTTATAATTACTAAATTATGTATATAAAAAATCACACATTATCTATACAAACATAAATATTTTAAAATATAATTGTATCATTATTATTTGTTTTAAAAAATTATTCAAACAATAAATACAAACTACAGAAAAACGATTAATGTTATTTTTGATATAATTGCTTATAAATGTATATAAATATTAACTTAAGTCAAACAACAATCATAAAAAAAACAAATATAGAAACAAGCACACCACTAGTTTTAGATGGGGAAATTTTTTGTATGTACTGGATCCTATCACACGCCAACACATATATTTATAATATATAGATACATATTTATGTGTATTAGCGTATGATATGACCTGATTCATAGAATAATTTTCATTTTAAATGAGAGTTTATTCTATCGTACAATAACTACATTCAATGAAAATCACCCGATAACTATGATGCATGTGCACTCCTAAAAATCTATAAGTGCAGTGTCGGACACTTCTATGACAACGACACTCTTGGGACACTCCATTAACACTTGCCGTGTCCTTAAGTTTTAAAAAAATAAAATTAAATATGACACCTGTGTCGGACAATCCTTTCAAAATCGGACATTCGTGTCGGAAACGATCGATGTCCGTGTCCTACACATAAAGGACACTTTTGGGGGGTTAATGTACAATTTAAAAAGTTTTTGGCTAAAATAAAATTTGTACGAGTTAGTTACTTTATGCTAATTGAAGTAATATATATTTGGTATTAGTATGAGTGATACTATGATGATTTCAGCGACATATATTTATTTTTATGTTTTTTGAATTTGGTAAGAATATTTTGCTTTTATCTTTTATTTGGACTTGTTTGTTAAATTTTATGTTAATTGAAGCAATATGTTTTTGATGCTAGTATGAGTGATATTATGATGATTCGAATGACATACATTTATTTAATATGCTTCTTGAATTTGATAAGAATATTTTTGTTGCTTTTACATGTTTTAGAATTTAAATAATATAAATTTTAGTATTTTGTAATATAATACATGTATAATTATATACAAAATATATAGACAAGTCTCAGCTGTATCATATCCCGATAATTTTAAAAATCCTTATCACTATATCCTTATCATATCATACCCGTATCATCATATCAGTGTTCATACATCGTAATCAAAATAATATACCATAAATTGCAGAATCCCACTCTTTCTGGAAATATAGAAAGCCACCGCCTTGCCTCAATAATATAATACTATATTATATATACACCACCTCACACATAAAAGACATAAAACATTGTTTCTTGAACCATCAAACCTAAAATCTACACACGCCACGTACCATTCGATCTACACCTGACACGTGGCAAGAATCCATCTCATCCCCTGACCCCAAACCCTATATTAGTGGTTGCAAACCTAATGAACACAGAAAGAGCAATAATGGAGGCCACAATTGGTTACCAAACCAAAATCAGATTCCTCCACCCTATATCATCATCCCCGCCAATTCAAGCCCACCAAATTCGTCTGAAACAAAGGGTTTCAAGAAATGGGCAGCAGCTGGTGTCAAGAATGAGATGTGCTAACAGTGGATCAGTGCCAGAACTGGACAAGAAACTAGACGAGGAGTTGATTGGAATGGAGAGATTGAGTGAGAACTGCAAAGAAATTGGTGGGATTGTGGAGTTGGTGGAGTGCTTGGAAAGAGAGGCAATCATGGGGGAGGATAAGGGGAGAGAGGCCAGTGATTATCGTAGGAGGGCACATATTTTTGACAAGAGCTCCAGGGTTTTCCAGGCTCTTAAAGAACAAAGAAGCTCCGTTGATTAGGTTTCTTTTCTTAAGTTTCATCTCTTCTGTAATCTTTTTTCTTTGTGTTTAGTATTCTGATAGATATTTTAAAGTTGATGTATTTCTTTTTTCTCCAAAGATAGGAAATTATGAAACAAAAATATAATGATTCAAATATTTTACATCTTACAAGATCCCTCTTCTGCGACGGGTGCTATTGCTGCTTTCAACAATGCTTTACCAACATTTGCGACATTTCGACTCATGGAAATTGCACACATAATGGTTTGTTTATACCAATAAGTTACATCGCAGATGGTCTGTAATCTTCATTGTAGATGTCTCATCGAAGGGAGTATAAGCCCTCAAAAGACGTCTAATATATATTGAGAATGGAAAATATTATACATAAGATTGGTAACTAAATCAAACTTTGAAGAAACGTCGATGAACTTTACCCTTGAATCTCAAGAAATAGCATAACATTTGATATCTTAAACTAGGAGCTTTACTAGTAAATCATATGGATGGATTTGAAAGTCTCTAACTAAAGAGTGATAAATGAGAATCAGTAATAGAAAACTGGCCGTGAAACTGTATCTTCACTTCATTATGCTGAGCCTGGCATCTGCTCAGCAAGTCTCTCCTCAACCTCCCCGATTTTCGCTGGTTTACGGCCTTTATCCGGACCACCAATAATACCCCATTTCTCAAATTGTTTCTGTCTGGCTCTAGCCCTTTCTATCTCTTCTTCGGATTTCGAAGAGTAGCAATATGGGCAAGTAACTCCATACTCCCATTCTCGCGTTTCCATATCGGCATCACTCACAGGTTGTTTGCATCCATAACAAAGTTTGTAAGTCCCCTGAATAAGACCATGCTCAACCGAGACTCGTTTGTCAAACACGAAGCACTCGCCCTCCCAAAGGCTCTCTGCCTTGGGAACTTCCTCAAGGTATTTCAGGATCCCACCTTGAAGATGATAAACCTATCGAAAAAGTAAAGATGAGGAGCTCATTGTGTAGAATTTTTCTAGCCCAGGTCTGTGTCTGTGCCATGACAAATTTTACTTCACATGATTAGATGGTTGTTTACAGAAAAAAGTTCACCTCTTTATAGCCTTTGCTTAGGAGAAAACTTGAAGCTTTCTCACATCGAATTCCACCAGTGCAGTACATCGCTACTCGGGGCATCTCCTTTTCCATTTCATCAATTTGTTCATCCATGGTATTGTTTGAAGCAATGGGCACTAACCGGTTCTTGGGTTCATTCGACTTTAATCGTTCATCCACCCACCGAGGGAATTCACGGAATGCTGTCGTACAAGGATCAACTGCATGTTTAAACCTCCCAATTCTAGTTTCATAATCGTTGCGAACGTCAACCACCACCTAAATGATGTAAATGAAAGCTAACAACATGATCGATGGATAATATTCGCGAAGTCCAGGTAATTTCATTCATCAAACATATGGTCTGGTAAGCATAAAGAAATCAAGAAAATTGTAGAGAAATAACGCTAAGGATCAACAGCTCATAAGCTTGGTTAGGAATTGAAATCTCATGGTATTTCAAGAGTGATGCTTGTAGACCAATTTTTTAAAGCACAGGTTTCCTAAGATTAATGTCATCATAGTTCATATAAATATTTATGCTTCGTTTTGATCTAGTATTCTTAGGAAAGTGAAATGGAAAAAGTTGATGCAAAATAGTTTTGATCTCATTTTTCTTTCGTGCAACATGCGCAGCAATCATTACTTGAATAAAATTAAACAAAGAAAATAATATAAGGGCAGTAACGAGATGATACTGCAAATAGATTTGCACCAGCATCTCCTTCATGTTTTCCTTCAAAACCAAGCAAAGAAAATGTTTTGTTTTATGTTTTCCTCCAATAAATCCATGATCCAATATAACTATGTGATGACATTATTATACCCTGTCCACCAAACCGATTAAACTGAAACAATGTTCCAATAAAGCAACGAAGTTCAAGCTACTTACAGTGTCCGGATCACTGATCAACTCGTTCCACTCTTTGGGAGTCACGTACTTTCCAACTCTTTCAATTGGTGATACAGAAGGCATTCCAAGTGTAACTATCTGGAAATGATGTACCAAATATTTTAGCTACTATAACCAGTCATATATAAAAGTGCATTTCATAGCTCCAAATGCTAAACCTACTTCCTTTTTCAATTTGACCCTCACATGGTCCCACCGGAAGGGTGCATCTTCTCCCGCAGCAAGAGGAGAACTGCTCATATGTCCATGGTGAATAGCTTCATCCTCTGGACTTACAGGTGAATCGATACACTGAAGACCCTTTAAACGGTCATCTGTTTGGATAAAGGCAAGCACTTCATCCACAGAATTGCGGGTTCCACATATGCTACCATTGATGCCTTCTGGTGCAAGAATAATGCCTCCTGAAACACGCTGAGGTTATCAGCTTTAGTGAGGTTGAATGATATGGACCAATCTTTGTTAGAATATAGGAATAGATTGCTGAATAATGATACAACGAAAGAGAGGGTAGGGGAAGAAACCAAGTGTGCGTATGAAATGGAAATAGCAAGTGAGAGCGAAAGTATGATCATCAGCAACAGCAATCATGTCATACTAGATGCCTATATTTTTAGTAACTCACAAAAGCATATAGAATTTTACAGTTCGACTTTTATTATCACATTGCATAAAACGAAACTATAAGACGGAAATACATTCTGCCACAGCTGGATTCATCTCTAATGTTAAAACTTCTAAAAATCATGCTCAACCCCAAATTTCTTAATAAAGGTGTTCAGAGCCAATTAAATATAGTAGTCTCTCATTTCTCAAAGGCATCATGATTACATACCCAACTCTACTACATCAAAACGATTTAAAAAATCCATACACAAATCATATGAACTATCAAGCGGGCACCAAACGGTTTAATTTCCGAGAAAGTCAAGAGACAAATCACTGTGCTTTCAGACTCCTCGCCTACAATATCTGGTGGAAAGATCTTCCTCGTACCACCTTTTTGCCTGTTTTTAGTCTGGTCATCAATTTAACCAGGTACGCCAAAAGTGCTCACTCCTAAACTTCATTTGATTATGACAGACTTATTTTTCATTCAATATCTCCTTCAGTAATGAGAAATCAATGGGATACAAATTCACATTATATTTCCTAGAGATGATTGGCATTCCAGTGAAATCTGTATCACAAGCAGATAAACTGCAAGGAACAAAACAAGGCCAATCCTAAGTATCATAGTAATGCTTGCAAAATCATAATCAAAATCAAACTGAAAATATTAACAGTAAAAAATTTCAAAAATAATGCAAGAAACTACTGGACTTAACGAACTTCCAACACAAACAAATAAACCAGTATCAGTTCAAGATTCAAGAACCCATGTTTCCTTCATGTAATACCGCAAACAACTAAAATGGTACAAAATCACATCCAAAACAAGGAAAATGCAAAATCCCACAACCCAAAATCCTCCCAAAAATATACAGGTGTAATAAATTAATTAACATAAATAAACAGAAATTACCAGACGCTCACACAGCTCCTTCAATGGCTTCCGTAAATCAGCATGGTCCCCAAAATCAGCGAACTTGTAAAACGACACCACCACCAATGAGCACTCCACACTTTCCCCAATGCATTCACTTTCAGCAACAGTAGTTGGCCTTGCACCTGGAGCTGAAGATAAGCATTCAGAGTGATTGAGCCTCTGAGAATTGAAAAGGGAGTTGGCAGAATCTTTGTTTATGGGAAAATTAGCGGATTTTGAGGTGATTTCCGAACTGGGTTTCGTCATGGGGATCGAGAATTTAGGCTTTGGCGAGCGGGTTGAAGTACGAGAAGAGATCATTCTTAGAGCTGCCGCCGCCGCTAAAGTGGTGGTTCGGTGGAAGAGGAGAGGGTGGGGTTGCAAAGAAACGCGGAGTATTGTTACCATGGCCGTTTATTCCATTTGTGCAATCTAACCCGATCCACATGAAAAAACAATGAAAAGTTTTTTTTTTTTTTTTAAACAAACGATTTATGTTGAAAAACAAAATTTATTATATTTACTGAAGAAATATTTTTGGGTAAACTCATCAAAAATCTCCACCACGTATCAAGATTTCTATGTTTAAACTCTCTAACTATCTTTTAATTTTTGTTTCAACTCTATACCTCATGTAATTTTACTTTTATATCCTTAAGGGGCTAAATTGCATGCTACCCACTAGGTTTTAAATTACTTTTCGAATTTTACCCAAAGTTTTGTCATTTTTACTAATAACACGATCCTGTGGAAAAATTATCGCTGTCATCCGAGGATAACCAATACTTCCAAGGAAGTAATGGAAAGACTGAACTTAGAAGATCTACACGATCTTGCCGAGTCTTTTGCGAGACTAAATCTCATAAAGATGAACGAGAATGAAGTCTCGAATCACACGAGCCACCACCAGGAGATCAATGAAAGTCTCGGATCACACGAGCCACCACTAGGAGATCAAAACATGCAACACAGTGGAGACTTTACCATTGGAGCAGCTTTAGATCCACCAGTCGGAATAAGGAACCGTTCCCGATTGCTAGACATACATCAAGCGGCATACAAGAAATCTCAGTTAGATCCATACATCCATATGGACTCATGTTGAATCTAGATATTTTGGATTTCAAAAATCGTGAGGTACTGATCGATGACTGGATGTCTGCATGAGAATCGCAGTAGGGACACTTGATCTCAACTAAGAATGGTTCAATTACTTCTTAATATGAGCTGGGAAGGATCAACCAAAATTGCTTGGGAACTCACTTACCAAAGCATCAAAGATGAAGTTTTAGCCGGAGAGTCATCAAAGACAGTTGTTGACAGAATGGCAAAAATCTTCAAAATCCTTTACATAGGAGTCGGATACTTCGAAGGACTTGAAGAAGAAGAAAAGGCTAAAAAGTACAAACAAACTCTTTACAGCCTTGAACTACATGACATCTGCCATGTAGATAAGTACATCAAACTCTTCAGAGTGTATAGATAGAAGGTGAAGATTGATGACAAAGATGCATCTGAGTTATTCTTTGCCAAAATTCTAAGCTCAAGCTCATGGAGAGAAATGCTTATCCAGAAGTATATACCACAAGAAACATAGACGGTAGCCAGGAGAATGTCATTTCTAAAAGTTAAACTTGCAGAGTGGTGCCATCAAGCATCACTCCAAAAGAATTATAAGAGATTAAGAGGAATAAACAAAACAGATCCTCTTTAATGTGTCCAAAACGACATCCCTACTATCGTCAAAAGCTACCCCCAAAGGTGAAGCACATACATCATACATGTGCCCAAGGAAGTACTTCGAGAAAAGTGAGGTCTTCATGAAGACATAGAAAGTTCTGGTCAAAGCAGTTAGCCCAAAGTTACAGATCAAGGCAAAGATCAGGACCAACCAGGAGTAGAACCTCATCAATAGGTTCTAATCAAGGAAGTACTAGCATATCACCTACAAAGAGAACTTTCAAACGTACTCATACTAGAGCAATTGAAAGTTTTAAAGATTGTAACTGCTGGATGTGCGGAGCAAGGGGACATATCTCTGATTGTCCAAAAAACCAAAAATAAGGAATAAAGCAGTTCGAGCATATCAAAGAGTTCGAAGATGCTGTTTATTGTCAAGATTTGGTACATGTGTATCAATTTGAGGATATCCCCTTAGATGAAAGCATATATGCAGAATAGATCTATTCTGAAAATGGAAGTGGATCCAGTCCAGAATCAGAGTGACAGAGACTTCCTTCAACACATGATCAGAAAATATACAACATGATTCTTCTCTCATACAACAGTTTCTTATAAAACTCTAATGAGAATCATGAAAGAGGAACCAAGGCTTCAGATGTATGATGGATTTACAATTGGAGCAATGGAAAGAGCCATGTATATGATTGGTCTTCGAAGCATGAAGCATCAGATTATCCATAAGGTAACAACAAGAGAATTCGCAATCCCGGTGAAATTCATTGGAAATCAAATTGAGATGCAGTTAATCCCCTACAGAGAAATCCAGGAGATTAAGAACAGGGTCAAAAGAGAAGTTGCTAAAACATCTAACGGATTCATATTGGAGACATTAGAGTTATCATCAAAGCAACTTTCAAGGGAAGAATAGATTCACCACTCAACATGGAATCTTTGACAAGAGAATCCCGAACCTCAGAGATTCTTGCTTGGGAGCAGTTGCAGGAAATTTGTATGCAGGAAAGATGGCTTCAACATCTGTTTGATACTGCATACAAGTTAAGAGATCGAGATTTGAACAAGGTTCTTGCTCTTCATCAAGATTTTAAAACGATTTAATGAAAGAAGGGAATAGACCTTACTCAATCACCTACTGTGATGCCCGGAAATTAATGGTGTAAATCCCTGTGTGATAATGATCCTTAATGGATTTTAATTGTGTCAATTATGAATTAATTACGGTGTTGGGACTCCCGAGGATTTTAAATCTGGTATGTGGTCGTTGGATCCAAGGGTTGAGATTGTATTCTCATCGTGGTGTTAAACCTTGGAATTGGATTTTTGGTGGGATCTGGGGTGCTTTGTGTCGGGGCTGATAATGGAAATTGAGATTGGGAGGTAATTATTGAACACAGATGATTTTTAATGAGTCATAATGTATTTGTGGAGGACTTGGGATATTTTTGGGCCTTGGTACTATATATACCAAGTGGACTCGGTGTTCATGTACTTTTCCCCTCTCTTTTCTCCTTGGAGCAAAATCGAGCAAGGCTCGATCTCGGAGCAAGGTTTCTTGAAGATAATTTGGTATTCTTCTTCTCCTCGCATTTACCTTCGTTTTGATTGTGGTATTGTAGAGTTTGGGCATGTGTAGTGTTGGGTTTGAGTTTTTAAATTTTAAAGATTTTTGGGTTGGATTGTTTAAGGAGTTTTATGGGGTTTTCTAAATATTATTAATATTTCAATAAAAGAAAGGTTGATGCACATCTATCTCACAGGTTTCTTTAAATCTTTAATATATTTGATTATACTATAAACCCTAAGGTAGGAAACACATTAGAGATGTGCTACCTATTGTTGGAGACCTCATTGCAAACCGTAGGTTGCAATCGTGTGGTTTATGGTGATGAACCATCGTAAAACCTGGTGGGATATCCGACGTTAGTTTGGTCAAAGAGGTACATACCAGTTTATCAAAATTTTATTGTAATACGGTGATGAACCATCGTAAAACCTCGTGGGATATCCGACGTTAGTTTGGTCAAAGAGGTACATACCAGTTTATCAAAATTTTATTGTAATACGGAAGCATGGTAGGCTTGTCATAATCTTGAAATATGAGATGTTTATTAGCAAAAATAGAGTTTTGGGTGGTTTTGCAAAGTTCCTAAAAACAACAGGGTGTTTTATGCAATTTAAAAAAAGGCTTTCATGTCATTTAAGGTGGGGAAATTAAAATAAAGATGAAAGATGAAGTAGGAAGTTTAAACAAGAGAAGCTAATGTTTCTAGCCCAACTTAAAATGCTATTTTTAAAAATAGTATTCTTTACAAAACATTTTTAATAATAGCCCTGAGTTTTAAATAAACCTAAATTACCCTTTTTACTACTATTTGAATTAGATCTAGAATTTTAATTTATGCTCAAATAGTTTTATTATCACTAAAATGCATTACGATATTTAGTTTTTAATGTTTGATCTTTAGGTTTGGTAATTATAATATTTTATTCTATTTTTAAATATACTTATAATGTGATATTAAATTTGAATTTATAACATATTATTATTATTATGAACTGGAAGCTGAAAAGACGGCACTTGTTTGATATTATTATTATTATCGACGATGACAATTACCATCATGATTTAATTTATATTCTCTTGTTATGATTATTCTTATTTTGATTAATTTATTTCTTATTAATTATTATTCTTTTTATTATTAGTATTTTGTTATTCAAAAAAATATTTAAAAAATAAATAATGATTCCGCCATCTAAGCTGGTGAAATATGATAGATTCACATTTTGCAACATAAAAATGATATTTACTTTATTTAAAAATATTATAGTGATACATTAATTATACAGAAATTTATAATTTTATTAAAGTATTAATAAATATATAGTTAAAAACAAATAAATTTCAAATATAAAACTAAATACAAGTAATGCACAAGTAAAAAGAAAAAAACTATCGAATCAAATATGTTGTAGCTCCATATTTATTATCATATTTGCTCAATTTAATATATTTGTGTGCTACAATAAAAATGCTTAAATGATATATTTTCAAGGACTTAAAGCAACTTCAGAGGGAGTTGTTAATTTTGCTGGAATGTTTAGCAACAATCCAGCAAACCACAGGAAGATGTTCAGTCCATTACTCAAAAATATGTTAAGTTTGAGTGGAATGAAGATCACAAACAAGCTGTCAAACAGCTTAAAATGGTTTGCAGGCAACTACTAAAGCTTGCAATACCAAACGATGAGGATGAACTGGTATTATATACAGATGCCAGTGATCATTGGTGGGCTGCAGTACTTATGAAAGCCACACCAGATGGGGAAGTGCCATGTAGATATTGCAGCGATCTATTTGACAGCAGCGAAGTCATTAGATGGCACATCAACAAGAAAGAACTATTCACAGTTCGAAAGGCTTTTAAGAAATGACCAGTTTTCCTACTAGTAAAGAAATTTATCTTGAAAATAGATAATACGAGTGTCAAAGACTTTTTAAAAATTAAATTGAATCAAAACCAGAAAAGGCTAGACTTTTAAGATGGCAAGCTGAATGCCAATATTATGATTGATAAAAATATTCTTGCATATTTTTTGACAAGAGTTGGAAGCGAGTGAAGCCAATTCAATCATAACGAGATCAAAGCACCTGCGAGAAAATCTAGAGGAGCTAGAGAAGAAGATCAACGGTCTGGTGATCAATTCCCAGGTTGCGGGTCAAGTATATGAACTGGATCTCACGAAGGTCCAACAGTCTATGAAGGTTATCATGCAGGCTGACACCTGTTTATGGGACAGTCTTCATATTTCCCTCCGACGGGATGCTTCAGCGGTGAAGCTAAAGTCGTGTTTCAGAAAGCCGGGCTCATCAATCGGTGTGGAGAATTCAAGTACCACCACTACGAGTCCTAATACAAAAGGAAAAATTGATTCCCAGGTATCTAGGATATCTGAAGAATCAAGACAACCCAACACCTCAGGGGTTAAAGAGGAAGAGATTAATCTTAGGCCATCGGCGGACAAATCTAATGTTAATACTAACGAATATAAAGTTTCCCCAACTCCCCCTTTGCAGGAATATCAGAGAAATTGGGAAAAACTTTGTAGAAGAGAGGGTATAATTCCTGGAAAAATTACAGTAGACTGGTCAGGAAAATACCCAAGATTGTGGATGCATCCTGGTGTCAAACCAGAAAGTGTTCGTGAGTGGTTTGATTTTGGCTGCCTAGCTTCAGTCTTTACCACATCATCAAGTTTTTTGGAAATCACAAAATTACCGGATTGGATCTATGAAGGAGTGTATGACTCATGGCAGAATAATCATACACTTGGACGAGTAGATGTTCTGGAGCTGAATGCATAACTGCAGCCCCAAAAATCATAGGAAAAGACCTTCACCCAAGTTTTCATTTTGTGAAGTTACAAAGGCCTAACTGGAAGGCGATAGATCAAATAAAACCACCGCATGAAGGAACAACACTAGTTTCCCCGCTCATAGAAGATGACATTACTACCAGAAGAGCTTGAGGATTATGGGTCTATCTAACTGAGATGGACAAAGTCAATTACCCGTTCAAAATTTTTCAGAAAACAGCGAACGGATCATTCATGGTTAACTCCATGAGAATCCATACTACAAAATTTGCCGAGGACATCTTTGAAAAGAAGAGGCAAATATTATGGGACAACAAGGTTCCGGAAACCAAAGAAACTAGCCGGAAATTTTGCAACATGGCTCATGTGGAAGATGGCAGGACCACGTTTGCCCGAGCTGCCCAGAGCAGAAAGAGCCACTGTTCGGGAAAGGATTCCCTGTCAAAAGGGACCAGAAGAAAGATGACAAAGCAGGACCGGGCAAACGTGGAAGATTCCCACGAACCAAATTTTTAGGGACCACAGGGAGACAAGAGTCATCTGACTCTGACGAGGATCACTACCATTATAAAAAGAAAACAAAATGGTAGGACAACCTCTTCGGCCGGAAGTCGAAGGGACCACAAGATACCAAACAAGAAAAAAGACGCATGCAATGACGTCTAATGATAAACAAGATTGGAAGTGGATTTCACATCCACTTCCAGACTTCTATAAATACCAAGGCATTCAGGAAGCTAAGGACATCAAAAATTCTCCATAGTTTTCTGAGAATAAAAATTAGAGTCTCCAAGCTTTGTAATATTTCAACTTTCGTAGCTTGGTAATATTTCTTTTCTTTCTTTCTTTTGTAATCATTTGTAATATTGTGCTGTTCGTTTTTAGTTTATGTGTTCTTGAGTCAAGCCTCATCTATATGAGAGGCTAAACAAGTCCGTATCATCCCAAAAGGAGACGTTTTAACGTATGAGATATTATAAGTATTCCAGAATAAAAATAAGGCTGTTGTCCATCTATCTCTCAGACTTTAAATCTTTTTGATATCTTGATTATACCTTACGCCCTAAGGTAGGATATGAATTAGAGCTGTGTTGTACGGTTTCTGAAGGAGTCGGATAACTGACAGACTAACCTCGCCTGTGAGCTGAGGTTGGATCGTGAGGAGCCATTAGTAAAACAGTCTGGAGGCAGTAAGTTTTCGATTGGTGGCTTTGCGACCCACCTCACCCGGTGCCGTTATGGTCAAAATGGTATATTTCAGTTTGCTAAAATTTATTGTAATACAGAAGCATGATGGACCTGGTATTTATTTTTTAACATCATCTTCAAATCGGGTTTTGAATTATAATTAGAAGAACGTTATATGAACTGTGAGTCCTTTGCAAAAGTATGCTCTTGGGTTCACCTGAGATGACAAAAACTGAAGGATCTCATGTTCATAAATGCTATTGTTTAATGAATATTAGGATAAAGAAGATGATAAATAGTATACAGATGCATATTTGTTTTTTAAACATTTTCTTAAGGTTAAAAATGCAATTTTATTGGTTGGACCGCGTGGATCACTTGGACCACATGGACCACATGTTATTATAGTCATTTTAACCAAGAATGGACATAGATGAACTAAATGTTTTTTTAGCTAGACTAGGATGAATTAAGTTTCAGGAAAGGGTACTGACCCACAATTTTCCCATAATTTTTCTTAACCATTTACGTAGAGTGAATATGAAGTTGTTACAATAAATTATTACGCAGTCATGGGTTTAAGCCCAATGTATGGCACTAATTATAATTAATTTATACATTAAAAATTATATTTTTAATGATGAATTTCGTTAGAAAGAATCATTTAAAAAATAAAATTGTTTTTAATAAAAGAAGTATATGGTTTGGTTTATTTTTTTTTAGATTTTAGATTTTTTTTAAAAAAAAATTAGTATTGTTCTAATCTTTAATCATATTTATTACATAGATGATAAGTATTTTTCCCAGGTTGTGTTTGGTTAGTGGGATAAAGATGGGAAACGCATGTAATGAAGCGTTTGGTTGAGTCTTTCGATCCAACCTAATTTCCCGAAGCCCCTGTATAAAGTACCGTGGAACCTTGAAAATACATCTTTCATGGTTGAAAGTATTGTTTAATATTTCATTGCACAGAAAACCTTGATGAGCATGCAAAATGACCGAATATACCTTTTTCTTCCCTCCAAATCAAGAAGCCGCCCAATTACTGGTTCGTGTCTCCGAATCATCGGCCCAGTACAAAAAATTATTTGAAGGGAATAACAAATTATGTGTTACCATTTTAGTGAGCAAAAAGAGAGGTCCTTCTTTTACTCTTCAGAGGTGATCAAAATATTGTTTTTTAGGTAAGTGGTAATAATATATACCTCCAAAATTGTGATGCGTTCTAAAAATGGGAGAAGTGTGGGTAATTTTTTTTTTCCTTAGCCGGTGATCTACTATACTTCCACTTTATTGATTCTTGACACAGAATCGTAATACATTATGATTGTACTTTTCTTTAACATAAAATTCTATCAATTCAATTTGTACGATTTAAACCACAAGTGCATGGTATCAAGTTTTAATATAGTGGTGAAAGTAGAGTTATTGATCCGACATAGACTAACTAGTAAGTATCAAATAAGATAATTTAAACTGTATTTAACCTATGAATTCGAAATAAGTAAACTAAGCTAAACAACTAAAATTACTACTATTCCAACCAAAACAACCAACGAACACGAGAAAAATCTACTTAAGAAAGATTATCAAGCGATGGTTCCACCTATGCAATCTCTTACAATTCTTTTATTATCTATGATTGAATATCCATCTATTCCTAAGGTGATTGAGTTTTCCTAGCCTATTCAATGTACTCGGTCGAGCTACATCAAACCTAATATCAAATTGCAGTAAGTAATTATCGTTCACTTATTTAACAAATTAATATTACATGAATCTCTATGAAAACTTCTAGCCTTCGATTTTGGCTAATATATTGCTATAACATGTATATTTGATCGCATCTCTAGACCTTGATCTGAAATCCACGGCAGAGTTATTTATCATATCTCGATCTCAATCACAATTCCTAAAATCATTCGAAGATAATTAATCTTTGAAAGTATTAAGATCATAAAACATGCACTTAGAGATATATGAATTCAATCAAAGAACCATAATCAAATCATAAGTATAAGTAAAGGATTCTCGAAGCTTAATAAATAAACTTAGTTCATATTATTAAAGAAAGAACAATAGTTAAAATGTTTCTCAATAATCCAAAACATGATAATCCAAAATTAAATAATACCAAAGCTTAGAAATAAGAATAAAATCCCATGTTGACTTCGTTTGTTGACTCTTGCTTCTTTCTTGATTACGTTCTTCGATCCTTTTGTTGAGTTGTTCCAAGCTTAAGGTGAAAAAGGGATACATGTGTGATGGTAGAATGTGTGAATGGCTCCTGGAAATACGTTGTTGAAGTCTCTTATAAACCCGTAAAAAGAGTCCAATAAATCTGTAAAGCCCTCACTGCCTCAATCGTAATGACAGAATATAATATGAACATTAATTATATTTGCACTTCTAGAGTTAAGTCGATTATGGAACACAACTATGTAATCCTGGATTACATGCCATAGTTTAAATACATTCAAAATATACATGTCTTTTATCTTCTCTAATCGACTACTCTATCATCATTGGTGCATCAAAAAGGACCCACAATACTGGCTTCCCTCGCCCAAAATGTCCCTACAAAACAACCCATAAAGATACATGAACACAATTGTACTCGAAATCAACATATAAACAACAAATAGTACAATTAAATCACCAATACAGTAGTTATAAAACTCCCTGTTCTCATTTGTATCTCGGGTTCCTTTAGTTGTTCCTGTAGCATACTAAAACATAATATAGTTTCTACAAATGATATATTTATCATGTAAATGTCATGACATGTCATAATCCACTCATCCCAGTAAATACCATCTCCAAATCTGCAGGCTGCATATAATATTTATTCTTATATGGGTAGCACATATACCATTGCTATTACGCTCACTATGATCCCATCATAAGAGTAGCCAATGTATATTGCATTTCAACTCCATATAAGAACCCCAAATATTATATTACAGCATGCCTCGCAATAGTACACAAACACGACTCAATGCGTTGAGCTTCACTCATTCCCACTGCATACAATATTCACAATAAGGTATGAATGCTAACACAAATGTTCGTACGTCCACGTACCTGATACAAAATAGGTAGAGTGATCACCAACAAGACCTTTCACCCTGTTCGATGTCCACCAGTATTATGTGACGGCTCTACATGGATATAAGAATATTAGAATCATATCATCGTTTCATACTTCCTCTGTCATAAATATTCATACAAGTATCATGAAATACAACATCAAATAGTTAACCATACCTAAATTGAAAATATAACAAGAAATGAAAAATCCCAAAAGACTCCAAGAACACATACCACACAAAACTCAAACCTAGTCAACAAAAAGGCAAGAATTTGATGTAATTGACTTACCCCAACACTTCCTTAAGCTTCCTATCAGAATTCCTTTAACAATTTAAGGAATAAGATCAAGAGGTGGAAGGGAAACTTTGTGAAGCGATAAGAACAATATTTTGTTTTCAGATTCTGATATTGGGATTAAAGATACCAATTTGCATTATGATCCTTAAAGTTTATACATTATATCAACATGACCATCTTTCATTGCAAGTTACTCCTTTTCAGGTTTTGTTTGGCATGGAGTCCCTTATCTTTGATTCTCATTCCTCTCATACCACTTCACCACATCATACATCATTTTGGTACTACCATAGCACAGATAATGAACTATGTTACGCAAACATAGATAAAATCACTAAGGCAAAGAACGCATGATATCATATCGAGTATTACAATTCAAACTTCCTTGTTGAGAAAACCCTGGCTGCCGCTTGAATTTGTCAAAAATCTCGTATGGTGGGCGATCGCTAAGTGGTGATCGATCGTTTGCTACAGTAATTTTCTTTCGAGTTCCTGCCTTCGGTGATCGATTCCTGAAAAAATTCAATGATCGACGACGTGCTACGGTAACTGCTACAGTAAGTTGTTTTCGACGATCGTTGCTTGTTCTCAGTGATCAATCGCTGACGGCAGTTTTTTTCAGGATCATTATTATTTTCCACTTTTTCATCATAATTATATCTTCTTACTTTTACCCTTGATTCTGAAATATACAAAATTAATAACCAAAAGCATAAATATGTTAAAGAATCATCGTAAAAGCAACGAGAAAACGTGAGAATTATCAACGGAAAGGTGTGTATATATATATAAAAGCTAGCCCTGAAATCCCTGTATGGTTTGTGTGGATATTACCTTCATTTAATTTCAGTACGCATGAATCTGTTTAAAGAATCTGTTTAAGTACATTTGTTAACCCTCATTAGTATTGCTTTTCTTAATTATCTGGCAAAAAAAGATGATGTTATCGAACGTTCACAAGTTAGAATAATTGCTAATTACTTTTTGTTTTGATCTCCTTATTTAATGTTTTACATTTTAAAGCGTATCTGCACCATGGATGCAAAACATTGAAACATTGTTTTGATCATAGCACTTCAATGTATCTTGTTTGGGTGTATCGTGTTGGTTAGTATTCTCGCACGACATTACAAGAAATTCGAATGCGTGTGGAACTTTCATCGGTTGTGACGTATAACATGAGAGACATGATATAATCACAAATTAACCATTTATTTAGAACCATTTCAGCTGGAGATGTTCGAATATGTTGTAAACCTGAGGATGAATCGAAATACATTTGCACAACTGTGTTTCTTGCTAATTTATGTGGACGGTTTGGTTGAATCAAGATATGCTAGGACGAAAGAGAAGGTAGCCATGTTTTTTGTCAATCTTAGAGCATCATAAGAAGAATGGAGTTATTGGGCATGACTATATAGGTAGTGGTCATACGATCAGCACTCACTCTCATGAAGTTCTAAGATCAATATTGAAGCTCTATCCAACTCCGCTTGTAACGCTGTAGCTGGGAGAAAATTGCTCTAACGAGATGTCTATAAAATATGATGTGCTAAAAATTTTGGGCAAAGATTATACAATAACCATTCGAACTGATAAATATCATATATTTTCCATTTTTCATGTTCTGCTATTTGCATAGCATATAATCATTGTGACAATGTTGTGCGATAATTGATATGCTAACGTATTTTGATGCCCTATAGAAGAGTACGATATCATAGGGATGCTTTAGGTAATTCCTCGGTTGGGCCACATAATTACAAGGATTTCTTCAACTCAAAACAAAGTCGTGCTCGCAATGTAATTGAAAGGGCATTTGGTTTGCTGAAAAATACCCAACAATCCGATAATGGCTTGCATTTTATTACAAAATTTCATCCGTGCTCAGAAAACGATTGATAATGGCTTGCATTTTATTACACAACTTCATCTGTCAACAAATGCTCAGAAAAATACTAGAGCTCCGTGAGAGTGAGGTCATGTTTATGTTTTATGTTTTGAGTCCCAGTAATTTTAAGATTACTTTAATTACATTTTATATTAACGGGGTATGCCCCGAGTATCTGTAGTTTAAGTATTCTATTACTGGTTGGTTACATACTTGCTTATGTGATGAGCAACATGTTGATTGAGAAACTGAAATTTCATATTTTCAGTATCACTATATATGTATAACACAAAAACGAAAA